>OY731403.1:100505917-101065653 GCA_963425845.1 Sphenostylis stenocarpa
TCACTTAAAATGTTGAGAGAAGTGTTATGGCGATATTTTAATCGATATAACTTCGAAATAATCGATTAAAACCACTTGAGTACTTGTTTGATCGATCAGACTGCATCAAAATGAGTATATGACTGATCGTCAGAATGAGCATATGACCGATCAGAACCGGATATGATCAATCAAAATTGAGTTATGACCGATCAGAATTATTTTAATCGATTAAATTGTGTTTCAATCGATTAAAAGAACTTAAGAAATTTTCTACACAGCGTTTTAATCGATTAAACATATTTTTATCAGTTAAAATCGTTTAGAAAAGTGTATAAGAATGTTTTGCAGTATTTTAATCGATTGAAAGTCAAAACAATTGATTAAAACAGATTGGAAGATTTTTTACAAAGCGTTTTAATTGATATAAACGTTGTCGTACCAGTTAAAACAAATCTGGAAAATAATCAAGAACGTTTTAATAGATTAAAAGAAGATTTAACAGATTAAAACAAGACTTTTAACAGATTAAAAGATTATTTTAACAGATTAATTAAACCAGCAATTTTGAAAATCTTCTATATAAACAGAGTTGCTTGAACTTTTTTAAACACATCTTTTACACATCTTTTAGCAATCAATCAAGCAATCAAAAGTGCTACTTTCAAGAGAGAATCACACTAGTTTTTGTGAATATCATTAAAGTTCTTTCTTGAGGCAAATTGCATTCTTTTGGAGAAGAAACACATACTGCAGAACTGCATAAAACTGGTTTAAGCGTTCTTAGTTTCTTCTACTTGTTTCTTTACTTTCTTTTGTTGTATTGTGGGTGCCTGGAATTGTGGGCACTGGTTTCTGTAGCTGGAACTTGGCTGCAGGGGTTGGTCAAGAATTGGAATTTGGTTCTTGGTGAAAGGTTAGGTGTAGGAACTGGAATTGTGGTTCTTGTGGTAGATTGAGTGTGAGATTAAGGTTGTAATCTGTAAAACATTCAATCTAGTGGAACCCAGCTGGAATTTGGCTGGAGACTGGACGTAGCCCTGGGATTGGGTGAACCAGTATAAACCTTGGTGATATTTTTCTAAACCTTTCTCTTCTTTAATTCTGTTACTGCATTTATTTTTGATTGCTTGCTGTGTAATTCAAGAATTGGTCAGATTTCTTAACTTTGAAATAGATAATCTGTTAATTGCGAAAATCTTTCAAAGATCAATTCCCCCCCCCCCTCTTAATCTCAGCCTATATTTCTAACACCCTAGACATGCAAAGGATGTTAGAAAAAGAAGCATGCGTCATACAGCCGCATAAAGAGGAAACAGAGACCATCAACTTGGGATAAAGGGACGATGAGAAAAAGATAAATATCGGCACCCAGATTGATAGTAGCATCAGGGAGGGATTGATACAAATCTTAAAAGAATATGTGGATGTGTTCGTCTGGTCCTATCATGACATGCCCGGTCTCGATACAAGCATTGTAGAGCATCGATTGCCATTAAAAGAGGGATTTCGACCTATAAAACAAAAGCTCAGGAGAATCAAGTCGGATTGGTCCTTGATGATTAAGAAAGAACTACAAAGACAACTAGACGCCAATTTCCTAATAGTGTCCAAATATCCAGAATGGCTGGCCAACATAGTGACCGTTATCAAGAAGAACGGTAAGGTCAGAGTACGTGTGTACTATAGGGACCTCAATCGAGCAAGTCCAAAAGATGACTTCCCCTTGCCACACATAGACACACTAGTGGATCACACCGCTACGAACACGCTTTATTCCTTCATGGACAGATATGCAGGGTACAATCAAATTAAGTTGGCCGTTGAGGATGAAAGTGATGAAGATCTTATTTGGCAAAGATCTTGTTGATTTGATGAAGTCAAAATGAAGTCAAGGATACTTTGCTGCAGACAAAGGTCACCTAGATAAAAGGGTAGTGTGATTAGTGAGTTTGCATCTTTACTTAGGTATATTCATTTTTATCTCTCTGCTGCATGAGGTCTCTTCATTTAAAATATTTTTCAAATGCCTCTAAAACGTGTTTAAACGGTTAAAAATAAAGTATTTTGTTAAAAGGTTTTTGAAGAAACTATTTTAACTAATAGTATATGAACTTTATCAACTAAAATGTTCTTAACACTTTTGTAATAGGTTTTTAACTGATATGTTTTCAAAATAATCGATTGTTTTCATTAGAAGGATTTTTGAAAACCTTCTGCTAGTATTTTAACTGATATAGAATTGATATAATCAATTAAAATGACTTAGACTATTTTGAAAAGTGTTCTGGCAGAATTTTAATCGATACAAACTCGAAATAATCGATTGAAATAACTTGAAGTGTTTCGAAAGTTGTTCTGTCAGTATTTTAATCGATACAAATGCGAAATAATCGATTAAAACAACTAAGAGGTTTTTCCAGAATGTTTTAATCGATTAAAACAAGCTTGCTATCAGTTAAAATAACTTAGAAAGTTTTATGAAATCTTTTGGCAGAATTACAATCGATTAAAATGCGTTTCAATCGATTAAAATAACTAAGTGAACTTTTTCCAAAGTGTTTTAATTGATTAAAACAGATTATTATCAGTTAAAATCATTTAGAAAAATTTATAAGAATGTTTAGCAGTATTTTAATCGATTGAAATATGAAACAATTGATTAAAACAACTTGGAAGATTTTTTACAAAGAGTTTTAATTGATATAAACGTTGTCGTATCGGTTAAAACAAATCTGGAAAATAATCAAGAACATTTTAACAGATTAAAAGAAGTTTTAACAGATTAAAACAAGACTTTTAACAGATTACAAGATTATTTTAACAGATTAAATAAACCAGCAATTTGGAAAATCTTCTATAAAAACAGAATTGCTTGAACCTTTTGAAACACACCTTTTGGCAATCAATCAAGCAATCATAAGTGCTACTTTCAAGAGAGAATTGCGCTAGTTTTGTGAAGTTCTTAGAAGTTCTTTCTTGAGGCAATATTTGCATTCTTTTGGAGAAGAAACTCATTCTGCAGAGCTGCATAAACCTGGTTTGGGTGTTCTAGTTTCTTCTCTTTGTTTCTTTACGTTCTTTACTGTATTGTGGGTGCCTGGAATTGTGGGCACTGGTTTCTGTGACTGGAATTTGGCTGCAGGGTTGTTCAAGAACTGGAATTTGGTTCTTGGTGAAGGTTTAGGTGCAGGGACTGAAATTTTGCTTCTTGTGGTAGATTGAGTGTGGGATTAAAGTTGTAATCTGTAAAACGTTCAATCTAGTGGAACCCAGCTGGAATTTGGCTGGAAACTGGACGTAGCCACGGGATTGGGTGAACCAAGTATAAATCTTGGTTGTATCTTTCAAAACCTTTCTCCCTTTAATTCATCACTCGCCTTTATTTTGATTGCTTGCTGTGTTTGATTCAAGAACTGGTCAGAATTCTTAATCTTTGAAATAGATAATCTGTAAATTGAAAAAATCTTTCAAATATCAATTCACCCCCCCCTCTTGATCTCAGCCTACATTTCTAACAATTGGTATCAGAGCAAGGGTCTTGAAAAATACTCAAGGCTTTCGGTCCAAATCTTTAATGGCTGAAAACAAATTACCTTTTTCCGAGGGGGCTTCTATCAATAGACCTCCACTTGTTTTGTGGTACAGATTATCCATTTTGGAAGATTAGGATGAAGATCTTTATTGAATCTATTGGTAGAAATGTTTGGGATGTAATTGCTAATGGTCCATTAATTACGGAAAAATAATGGTCTAGTTTAAATGATGAAGAAAAGAAAAAAGTTCAAAGTGATTGTACTTGCTAAAAACATAATTACTTACGCACTAAATATGGATGAGTTTTTCGGGGTCTCCCAATGCAAATCTGCCAAGGAAATGTGGGAAGTTCTTGAGGTTACTCATGAGGGAACAAGCTGATGTAAAGAGAGCCGAGAAAACATACTCTCATAAGAGAATATGAGTTGTTTAAAATGCAAAGCTGGAGAAAGTATTGCAGATGTGCAGAAGCGCTTCACTCATATCATCAATCATCTAATGGGCTTAGGTAAAACTTTTGATAAAGAAGAATTAAATATTAAAGTTTTGAAATATGTTGACAGGTCATGGCAGCCTAAGCTCACAACAATCTTAGAATCAAAAGACTTATCTGTCATGACAACAACCTCCTTGTTTGGCAAACTCAGAGAACATGAAATGGAAATTAACAGATTCAATGAGCAAGTCTCTGAGAAAAAAGGTAGAAGTATAGCACTCAAGGTTGAAGAAAGAAGTCAAGAATCAGAGGAGGAAAGTGAAAATCTTGGACTGCTTGTCAGAAAGTTCAACAAGTTTCTCAAGAAAAAAATTCAAGATAAAGAAAAACACAAAAGGTATGAGAAGAAATCTGATTCTTTTAACTATAAATGCTATGGCTGTGGTAAGCAGGGTCATGTAAGAATGGAGTGCCCAGAAAAGAACAAATACAATGATAAGAAAGAGGAAAAAGTCAAAAGAAGAGCATATGTAGCATGGGATGATAATGATACTTCAACAGAAATTTCTGATAATGAAGAAGCCAACTTGTGTCTAATGGCAAATCAAAATCATCAAACGAGCAGTGTAAGTTCTAACTCTTCTTCAAATTTGGTGAATTACAATTCATTACAAGAAGCATTTAATGAAATGCATGAAGAAACCAAGAAACTGCAAAATGAAAATGATAGGCTAAAAGGCATGAATAATTGGTTAGTAAATAGAGTTGATTCTCTTGAAAATAAAATTCTTGAAGATGAAACTGATCTTGATTTCTTAAAATTGATCTATGATAATTCTGATTGTGTATGTAATAAACCATGTAAAAATTGTCCATAATTACAAAAAAAGATTGATTTTTTATCACAAACTGTTTCAAAGTTTACACAAGGTCAAGCTAATCTTCATGTTCTTCTTGGGTCACAAAAACTTATTTTTGACAAATCTGGCATTGGATTTACATCTAGCAAGAAATTCCGAAAAACAAATGTAAACAGGAAATCATACTCATCATCTGTCATAAAATGTTTTTACTGTATGAAAAAAGGACATTTTGTGAAATTCTGGAGAATAAAGAAGTATGTTATTGCTAGAGGTAGAATGAAGTGGATTCCCAAAAATTCATGTCAAATAACCTGATTGGACCCAGTGATTATAAAAAGGGTACCAGAAATATGCTAAATCTGTTTTGCAGGAACAAAATCTGGAAGTCTCTTGATGTTCATTACAACAAATTTGATTCTGGTTTCATAAACTGAATCTTTTAATTGATATAAAACAGTTTTAATCGATTAAAATCATTTACAGAGAATACCAGAAAAGCAATCCGTACAGTTTTAATCGATTGAAATACGAATCAATCGATTAAAATGTTCTCAGGAATTTAGTCTAGCTGTTTTAATCGATTGAAAAGGATTTATATCAGCTAAAATCACTAAGATGTCAAATTTAATCGATTCTTCTTCGTTTTAATCGATTAAAATTCTGTTATTATCTTATTAAATTCTTCCAGTACAAAGTTAATCGATTCTTTTATGTATTAATCAATTATTTCACTGTTGCATTTTCAAACCTAATATTAAAAGATCAAATTAATAGATTAATTTGTTCCTAAAAATTATTTTTACAACATCCAATTGAAAATTGGTCAGCAAATCAGAGTAAAAAATCCAAGTTTTTGTGTTAATCAAAATTTGCATAATACATTTAATATATTCTTTGACCAAGTCAAAAACCTTTCCAAGAACACTTTAGCTGATGTACCCACTTGTCCGAAAACCTGCGTCTCTACCTTCATTCAAGGGGACATGTACAATTAAAGCTGTTTTTTGTAGGTTATGTCAAATTGGACTGCAATTCACAAATTTTGACATCCGTAACTCTTCATCTTGCTCACTTGGAGTCCATCATTTTCATTCTTCATTTTCTGGTTCAAATCAATTCTCTCTTCTCTCTTGTACTCACGTATCAAAACTCCTCTCTAAAATATACAACAAGATGCTTAGGAGATCAAAATCAAGAAAGAAGCATAAAGGAGAATCTTCCTCTGCTGCCAATCCTGGTGGTCATTTGGAAGCATGGTTTGATGGTGATATTGGAAGAATGAACACCTTCATTGCTGAGTTCAGTCAGAAGCAGATTGTTATTCCAAAGTTTATCAAATTCAAGTGGCTTGATGAAGAAGGATTTACTACTCTGAGATGAAAACTAAAAAGTCAAAAACTAAGAACATTTATGGAGTTTACTGGGAATATTCAACCTGATTTGGTTCGGGTCTTTTACTCCAATTTAACGATGAATGGTTCAACAATCAGATCTCAGATGAAGGGAGTTAATATGGAAATTACTCCTTTTGTTTGGGAACAAATTGCTGGTCTCAAGGATAGTGGTGTCAAAGTATCCAGAGGGAACATCTCTGAAATACCTGACTTCAACAAAATTCAAATTTTCAGGTCTTGCCTTAAGGATCCAAATGATTCGGTAAGAATTTTAAATGCTGGAAAACTTTTACTTGAACATAGACTGCTAGCTTTCATTGTGGCATGGATGCTTACTCCAAGAGGGAGTAATCATGCTATACTTAATGAGGGAGATCTTGCTCTCATGTACTGCATCTCTAATAATATTCGGGTAAATTGGGTTTATGTGATTAAAGATCACATGTTGAAGGCAAAAAGGTTGGCGGATTACAAACTGCCGTATGCCATGTTGATTAACAATTTCTTTAGATATTTTGAAGTTGATCAGGAGAAAGTATAAAGACTCCTAAAGCATCAAACGAGATTGATGACTCCACTTTGAGAAAAATGGGGTATATCAAAATTGATGATGAATGGATTTCAAAAGTTGATGCTGGGATGTCTGAAGATGAGGAAAAAGATGAAGAAGAAGATGAGCAAGGTCAAATTCCTTCCTCTCGAGCTGCTGCAGAGGCTCCTGAATCCACCAGTGGTCAAGCTTCATATGAAAATATGGAGATCATTCCCTACATGGAACAACCTGACCGTGTGACTCCTCTGTCTCAATTTGAAAGGTCTATGCTTTCTCAAATGGCCACAATGCAGGAAAACCAAAGGAAGCATATGCAAATGACCTATCAACACTTCCAGCAGACCAACAATCAGTTCATAAACCTTGGAAACCATATTGCTGATATTTACACCAAACTGGAAGATATGCAGCTCAATGAAGGGAATTGGGATGATTGAGTTTTGGAAAAAAGGGTCCCTTTCTATCTTTTTCTTTATGTTATATTTCTTTTACTGCTAATTTTCATTTCTGGTCTGTAATATTAACTGGTTTTAAACCAGGAACAATCTTTTAACTTTGCTCAATATGATGTAGGTTTTAATTGGAATTAAGAGAGCCTAGATAGAATCAAACATACTTTTCTGATAATTTTAGCTGATACAAAATAGATTTAATCGATTAAAAGAAACACTTACATTGGAAATTTGCATCAAAATAATCGATTAATTAGCGTATCAATCGATTAAAATCTATATGTCATGTATTTGTATAAACTAAAACTAGTTTACATCAGTTAAATCAGCTAGATAAGATACTATTCTGATTTTGATGGATCTATAGGTTAAAACTTAATCAATCTAGTTGATATTATCTTAAAAACATTTTCCTAATAAATGATTTCACAAAATCCGAACTAAATTAGGCATTGTAGATGCATCAAACATTACTTAGTTTTCAAAACTGGTTGTTTTAGTCGATAAAAACAAGCTTTAAATCGGTTAAAAGCACTTATACAACATTTCTCAAACTGTTTTAATCGATTAAATGTCGATTTAATCGATTAAATCAACTTATGTTTCAAACTTTCGAAATTCATCATTGTTTTAATCGATTAAAACATTATTTTAATCGATTAAAACCAGTAACAAGATCATTTTAATCGATTTTGTCCTGTTTTTAATCGATCATTACTCTGGAAAGAAAAATTAAAGGCTTTAGCTAATGGCTGTTCTTGTAACATGCTACTAAAGCATGATTCCCTTATCTTTACACGTGTTAATTGTATTCATTACAAACGTGTTAATGAAGATAAGTTTGAATCAACTTTGATTGGTCTTTATATGAGTAATGTATCTTGTTCAAATTTTTTACTATTTTCAAAAATTAAATTTTGATACATACCATGCATAGTATTTGTTTTATTCCTCTATTCCCTATTTTTGATGAAGTCAAAAGGGGGAGAAATAATTGCTTTGCTTTTAAAATTGATTTTCCTTATTTAGGGGGAGTAGCAATATAGGGGAGAAATGGGAAAATGATTAATATTTTGAATACTACTAATCTATATATTCAAGTGACTTTTTCTAGCAGAGATTTTATTCAAAGAGTTATTTGTCTTCATAAAATAGGGGGAGACTGAAAGTGATGAAGATCTTATTGAATTACTTTGGCAAAGATCTTGTTGATTTGTTGAAGTCAAAATGAAGTCAAGGCTACTTTGCTACAGTCAAAGGTCACTTAGATAAAAGGGTAGTGTGATTAGTGAGTCTGCATCTTTCCTTAGGTATAATCATTTTTATCTCTCTGCTGCATAAGGTCTCTTCATTTAAAAGATTTTGCAAATGCCTCTAAAACGTGTTTAAACGGTTAAAAACAAGGTATTTTGTTAAAAGGTTTTTGAAGAAACTATTTTAACTAATAGTATATGAACTTTATCAACTAAAATGTTCTTAACACTTTTGTAACAGGTTTTTAACTGATATTTTTTCAAAATAATCGATTGTTTTCATTAGAAGGATTTTTGAAAACCTTCTGCCAGTATTTTAACTGATATAGAATTGATGTAATCGATTAAAATGACTTAGACTATTTTGAAAAGGTTTTTGGCAGAATTTTAATCGATACAAACTCGAAATAATCGATTGAAATAACTTGAAGTGTTTCGAAAGTTGTTCTGTCAGTATTTTAATCGATACAAATGCGAAATAATCGATTAAAACAACTAAGAGGTTTTTCCCGAATGTTTTAATCGATTAAAACAAGCTTGCTATCAGTTAAAATAACTTAGAAAGTTTTATGAAATCTTTTGGCAAAATTACAATCGCTTAAAATGTTTTTCAATCGATTAAAATAACTAAGTGAACTTTTTCCAAAGTGTTTTAATCGATTAAAACAGATTGTTATCAGTTAAAATCATTAAGAAAAATTTATAAGAATGTTTAGCAGTATTTTAATCGATTGAAATACGAAACAATCGATTAAAACAAATTGGAAGATTTTTTACAAAGAATTTTAATTGATATAAACGTTGTCGTATCAGTTAAAACAAATCTAGAAAATAATCAAGAACATTTTAACAGATTAAAGGAAGTTTTAACAGATTAAAACAAGACTTTTAACAGATTACAAGATTATTTTAACAGATTAAATAAACCAGCAGTTTGGAAAATCTTCTATAAAAACAGAATTGCTTGAACCTTTTGAAACACACCTTTGGGCAATCAATCAAGCAATCATAAGTGTTACTTTCAAGAGAGAATTGTGCTAGTTTTGTGAAGTTCTTAGAAGTTCTTTCTTGAGGCAATATTTGCATTCTTTTGGAGAAGAAACTCATTCTACAGAGCTGCATAAACCTGGTTTGGGTGTTCTAGTTTCTTCTCTTTGTTTCTTTACGTTCTTTATTGTATTGTGGGTGCCTGGAATTGTGGGCACTGGTTTCTGTGGCTGGAATTTGGCTGCAGGGTTATTTAAGAACTGGAATTTTGTTCTTGGTGAAGGTTTAGGTGCAGGGACTGGAATTTTGGTTCTTGTGGTAGATTGAGTGTGGGATTAAAGTTGTAATCTGTAAAACGTTCAATCTAGTGGAACCCAGCTGGAATTTGGCTGGAAACTGGACGTAACCCTAGGATTGGGTGAACCAGTATAAATCTTGGTTGTATCTTTCTAAACCTTTCTCTCTTTAATTCTGTCACTGCCTTTATTTTGATTGCTTGTTGTGTTTGATTCAAGAACTGGTCAGAATTCTTAATCTTTGAAATAGATAATCTGTAAATTGCGAAAATCTTTCAAAGATCAATTCACCCCCCCTCTTGATCTCAGCCAAAAGGGAATCGAGGTAGACCCTGTTAAGACCAAGGCAATTTTGGAAATGCCCCCACCAAGCACGGAAAAGGAGGTCAGAGGATTTTTGGGGCGAATCAACTATATTGCCCGTTTCATCGCACAACTAATGGATAAATGTATACCCATCTTTAAGCTGTTGCATAAAACAAGCCAATAGTTTCGAATGAAGAATGCCAACAAGCGTTCGATAAAATCAAAGTATGCTTAACCAATCCACCAGTATTGGTACCACCCGTTGAGGGGAGACCCCTAATCTTATATCTGTCAATACTCGAAGAATCCATGGGATGTGTGCTCGGTCAACAAGATGAAATAGGGAAAAAGGAGCAAGCCATATATTATCTCAGCAAAAAAATTCCTAGATTATGAGACCCGCTACACACCATTTGAGAAAACCTGTTGTGCATTAGTGTGGGTAACTCAACATCTTCGACAATACATGGCTCGACACACAACATGGTTGGTCTCCAAAATGGACCCAATCAAGTACCTCTTTGAGAAACCCATTTTGACCGGAAGAATAGCTAGGTGGAAAGTGCTCCTCTAAGAATTCGACATCGTTCATGTCACCCAGAAAGCTATTAAAGGTAGCCCCCTAGCGGACTATCTAGCACATGGATCAACAAACGAGTATCAGTCCCTGCAGGACGACTTTCCTGATGAACATATCATGCACATTGAACACGAAGAGACCAAGGAAGAAGCATGGACCATGTTTTTCGACGGAGCCTCAAACATGCTTGGACACGGGATATGAGCTATTTTGATATCCCCAGAAAAGAAGTATATCACAGTAACGACTAGGTTGAATTTTGACTGTACAAATAACATGGCAAAATATGAAGAGTGTGCGCTGGGAATCCAAGCAGCTCTAGATCACGGGGTAATCAAACTCAAAGTTATCGGCGATTCATCCCTTGTCATCTATCAACTCAAGGGCGAATGGGAAACCTGGAACTCCAAATTAATTCCATATCTAAAGCATATCCCCGATTTAGCTTCGA
This sequence comes from Sphenostylis stenocarpa, assembly GCA_963425845.1. Classification (NCBI taxonomy): domain Eukaryota; kingdom Viridiplantae; phylum Streptophyta; class Magnoliopsida; order Fabales; family Fabaceae; genus Sphenostylis; species Sphenostylis stenocarpa. The sequence goes on from OY731403.1 coordinate 100,517,005, forward strand.
GGCTGGAAAGTGTCACCTTCAAGTATATTCCTCGGGAAGACAATCAATTCGTAGACGCCCTCGCTACTCCATCATCCATGTTCTCTTTAGACCAAGAGCATGAGATGCTGACCATTCAAATCAAGCTGCATGACAAACAAGCTTTTTGCATGACAGTAAGTGGCGAGCAAGATCAAAACCCCCGGTATCATGACATCAAGCGGTACCTCATGAGGGGTGAATATCCCGAAGGAATTAGTGATAATGACAAAAGGACCATCCAAAAAAGGGTTGTAGGGTTTGTACTGATCGAAGAAACCCTCTACAAGAAGAGCTTCGACTCCACCCTATTAAGATGTGTGGATCACAAAAAGGCCCAAACCCTAATAAAGGAGATCCATAAAGGAGCTTTTGGGACCCACGCACCTGGGCATGTCATGGCAAAGAAAATCTTAAGGGCAGGATATTTCTGGTCCACAATGGAGGCTGATTGTCACCAATACGCTAAGATATGTCACAAGTGTCAAGTCTATGCCGATAACATTCGTGTTTCGCCCGCACTCTCAACACCCTGGCTACACCATGGACATTCTCCATGTTGGTCATGGACGTTATTGGACCGATCGAGCCCAAAGCATCTTGTCGCCGCCGTAAAAAAGAGGCGGTCGGAGCGACGCAATGGTTCCGACTTTCCATTTTTTGCGTTTTTATGGGTGAGGTTACAACGCCTTTAGGCTGTCTGATAAACGGGCTTAACCTAAGGGCGAGGTTTTCAAAAGGGTATTCTTAGATCGTCCGATAACTGGGTTGACCTACGAACAAATTTGAAAGGGTTCTTATGGAGTCGGCACCGATGTTTTTACTGAAAACATAGAAAAAGCAAAGAAAAGGCGTTGGTTTTTCGAAAACCAACTTCGGTCGTTAAAACCAGAGTTGGGCAAGGGAATTAGTTACGTGTAAGGGAAGTGTTAGTTCCCTTACGACGCCCCTTTCGGGTTCCCTATGACAGGCCAATTGCTTTATAGATAAACTTTTGAAAAGACGCTTTTACCCTTTTATTCGCGGTATTTAAAATAATGACTACATGGACCTATTATCTATTACGCAATTTAATATAAGTAAAAAGGTAGTAAAGGAGAGGGAGAGAGTGAAGAAACCTCCGGAGCAAGCTTTTGATTAATTCTCTTGAAAAATATGGTGCGTTTTGGCAGCCCTTTGCTCTTACAACGCTGAAATTCTCTCATAAACGCTATAAAAAAGCTCTCTTAGACACTCAGAAACTCCGGAAATGCTTCAGAGGGACTCTATGAGAAAAATTTGAAGAAAGTGTAGAAGGGAAAGTGGAAGAACTGTGTGAAATGAAAGGGGGAGCGCTCACTATTTATAGGGATTCGCACCTGTCAGGTCGAGACGGCGGTCTCGACTAGCAAGGTTGAGACGGCAGTCTCGACTAGCAAGGTCGAGACGGCAGTCTCGCCATTCGGGATGGTGGTCTCGAGTTGCATCAATGGCGAGACGACGGTCTCGTTTGGCGAGACGGTGGTATCGACTTGCCAAGTGACGAGAAGGCCTTCTCGCCAAGCGGGAGGGGGGTCTCGCCATTGGCAAGTGGCGAGATGGCCGTCTCGCCAAGCAAGACGGCCGTCTCGACTTGCCCTTCAGCGAGGCAGCGGTCCCGAAAAGCAAGACGGCGATCTCGACTCCTGAAGGTGAAAATATTTATTTTTATACAGAAAATCCTTCCTACTCTAACATGGGGCCTAATAGTCTCTCCTATTGGCTTTTTAGGCTTCGTCCATCTTTGAATAAGAGGTCTTCTGCTCTTATTTTGAGGCCGGGCAAGATTTGGGGTCTACAGCTGCCCCCCCTTTACCTGACTAGTCGATTGTTGGCCTGTCGTGCCAAGAAGATCGACTGGAGGGTAAAGGAGTTGACCCTCTTGCCCAGTTACCCTTCGGATGTTCCGTCTTGCGGCGGTTGATCTTCTGGGGAAAAGTGTGTTGTGCGCCTCCAGGATGCTCCTTCTGATGGTAGCTGATCTCTTTAGTTGACACGTGGCAGAACCTCAGGATACTCCTTCTAACGGTAGCCGATCCTTTGGTTGATGGGTATAAACCCCCCATCAGGCTGGTAGTTACAGCCCACTATGCGTAGGACTGGATGAGTATAAACCCCCCATCAGGCTGGTAGTTGCAGTCCACTGTGTGTCGGACTGGATGAGTATGAACCCCCCATCAGGTGGTAGTTGCGACTTACTAGTCTGGCTTATGTGCAGATCAGGTGCACTTCGTGCGCAAGTTGATGGATATGAACCCCCCATCAGGCTGGTACAGTCCACTACGTAGAACTGGTGGTGGTTGCGGCTTACTACTCAGTCGCTCATGCGCCGATTCCATGAGGAATGCTCTCTTGTTTTGATGAATGTTTTTTATTTTTCTAGTGAAGTTCTCCGGTGTGCCGGGGACTCTTTAATTTTCGGCTCTTCCGACAGTCATCCAACTTGTTGATTGTTGGGGATTATTTTGTTTTGATCCTTTGGTAGTGGTCATCTGACTTTGCTGGTTGTCGGGGATTTTTTATGAGTGCCTCTGAGGAGAAAGATACTCCATTGAGTTTCTGGTAATGCCTCTGAGTAGGCAATGTTAGAATCGCGCAGCGGAATGTTCGTGTGGTCGGACAAAAACCAAGAGGGGGGGTGAATTGGTTTCTTAACAAAAATTAGGTTTTAAAAATTTTCCCCAAATTTTACCGATTAAAAGGTTGTGTAAACGTAAATAGAGTAGAGATAGAATCTTACACAGGAGATTTATACTGGTTCGGATCAAAAGACCCTACGTCCAGTTGCTAATCACTCAAACAGAGGATTAACGCTGTCACTATAATCAAAGTTGTTACAAACAAATAACAATTGAAAATACAAAGTAAAGAAAACACCTCTCTTGAAACCCACAAGAGATGAAAAACAACTTTACCCAGAGACAGCACATCACACAATCCACTAAGAACTCCACTTAGTGATTCTTATCGCTTATGCCCGCACCAGGTTCCAAAAGCCCCTTTTCCTCCAACAAACAGTTCTCTGGCACTCACAGCACTTAATTTTTGTTTGAAAAAAGTTGTTCTACTTTTCTGAGTGCCATAGAGAAGCTTAAGTAGAAAAATTAGGGTTTGGGAATTGGGAATTTCGGAACTAGGAATCTTGGGATTAGGGTTTTCAAAAATAGGGTTGATTTGAAGTTGAAAATCAAAATCTGACTGAAATAATCGATTAAATGAAGTGTTAATCGATTATTACAGAGCCAAAATCAACAGAACCCCAAAACTCATTGTTTTAATCGTTTAAAAGCCCTGTTAATCGATTAACAGGCCTGTTAATCGATTAACAGGTGAGTTAATCGATTATTACAGTGAACAGATACAAAAAATGGTTTTTCTCACTATAATAATCGATTATTTGACCATTTAATCGATTAAAGCTGAGGCAAAAAGATAAATTTGAGTTTTTGAAGCTTCTAAAGTGCAGACTATGTACCGACTATCTTAAACTCTAATATTACAGACTCAAACTAATCAAAACAGAGTTATTACACTATAAAAAAAGTCTTCAACTCTCTAAGTCTTGTGTTCTTGAATCATCATCAAAATCAACAAGCTTCATGTCCATGTAAGTTCAACATCAAGTCCTTGAATGTTCATCAATCAGATGCTTCATCGGAAGTGAAGACTTTTGGCTGCATTTGTTTTGCCTCTGACTAGGCTGATATTCCCTTATGGGGATGCTGGCTCTTGCTTGCCAGGTCTTGCCTATGTGTAGGAAAATGACATTCTGAGGATGAATTTGAAGTTTTGCCTTTGCAGTAGGCTCACTGGGGATGATCTTTCTTTTTGATTGATCCACCGGGGAATTGGTCGACTTCCCAGGGGTCAGATTTTGGTAGCCCTTTGGGGGAATGGAGTCTCGGCTCCTTAATTGATATGGGTGTGAGCTGACTTTTGTGATGCTCTTATTCTGTTGGGAGAATGGAATTTCTGATTCCTTCTTTTTTGTTGGTTTTTCCTTTTTCTGAGGTGACCCTTTTAGGGAGCTAGGATTTTTATTTGATTTCGCCTTTTTCCACGATTTATCTCTCTTTTTTTCACGATTTGAAATTTGGCTTTTTTGGGATAATGCGTAGGCCTTTTTACTTTTTAGTTTCTTTTTATTACGCTGGATTTTTCCTTTTTTTGGGGGGGGGGTCCACTAGGGATCAAGTTTTCTTTCTTTGGTGATCCATCAGGGAATTAGTTGACTTCTTGGGGATCTGATTTTTCTTTTCTAGGGATGGAGTCTTGGCTCCTTGATTGATGTTGATACGAGCTATACTTGTGAAGCTCTTATTCTACTGGGGGATGAGAATTTCTAATTCCTTTTTGTAGACTTTTTAGGAGATCCACTTGAGGATTTTTATTTGGCCTTCTTGTCATGACCTTTTTTGTCATCTGCTGGAGATGAAAGGTTTTCTTTTCTCTTCTTTTCTCTTCTTTTCTCTTCTTGTCTCTTCTTTTCTCTTCTTGTCTCTTCTTTTATCTTCTTTTCTCTTTTTTTTGTTGATCCCTTGATGGTTTGGACTCTTTTGATTGTTGATGATGATGGGATTTTGAAACCTTTATTCTTCATTGGGAAATGTGTGAAGGAGACTTTGGGTGAGTGTGCTTGATGACTCATGTAGTGGCGATGCTGAGTCGTGGGGTAATATTTATTTTGCCTTTTGGAGTAGGCAAGGATCCGCTTGGGGATGACTAAGCCTTTCCGTCGGCTTTTCTTTTATGATGGCTGATGATACTGCCTTCTTTTATTGGGTAGAAGAATGATGACTGGAGCTTTGGCTTCTGGAAGCTTCTTACTTCTTCTAAGCTATTGGATGACAACTCGCTCTTCTTTCTTGAGGGAGAGCAATGTTTGGAGTCTCATTACTTTCTTGTGCCTTCTTTTCTGGGTAGAAGGATGGTAGCTGGAGCTCTTGATTATTAGAAACTCTTATTCTGCTGAGTCGTCGCTTGATTGACGACTTGCTCCGTTTTCTTGAGGGCATTATTTGGAGACTCAGTCTCGGTGATCCTATTTTCAATCACAAACATGAAGCTAGTCTCCTTATATGCATGAATGCTTTTCGTTTTTTGTTATCTATCTGATGTAATTTTTATTTCTTTCATTTTTTATCTTGACAAAGTCGTTTTGTGCGACTACTTGTGCGTGGATGCCCTAAATGCAATCTATCCTTTTTTATCGATGCATCTGGAAAAGTGATTGGTATTCTCCTGCTGGACTTTCATGATCATGATGAAGGGCCCCTCTCTTTTATTCATTTTTTGGTTTAGCCCTATCTTTTGCCTAGATCGCCCTTTTGGGGTTTTTGGTCTAGCGGGCTGCCTTAATTTTTGCCTAGGATATCTTAGCAGGATTTTTCCTTTTTTATGAATTCCATAACTTTTGCCTAGACCGCCCTTTACGAGTTTTCGATCTAGCGGGCTACCCTAACTTTTGCCTAAGAATCTCCTAGCAGGCATTATTTTTTTTGTTTTCATTTTTTCTTCCTCCTCTTTTTTGAGAGATAGGACCCTATCATATCAATGCAATGTTCGCGATATGCATCCTACAATGCTATTTTAATTAATATTTCAAAAGGATTAATCAAATGTGCTTTTAATTTTGATAAGCTTTTGTGCTTTCGTCGACATGATAGGCTGTACCGATTTTGCCGTCTCGATTTTTCCATGACCGAAGAATGATTGTGTTGATTGTAGAGCGACTTGCCATGTCAGTGCGCCTGTCCCTTTTCTTGGGGATGTCAATCCTCCTATTGATTACTATCTCCATATTTCCCTACTAATTACTAGAATTTCGTAGTGGTAAGGGACAAGAGAAAAGAAGGAAGAGGATATTTAATTCAAAGGCTTGCGTTTTAGAATTGTTATATTTTGACAAAAACTGGTTTTTGTAAGCACGGTTAGCCAGGGCTGGTTAGAGTGTTTAGGGTAGTTTAGACAAACGTTTTGTTTATGGAATGACATCTTATTTTATGGCACTTGTTATGACTGATTGACTTCCCTAGTCTGCCCTTTGGGTTTTCAACCTAGGATGTTGTGCTATGTCCTAACTTTTGTCTAGGTTTCCTCTTTTCTTGTTTTGGGAATCCTAGCGGACTTTATTTTGTAACCCTAATTTTTGCCTAGGCTACCCTTTATGGTTGTTCGGGTTTCTTAGCGGGTTTACCTTAACTTTTTCGTAGCCCCCTTTGGAGGGTTTCCTACCGGGTATCTTGCCCTCTCTTTTTTGGCCTTTGGCTTCTATGGGCTTCTTTTGATTTTCTTTTCTCTTTGCACAATATTGGGGAAACACGACTTTATTATGATGAGGTAAATCCTTATTTTGTGTTTCTAGTCAATCAGTGATGATGAGTTTGACTTTTATTTTGGTCAATGGCGCGGTTTGATTACTTTGACGCATTTTGAAAACGTTTTCTTAAACATGGTTATTAATGAGGTTTAGATATGAATAGCAAGAAGAGAATCATATAGTAAGAATGACATTCTTTGTAATTAATAGGGAAATATGTGCCCTACAATGCTCGGGGGTCGGGCTAGCCCCGCGGAGTAATCTCTAATAGTAATTGGATTTACAAACCCTAAGAACCAGAAGGAGAACACCTAATGACTAAAGTCACTTTTGACGCTTGAACCCCTCTATTTGGGAAAATCTGATTCAAGGTGTGGAGGGGAGACTTCCCTTTTCTCCGTGCAGCTTGATCCTAAAGGACTTGAGAGTTTCTAATGAGCCCTTGGTTTGGGCGGTATCCATATTTCCTCATCATGTGGGTCACCTTCATATTGTTGGGGAAGTCTTTTCATATTGGCAAAAGATATTTCAAAGGTCCTCTTCAGCCGCATCCATTCAAAGTAGGGCAGACGACTTACTGATCCGAATGTCGTCTTTAGCTTGAACCATGACCAGCTTGTCGCCTACCTTGAGTTTGTCTTTTTGGTGGAGCATTGAAAGAACTGCCTTCTGAATCCAAAGTCTACTCAATTTCCTCTTTGGATTATGTCTTTCTTTGGTCTTTTTATTTTTTCCTTTATTCGTGGGAGCATCATCTTACAGCTCCTTGGGGGAATAAATTCTTCCACTTCTAGTCGTGCCCCCCAATGTCAGCTATGCTGGCGATATCCTCATTAATGGGTGGTGTTTTTGTGTATCTCCATGGTGAAGCCTTATCCGAGGCGTGAACAAATATAGTGACATCCTTATCCCCTCTTCCTTATTAACTTGGATACCCAACGGTTGAGGCTTATTATCCTCCTTAGGCAAATCAACCGTTGGAGAGAACTTGACGACGAAAGATTTGCTCTTCATCTTACTCCGATTTGTGGAAAGCACATTGACTAATCCTCTCTTTTTATTATCTTATTATTATTAAAGTGAAAATGAATGCAATTTATGAATGCAATAGGCGGTTGAAGAGATGATGAAAACAAAAAATTTTGTTTATTTCATCTAGACAATGTACATTCCTCAATGCAATGTTTCAGAGTACATTTTTTTAAAAGGCAGAGAACACTAAATGAACCCATAGGCGGGTTAGAATTGCGCAGCGGAATGTTCGCGTGGTCAGACAAAAACCAAGAGGGGGCGTGAATTGGTTTCTTAACAAAAATTAGGTTTTAAAAATTTTCCCCAAATTTTACCGATTAAAATACTGTGTAAATGTAAATAGAGTAGAGATAGAATCTTACACAGGAGATTTATACTGGTTCGAATCAAAAGACCCTACGTCCAGTTGCTAATCACTCAAACAAAGGATTAACGTTGTCACTATAATCAAAGTTGTTACAAACAGATAACAATTGAAAATACAAAGTAAAGAAAACACCTCTCTTGAAACCCACAAGAGATGAACAACAACTTTCCCCAGAGACGGCATAACACACAATCCACTAAGAACTCCACTTAGTGATTCTTATCGCTTCTAGCCCACACCAGGTTCCAAAAGCTCCTTTTTCCTCTAACAAACAGTTCTCTGGCACTCACAACACTTAACTTTTGTTTGAAAAAGGTTGTTTAATTTTTTTGAGTTCCATAGAGAAGCTTAAGTAGAGAAATTAGGGTTTGGGAATTGGGATTTTCGAAACTAAGAGTCTTGGGATTAGGGTTTTCGAAAATAGGTTTAATTTGAAGTTGAAAATAAAAAACTGACTGAAATAATCGATTAAATGAAGTGTTAATCGATTATTATAGAGCCAAAATCAACAAAACCCCAAAACTCTCTGTTTTAATCAATTAAAAGCCCTGTTAATCGATTAACAGGCCTGTTAATCGATTAACAAGTGTGTTAATCGATTATTACAGTGAACAGTTATAGAAAATGGTTTTTCTCACTGTAATAATCGATTATTTGACCATTTAATCAATTAAACCCGAGGCAAACTGATAAATGTGAGTTTTTGAAGCTTCTAAAGTGCAGACTATGTACTGACTGTCTTAAACATTAATATTACAGACTCAAACTAATCAAAACAGAGTTATTACACAATAAAACAAGTCTTCAACTCTCTAAGTTCTTTTTTCTTGAATCATCATCAAAATCAACAAGTTTCATGTCCATGTAAGTTCAACATCAAGTCCTTGAATGTTCAACAAGAATTTCTATTTAATTTCTTTTTTACTTCCCATGCATGGCATGCGAATGTCCTAATCCTCTTTTCATGGTATTGAGGAATGTCTACTTCTTTGACTATCTATTATTAGATGCATGTTATGAGGATGAAGTTTGGTGGATGCATGTATGCAAGTGTTTGTTTTTTCCTAAATATTATCATATTTTATTTTCTAACATGATGTATGATAGTGTTTGGGATTTTGTGTTTTTTTGTATGCGAATGAGGGCATGAAGAATACCAGCCGCTTTCTAGAATGCAAAAAGATTTTTATTGTTTAAAATGAATGATTTAAGAGATGGATATTCCTTAAGACAATAGCTTAGGTATCCTCCTTAAAGCTTACGCTTTGTGGGGTATCATACCCACCTTGGTGTAATGGTTCCTTCCCCATCACAGACTTGATAAGTATAATGGGGGTCACCATCACACCTTAGTACACTTGTCCCTTCCTTGTCACGATGGTCACAAATGTGCTTGGGGCCTCTTTCGCCATTGTCTTAGGGATATCTAGTGCTCCTAGAATGAATGTATTTATGCATGCACCAGTACAAAAGGGCGGTAGATGTTCAAAGTGACATAACTTTTGACTGAGATGTCCGATTTGGATGCACAATATATCAAAACGAAGAGAAAAAGGTGAAGAATCAGGTCGCGAATACCCCAAGGGGATTTGGCCCAGTAATTTTCCCAATAAACGCTTCTAAGATCCATTTTTTGAGAGATTTATTAAAATGATGCGTATGCATACTTTCCTTATGCATTTATTTTCTCTCTTGGTTTTTCCACTTATGACATGATGCGATATGAATGATAGGACTTTGTCAAAATTATTTTTATAAATGTTTTGATTTTGTTATTATTATTTTATTTTTTGTTTTTTAGCCTTTTATCTCTTCTGTCAGACTACATGGCTACTTAGCTTACAAAGAACCTGAAGCCAGGCTAGCTAAAAGGCAGACTGTCCGAGATAAAATGGTTTATTACGAAAGAATAATATTGGCATCCCTTATCTCTTTTGTCGGACTGCGTGGCTACTTAGCTTACAAACAATCTGAAACCAGGCTAGCTAAAAGGCAGACTGTCCGAGATAAGGGTGTTTATTGTGAAAAATATTTTTCTGGTTTTTTCTATTTTTATCTATTGTTTGGTTATGCTATGCAATCAAATGCAACAAACAGATGCACACACAATTCACTCATCTGCGATCAGGCGAGAAGTTGTTTTAATCACAAGGTAGGGTTTTCCTGCAGAAAAGTGCATTGACAAAGGTAGGTTCTAACTATTCTCACCAAGGCTTAGGCCCCCAAGGTGCCCCCATTATAGGGTCCCCACTCTCCAGCCTTCCGACCATGCTTAGCACTAAGGCCATAGTCAGTCTTTGTGCCAAAAGAGGAAGGTTATCACCTTGAGTGGTGGTTTCCGATCATACCGGTGGGCACATGGCCCTCACTATGGCAAACCGTACCTGCCACCCACTCCCTATGGATTTCTCACTTGCCCCCGGGTATAGAGGGAACTGTTGTGTGCAAAGGTTTGTGTACAATTTTTATTTCAAACAATTGCGTAAAATAAACAAACAACAGTTATTAAAGCAAAACAATTAAAGCATGTTATAATACAATGTAGGGTAAAAGCGAAATTTCTAAGTTTATTTATTAAACTGGCCCATCACTAAATGGGATCAACTCTCTACGCTTCCCTAGTGGAGTCATCATCTGTCACCATTGTCAAAAAGAGGCGGTTGGAGCGACGCGATGGTTCTGACTTTCCATTTTTCGCGTTTTTATGGGTGAGGTTCCCACGCCTTTAGGCTGTCCGATAACCGGGATGAACCTAAGGGCAAGGTTTTCAAAAGGGTGTTCTTAGATCGTCCGATAATCGGGCTGACCTAAGAACAAATTTGAAAGGGTTCTTATGGAGTCGCCACCGATGTTTTTACCGGAAACATCGAAAGAGGAAAGAAAAGGCGTTGGTTTTTCGAAAACCAACTTCGGTCATTAAAACCAGAGTTGGATAAGGGAATTAGTTACGTGTAAGGGAAGTGTTAGTTCCCTTACGACGCCCCTTTCGGGTTCCCTATGACAGGCCAATTGCTTTATAGATAAACTTTTGAAAAGACGTTTTTACCCTTTTATTCGCAGTATTTAAAATAATGACTACATGGCCCTAGTATCTATTATGCAATTTAATATAAGTAAAAAGGCAGTAAAGGAGAGGGAGAGAGTGATGAAACCTCCGAAGCAAGCTTTTGATTAATTCTCTTGAAAAATAGGGTGCGTTTTGGCAGCCCTTCGCTCTTACAACGCCGAAATTCTCTCGAAAATGCTATAAAAAAGCTTTCTTAGACACTTAGAAACTCCGAAAATGCTTCAGAAAGACTCTAGGAGAAGAATTTGAAGAAAGTGTAGAAGGGAAAGTGGAAGAACTGTGTGAAATGAATGGGGGAGTGCTCACTATTTATAGGGATTCGCGGCTGTCAGGTTGAGACGGCGGTCTCAACTAGCAAGGTCGAGACGGTGGTCTCGCCATTCGGGACGGCGGTCTCGACTTGCATCAATGGCGAGACGGCGGTCTCGTTTGGCGAGACGGCGGTATCGACTGGCCAAGTGACGAGAAGGCCTTCTTGCCAAGCGGGAGGGGGGTCTTGCCATTGGTAAGTGGCGAGACGACGGTCTCTACTTGCCCTTCAGTGAGACAGCGGTCCCGAAAAGCGAGACGGCGGTCTCGACTCCTGAAGGCAAAAATCCTTATTTTTATACAGAAAATCCTTCCTACTCTAACATGGGGCCTAATAGTCTCTCCTAGTGGCTTTTTAGGCTTCGTCCATCTTCGAATAGGAGGTCTTCTGCTCTTATTTTGAGGTCGGGCAAGATTTGGGGTCTACACATCTAATGGTCACTGTTTTATCTTGGTGGCCATAGACTACTTCACCAAATGGGTAGAGGAAGTATCATATGCACACGTGACCAGAAAAGTAGTGACCACCTTCATTAAGAAGAACATTCTATATCGGTATGGTATCCCTCATTGACTCATTACTGATAATGGGACCAATCTAAAAAATAAGATGATGGAGGAGTTGTGCCGAGACTTCAAGATTCAACACCACAATTCCTCTCCATACCGACCTAAGATGAACGGTGCAGTAGAGGTAGCTAACAAAAATATCAAAAAGATCATCCAGTAGATGGTGATAACATACAAGGATTGGCATGAGATGCTCCCCTTTGCCTTGTACGGATATCGAACTTCTGTAAGCACCTCCATCGGGGCCACCCCTTTCTCTCTCGTATATGACATGGAGGCGATACTGCCAGTAGAAATTGACATACCCTCCTCAAGAGTCATCATGGAAGCAAAGCTAATAGAAGTAGAATGGGTCCAGAATCGGTACGACCAGCTGAACCTAATCGAAGAAAAACAGTTGGACGCCATATGTCGCAGGCAAGTCTATCAAAAGAAGATTAAGAAATCCTATGATAAGAAAACCAATCCCCACACTTTCCAAGAAGGGTTTTAGTAATAAAGAAACTGCTTCCCGCCTAGAAGGACAAGATTGGAAAATGGGCAGCAAATTATGAAGGACCTTTTGTGGTCAAGCGAGCCTTCTAAGGAGGAGCCCTTATCCTTACTAATATGGACGGAGAAGAGCTTCAAGATTCAACACCACAATTCCTCTCCATACCGACCTAAGATGAACGGTGCAGTAGATGCAGCTAACAAAAATATCAAAAAGATCATCCAGAAGATGGTGATAACATACAATGATTGGCATGAGATGCTCCCCTTTGCCTTGCACGGATATCGAACTTCCGTAAGAACCTCCACTGGGGCCACCCCTTTCTCTCTCGTATACGGCATGGAGGCGATACTGCCAGTAGAAATTGAGATACCCTCCCCAAGAGTCATCATGGAAGCAAAGCTAATAGAAGCAGAATGGGTCCAGAATCGGTACGACCAGCTGAACCTAATCGAAGAAAAACAATTGGACGCCATATGTCACGGGAAAGTCTATCAAAAGAAGATTAAGAAAGCCTACAATAAGAAAATCAATCCCCACACTTTCCAAGAAGGGTTTTAGTAATAAAGAAACTGCTTCCCGCCCAGAAGGATAAGATTGGAAAATGGGCAGCAAACTATGAAGGACCCTTTGTGGTCAAGTGAGCCTTCTGAGGAGGAGCCCTTATCCACACTAATATGGACGGAGAAGATCTTCGACATCCAGTCAACTCAAACGCGGTAAAGAAATATTACGCTTGAAGACATTGCTCACGACCCGTCAGGATGAAAACTTGCAAAGAACGTCCTGGGCAAAAGATAGGATCCATATTCCTCGCTAGGACACGTCCTAGGCAAAAATTATAGGTTCAAAAAAAAAAAAACACACAAAAAGAGAAATGATTACCTTAGCCGAAAACTGCAAGGCGACTAAGGTAATACCTTTTTAGAAGCAGGCAAACTTTGCATGGTCTTCACTCTAGGCTCGAGCATCTCAACTAAAGTGACCAGGAGAAATAGAGAAATAGATGTTAGGGACATGATCGTTATAGCTTATACAATGTAGCCAACCTTGGCCAGCCCTGCTTCTAAATCCCTTTTGTAAATCCTTTTGTAAAAATAAACCATTTGTTCATATCAATAAAATTGTCTTTTACCTCTTTTCTCTTGACCAATTTAATAAAATGCCTCTGTATTAATGAAACATGAGCATACATAAAGAATCAATACAAGAAAGCATAAAAAAGGGAAAGATAAAAAGAACGGTGCCCGCTAGGACATTCTTAGGCAAAAATTAGGGCAGCCTGCTAGATCGAAAACCCGCAAAGGGCGGTCTAGGCAAAAGTAAAGGCACTCGTAAAAAGGAAGAAGCCAAGCTAAGATATCCTAGGCAAAAAAGGCAGCCCGCTAGATCGAAAACCCGCAAAGGGCGATCTAGGCAAAAGATAGGGCTAAACGGAAATAAGAATCCATCGGAGTAATTATGGGAGAACAACAAAAGAATACCAGTCACTTTCTAGATGCCTCAACTAAAATAGATTGCATTTAAGACATCCACACAAATAGTCGCACAAAACAACTTTGTCAAAATAAAAAATAAAGAACTGCTTCAAGCAAATAACAAAAACAAAGAGCATTCATGTAAGAGGAATTAGCTCTGTGCTTGCATTTGAAAACAAGAAGCACTAAAAAACAAGCCTCCAAACGAAGCACCCTCAAAAACATCCTAGTATATTGAAGGACTTCATCGACCCTACCAAAAACAAGTACCAAGATGAAAAGCACTTCTCACATCAATCGGCGTATGAGCTAGAGTAGTAAGTCGCCACCACCACCAGTCCTACGAAGTGGACTGTATCAGCCAGATTGGGGGTTCATACCCATCAACCTGCGCATGACTTGCGCATGACCTGCACACGAGCCAGAGTAGTAAGTCGCAATCGGTCCTACGCTGTGGACCATACCAGTCTGATGAGGGGTTTATACTCATCCAATCCTACAAATGATGGACTGCAAACACTACCAACCAGATGAGGGGTTTATACTCATCAACAGAAGGGTCGGCTACTGCGAGAAGGAGCATCCTGAGGTTCTACCACTTGTCAGCTAAGGGGTCAACTACCGCAAGAAGGAGCATCCCGAAGCTACTACCAACCGGATGGGGGTTCATACTCATCAACCGAAGGTTCGGCTACCGCAAGAAGGAGCATCCTGAGGTTCTACCACGTGTCAACAAAAGGGGTCGGCTACTGCAAGAAGGAGCATCCTGGAGGCACACACATACAGTTTTTGTCCAGAGGGTCTGCCACCGCAAGACAGAGCATCCGAAGGACAACCGGGCAAGAGGGTTAACTCCTTCACCCTCCACCCGATCTTTTTGGCATAACAGGCCAACAGTCGGCTAGTCAGGTGAAGGGGGGCAGTTGTAGACCCCAAGTCTTGCCCCACCTCAAATTAAAGAGTAGAAGACCTCCAATTCGAAGATGGGAGAGTTCTTAAAGGTCCTTAAAATAGACCATTAGGCCCCATTTTAGAGTAGGAAGGTTTTTTGTACGAAAAAAATAGGGATTTTCACCTGAAGGGTCGAGACCGCCGTCTCGCCATTAGCAAGGTTGAGACCGTCGTCGCGTTTGGCGAGACGGGCATCTCGCCACTTGCTGTGGCGAGACCGCCTTCCCCTTTGGCGAGACGACCTTATCGCCATTTTTCAAATCGATATTGCCATCCCGATTGGCGAGACGACCGTCTCACCATTTGCCAAAGGCGAGACCGCCGTCCCGATTGGCGAGACGGCGGTCTCGACCTGACAGGCATGAATCCCTATAAAAGGGGGGCGCTCTCCCCTTCATTTCACACAGTTCTTCCACCTTTCCTTCTAGCATTTCTTAAAATTATTCTCCTAGAGCCCCTCCTAAGCATTTCCAGAGTTTTTTTAGTGTTCTTATAGAGTTTTTTTAGCGTCGTAAGAGAGAAAAGTCAACGTTGTAGAGCGAAGGACTGCCAAAATGCATCCTAGTTTTTAAAGAATGAATCAAAGCTTGCTCCGGAGGTTTCTTCACTCTCTCCCTCTCTTTTATCGCTTTGTGATTATATGTGCAATAGCTATTAGGGTCTTGTAGCCATTATCTTTTTATTCCGCAAATAAAAGGGTAAAAGCGTCATTTTAAAGTTTATTTATGAAATAACTGGCCCATCATAGGGAACCCGAAAGGGGTGTCGTAGGAAAGCTAATACCTTCCCTACACGTAACTAACTCCCTTACCCAACTCTGGTTATAATGGCCAAAGTTGGTTTTCTTAAAAACCAACGCCTTCTTTTCCGATGTTTTCGGTAAAAACATCGGTGGTGACTCCATAAGAACCCTTCTTGAAAACCTTGCTTTTAGGTCCAACCCGGTTATCGGACAACCTAAAAGCTCCCTTTCGAAAACCTCGCCCCTAGGTCCAGCCCGGTTATCAGACAACCTAGAGGCATTGTAACCTCACCCATCTAAAACGTGAAAATGGAAGTTGGAACCATCGCGTCGCTTCGACCGCCTCTTTTGATGGCGGCGAAAACTATGAGAACAAATCATTCAAATCAGAAACCAAAAGAGAAAAGAAAATACACAAACTACATAAACAAACACAAAAACACAAGCTACTGGAGCTAATTCGTGGAGCGAGCACATATCCATTGAGCGAAATTGTTGTAGTGGCCAACTAAATTGAAAAACTTGACAAATCCGCTAAGCGAAATTCAAATTGCTGAGTGGATGTCAAACCACTGAGCGAAATTCAAATTGTTGAGTGGATGTCAAACCACTGAGCGAAATTCAAACCGCTGAGCATATTTAACTGAAAAAATAGAAATTCAAACACTAGACTCAAATTGCTTAGCACACCAACCACTAAGCAAAAAATGAAAAGTTTCAAAAACAAACCTTAATGCCACAAATCCATTGAGCGAATATCAATCCGTTGAGCGAAATTTGAATAGTGCTCACATAATGGAACAAAAAAGAACAAGACATTTACTAAAAAACAAACTATTGAGCGAATGACCCAAAACAGAAATTTTTTTAATGCTTTTCAAAGCTTTTGACTCAAACAAAACACCAACAACTCAACACAAACTAAAAAAAAATATGTACACTAACCTTTGACAAAAGAAAATTGAGATTTAAAACAAAACAATCACCAATTGCTCCTCGACAATGACACCATTTTGATGAATTTAATCTTGTCGCTTAGATTTCATTAAAGAATTTTATAATTAAAATAATGCAGTGCTAGGGCTTGACCTAGGTCGTGTCCTTGAGGAGAATTGCTTTGTTTTGTTTCAATCTTGACTTTCAAAATCAAAAGCTATGAAATAAGACCATTTTTATGATTTTAGAATGCAGAAAAATAAATTGAAAGCAATAAACCTTATAGACCCCAAATCTTGCCCAACCTCAAAATAAAGAGCAGAAGACCTCCAATTCGAAGATGGGCAAGTCCTAAAAGGTCCTTAGGATAGACTATTAGGTCCCATATTAGAGTAGGAGGGTTTTTTGTGCAAAAAAATAAGGATTTTCACCTGAAGGGTCGAGACCGTCGTCTCGCTTATCGAGACCGCCGTCTCGTTTAGCGAGACGACCGTCACTTGCCATGGCGAGACCGCCTTCCCATTTGGTGAGACGACCTTCTTGCCATTTGTCAAATCGATATCATCGTCCCGATTGGTGAGGCGGCGGTCTCGACCTTGCCAGGCGAGATGACGGTCTTGAATTGATAGGCACGAATCCCTATAAAAAGAGGGCGCTCTCCTCTTCTTTTCACACAGTTCATCAACCATTCCTTCTATCATTTCTTCAAATTCTTATCCTAGAGCCCCTCCGAAGCATTTCCAAAGTTTTTTAGTGTTCTTAGAGAGCTTTTTATAGCGTTGCGAGAGAGAAATACCGACGTTGTAGAGCTAAGGACTGCCAAAAAGCGTCCTATTTTAAGAGAATAAATCAAGAAAGCTTGCCTCGAAGGTTTCTTCACTTTCTCCCTATCTTTTATCGCTTTGTCATTTATATTTATCTGTACATTAGCTACTAGGGCCATGTAGTCATTATTTTCTTAATTCTGCAAATAAAAGGGTAAAAGTGTCATTTTAAAGTTTATTTATGAAATAACTGGCCTATCATAGGGAACCCGAAACGGGCGTCGTGGGGGTGCTAATACCTTCCCCATATGTAACTTACTCCCTTACCCAACTCTGGTTATAATGGCCAAAGTTTGTTTTCTTACAAACCAAAGCCTTCTTTTTTCCTTTTCCAATGTTTTCGGTAAAAACATCGGTGGCGACTCCATAAGAACTCTCTTCGAAAACCTTGCTTTTAGGTCTAGCCCGGTTATCGGACAACCTAAAATCTCCCTTTCGAAAACCTCACCCTCAGGTCCAGCCCCGTTATCGGACAACCTAAAGGCGTTGTAACATCATCCCTCTAAAACACGAAAACGGAAGTCGGAACCATCACGTCGCTCCGACCGCCTCTTTTGACGGTAGCGATAGATGGTAACTCCACTGGGAAGCCTAGAGAGTTGATCCCATTCAGTGATGGGCCAGTCTAATAAATAAACTTAGAGATTTTGCTTTTACCCTACCTTGTCTTATAACATGTTTATTTGTTTTACTTTAATAACTGTTGCTTGCTTATTTTACGCAATTGTTTGAAATACAAACTGTACACAAACCCTTGCACATGACAGTTCCCTCTATACCCAAGGGAAAGTGAGAAATCCATAGGGAGTGGGTGACAGGTACGGTTTGCCGTAGTGAGAGCCATGAGCCCACCAGTATGATCGCAAACCACCACTCAAATTGATAACCTTCCTCTTTTGTCATAAAGACTAACTATGGCCTTAGTGCTAAGCATGGTCGAAAGGATGGAGAGTGGGGACCCTATAATGGAGGCACCTTGGGGGCCTAAGCCTTGGTGAGAATAGTTAGAACCTACCTTCGCCTATGCACTTTTCTGCAGGAAAACCCTACCTCGTAATTAAACGTCATCTTACCTGATCGCGAATGAGTGAATTGTGTGTGTGCATTTGTTTGTTGCATTTGATTTCATAGCATAACCGAACAACAGATAAAAATAGAAAAACCACAAAAATATTTTCACAGTAAATACCCTTATCTCAGACAGTCTGCCTTTTAGCTAGCCTAATTTCAGGTTCTTTGTAAACTAAGTAGTCACGCAGTCCGACAGAAGAGATAAGGGACGCTAAAATTATTCTTTTACAATAAACCATTTTATCTCGGATAGTCTGCCTTTTAGCTAGCCTGGTTTCAGGTTCTTTGTAAGCTAAGTAGTCACACAGTCCGACAGAAGAGATAAAAGACTATAAAATAAAATCATTAAAAATCAAATAAAAAGGGGACTTTGTTCATAAACATTAAATTCATAAAACATCCACATAGGTAGTTTATTTTTTTTAAAATGCACAAATACTATCAAACATCATGTAGAAATAAAACATGATAACATTTAGGCAAAAACAAACACTCACATGCATACCTACAATAAGCATCATGTTCATAAGCATGCATTTTGGTTTTTAGAAAATGGAGGGGACTAGTAGACAATTGAAGAAAGTGGACGTTCCCCGATACCATGCCGAGAAATTGGAACGGCTTTGCACATTGATGCCACCAGAGGTCCGCTCTGATTTCGAAAAGTCCTACGAACGGATTCTCGACCTATTGAAGATCTGTGTCGATCCTACTTTTATCAGGATTCTAGTTCATTTTTGGAACTCTAGTCTGCACTGCTTTGAATTCCTGTAGTTCGATATGGTGCCTACTTTGGAGGAGTATGAGATTATGTTAAAATGGCCCAAATTAGCTGGGGTCCATATCTGCCATGGAGCATATACTTCTACAACACAAGTCATTGCCATCATTCGATTGTCGTCTCGGCAGACTACCCTGATAGCAAAAGGGAATGTCTAGGGTTGGAAAGTCGTGATGTTAGAAGACCATCTGTCCTCTTTGGCTGAAAGGGAAAAATGGGCTGGTTTTAACAAAGCCCTGGCTTTAATCATATGTGAAACAATTTTGTTTCCCTTCCATATCAACACAGTAGACAAAGCCATCATAGACGCCTTCTTCGCCTAGGACGTGAACTCGAAGAGTCTCTTGCCTGCACTTCTTGCTAACACCTTGCTTTCAGTGGAATTCTGTCACCAGAAGCAAGGAAAAACACTCAGATGCTGCTCTTCACTGCTTTTTGTGTGGGGTATCACACATTTCTACGCCTCTAGTCACATTGGGATGTTCCCCGACCCTTTGAGAAGCTTCTCCAAAATCCCTCTCCACTGACGCCTGACCATGGAGTGGAAGGTCGAGTTAGAACAATGGGACGTTAGCCGATTATCCTGGGTATGCCCTTGGTTCCGACCTAGCCCAATCCTCATTAGATGTGGGGATTATCTGAGCATACCGTTAATAGGACTAAGGGGTTGCATAGCCTATTCCCCAAGAGTAGTTATGAGACAACTCATGAGGACCCAGATTGCAATATCCCGGGAAGAGCTTGGAGGACTGTGTTTCTTCGGAGACCCATGCACTGTTGCTAATTCACTTGCTGTACAAAGAGCATGGGAGAAACCAATCTTCATGGGAGATAGGGAGTTAGGAAAAGCTCGAGTAGCTGCCTCCGGTGACTACGAGGAATGGAGAAGAAATAGAGGGATGTCACAACCATCTGCCTCACCTGTTGTGCTTTCAAACAGTGAAGAGCTACAAACCCAAGTCGATGCCTTGACCCAGACGATACAAATCATGGGATCCCAGATGAGGGCCCTTGAAGAAAGAGAATAAGAATTTATCCTCACCATAGACGGTCTACAGAGGAAATGCAAGAAGAAAGATCACGAGATAGAGCGCCTCAAGGATCAGTGTGTTGATTCTAATGAGCAAGTTATCCGAGCATCCAAAACTGCCAGAACTAGCTCAAATAACCAACATCAAGAGATAACCGCCAAATCAGCACGCCTTGAGGTCGAATGTGCAGAACAGGCTCAGACAATCAAGGAATTGCTACAAGACCTCACAAGGACTCGGTCTGAAATATGCCAAGAGCGGGAGGCCAACCAGAGGCTCAACAGGAGTCTCACAAAGCTACGCGGCAAAGAAAGAGACGAGTTAGCTCAGTATGGTCAAGTACTACGAGAAAAAGAACGAGCCATTGTAAAACTTGACAAGTTACAAGCCTTGTTCGTCCATCAGGAGGCGAAGATCAAAGAGGCTCAAAAGTACAGTGAAGATATGAGAAAGGCGGTCCAAAAGAAAACCGAATCACTCACTCGTCAAGTATTGGAAGCCGAAAGAGAATTACATAGAGATCAAGACCCGCCTGTGGGTTTCTTCAGACTTTTCCGTTTTTGTCAAAAGTTGCTTCGTAGTGTGGAATAGGGAAATGTACACTTTCTACGAATAAATAAATTTTCTTTATTCAACAGTTGTCTACTTGCATGCATTCCATTCATTTGTATATTTAATTTCCATCCTTTGCTTTTAATAAACAAGATAATAAAAAGGAAGGATTAACTGACACGTCTTCCAATCAGAAGGATGGAGAGAAAACCGCTCTTAATCAAGCTCTCCCCAACGGTCGATTCACCACAAGAGGATAATAAGCCTCAGTCGTTGGTTCTCAAAGTCAATAAAGAAGAGGGGGCAAGGACGCTTGTGCAACCATTTGTGCCTCGTCATTTCTCCTATGAATCAAATAAAGTTGTACCATGGAGATATGGGGAATCTTCACCAATAAAGGAGGATATCTCCAATATACCCGGCATTGGGGGCATGACCAGAAGTGGAAGGATATACTCCCCCAAGGAGTTGCAAGAGGATGTCCCCAAGAATAAAGGGAAAAATAAATAGACCGAAGAAGGAGAAAGTAAGGAATCCAAGGAGGAGACCGACGAATTACTCCAGTTCATAAGGAAAAGTGAGTACTCCATTACCGACCAGCTCAATCATACACCTGCAAAGATAACCCTGTTATCTCTATTGATGAGTTCGGAACTGCATAGAAACGCCCTGATGAAGGTCTTGAGCGAAGCGCATGTATCTCATAGTATATCCCAAGAAAAATTTAAGAGGATCGTCGGTCACATTACGGCAAGTGATCACCTCACCTTCACAGATGAAGAACTCCCCCTAGAGAGGTCGAGCCACAACAAGCCCTTGAACATCTCTATCAAGTGCAAGGAGTATCTCATCGCTAAAGTTCTTATATTCCCGTATTTTCTTCCCTTTCTGAACTTATTTTAATTAGTGTTTTGGGCTTAACTTTCTATTATTAGTGAATTTTTATTAATTGGGCTTCATTGGGCCAATAATTAGATTTTAATTAATTTAAATCTATTTGATCTAATTTTTTTCTCATTATTAATTTTAGGACAGTTAAAGCAATTTTGGGCCTAGAAGATTGGGCTAGATGCCATTTTACAGTTTAAAGCAATTTTGGGCTTGGAAAATTGGGTCAAATGTCATATTTTATTCTATACGGGTACTAACATTGGTTTACTGATTTATTTATCATTTTTTCTACAGATCTCCAAAAATTATTATTTTCAAAACATTATAATCTAGACACATTCAGCTTTCCATAGGATCCAAAATCATTCAATTAGGAGATAAATTGGATTTTAAATAAATTATCCAACACAGGTCAAGCGCACCAGGCCGGCCCAATGGACATGCTTTAGTAAATTAAGTCTCCTAAATTCATTAGACCTCCAAAAATAGTAGCAATGGTGACGTTTTAAAGCTAACTCAAAAGGCTTTCAAAGGATACCTAAATTGCTTAATTTGGATAAGTATTGAAAATACTGCATGTGTTTGAAGTTCACGGACCTGCACTAAAGCCAACTTATGATGTGTTTCATGGCCAGTTGAGCCCAAACCTCAATAAAGACTAGGGTTAGGGTTATTTATATAAGAGAGGCACATCACACAAGGACTACGCAGCCACCACACTTCCACCTTTCATCTTCTGCAATTTATATTCAAGTTTGTTTACTCTTCTGTCATTATTTTAAATTCTTGTTTTGATTTTAATTATGTTTCTTCTATTGCGTTTTCAACTTTCCATGGATAGCTAAATATTTGTATTGATTTTCTGAGAAGAATGCAAGTAGATCTTTGAGGTTTTTTTCTTTAATTTCATTTTGTTTGTTCTCTTAACTCTTCATCTTCTAATCTCAGTGTTGAATTATAATTTGTTTATGCTTAATAAACCGAAACTAATATCACAGTTTGCTTAATTCTGTGTTAGATATGAGATTATGTGATGTATGCAATGCTTAATTGTATAAGGATAATTTGGGGTTAATCTTCGCTTAGTTGGTTAATTTCATGTTGGAATAAGGGTTAAGGAAAATTTGGGATTAATCTTCGCTTAGTTGGTTAATTTCATATTGGAACAAGGGTTAAAGCTAATTTGAGATTAATCTTCGCTTAGTTGATTAATTTTGTATTAGAATATAATTTGGGATTTATCTTCGCTTAATTGGTAAATTTCAAATTAATTTCGTAATCTAGGATAAGTGACACTGCATTAGAATAAGGAAATCAATTGTATTTTAATCTGTTTTTAATCCGTATTTTTATAATCTGCTTTTGTTCTGTTTCATCTAATATTTTAATTTTGAAAAACTCCCCTTTTAATTTTTTGTTACTAAAAATTGATAATCTTTTATAGAAATTCGTGGTCTTTGGGAGACGACCTAGGAAAGCTTCCTAGTACTACATTTATCTGTTTTAATTATTTGACCGAGTACGACATCGATCAAATTTGGCGCCATTGCTTGGGGACCAAGATTTTTGTCTAGGTTTTCAATTTTTATTTTCTCGTTTCGTTTTCATTTTTTTGTTTTTATTTTATTTTATTTAAATATTTTATTTGATTTTCAGTTATTTAGATATTTTATTTGATTTTCAGTTAATTGAATATTTTATTTGATTTTCAGTTATTTAAATATTTTATTTGATTGTTAGTTATTTAATATTTTATTTGATTTGGATATTTTATTTGATTGTTAGTTATTTAATATTCTATTTGATTTGCTCGTTATTTGAATATTTTATTTGATTTGTTGTTATTTGGATATTTTATTTGATTTTTAGTTATTTAAATATTTTATTTGATTTTTAGTTATTTGAATATTTTATTTGATTGCTAGTTTTTAATATTTTATTTGATTTCCAGTTATTTGAATAATTTATTTGATTTTAAGTTATTTAATATTTGATTTTCAGTTATTTGAATATTTTATTTGATTTGTCTGTTATTTGGATATTTTATTTGATATTTAGTTATTTAAATATTTTATTTGATTTTAAGTTATTTAATATTTGATTTTCAGTTATTTGGATATTTTATTTGATTTTTAGTTATTTAAATATTTTATTTGATTTTCAGTTTTTTAAATATTTTATTTGATTTTCAGTTATTTGAATATTTTATTTGATTTGTTGTTATTTGGATATTTTATTTGATTTTCAGTTAATTGAATATTTTATTTGATTTTCTATTTAAGTTAAAATTCTTACTTCTCTTAATACTATTTTGATAGCCCACTTGTGTTCTAAAACTCTTTTGGGTTTAAAAAAAAAACAAAAAAACAAAAAAAATAAATATTAAAAAATATATATATATATATATATAAATAATAATTCAAAAAAAAAACAATTTCATCTCTAATTTGTTTTTCTAGCTTTATTTAAAAAAAATTATAATTTCCATTCTCATAGGAAACTCTGGATATAGCTTGGTAGTGTGAGAGTGCATGTTTAGGAGGGTTCTGACTAGGAAAGATTTGGTACTTAAGCGTGTCCATTAGTGACCCACCTCTCTTTCCTGGGAACCTACTTGGTGTACTTATTCACGGTCTACCGTTGTCTTTTCAGTAAACAACTGATTTTTTTTTTAGGAATTTTTTTTTAACTCTTGGGAAATACATGAATTGTTGAATATAGTGCATGACTAGGAGCAATCCTGACCTTTTACAACCTTTTGATCCCGAGATAGACAGAACCTTTCATAGATTAGTTAGACATTCTAGGAATTCATCTCTTGAGTCTGAACCATTCGATAGTCATAGTGAGAGTACTGCACCTAATATACCTTCTTCCGATAATTTCCAAACTAATAACATGGGTGATCAACCTATTGGACCTCGTGAGAGGACTCTCGGGGAGATGGCTGCACTCGATTTCACTTATGCAAATTTATGTATCCAATACCCCGAAGAGGATGTACCATTTGTGCTTAAAACTGGACTAATCCATTTGTTGCCCAAGTTTCATGGTCGTGCAGGTGAGGATCCATACAAGCATCTTAAGGAGTTCCATATAGTCTGCTCCACCATGAAGCCACAAAATGTTCCTGAAGATCACATATACCTTAAGGCTTTTCCTTTCTCTTTGGAGGATCTTGCCAAAGACTGGTTGTACTACTTAGCTCCTGGTCTCATAACGAGCTGGGATGATCTAAAGAGAGTCTTTCTAGAGAAATTTTTTCCTACTTCCAGGACCACTGCCATCAGGAAGGATATATCAAGTATCAGGCAACAGATGGGAGAGAGCTTATACGACTATTGGGAGAGGTTCAAGAGACTTTGTGCAAGTTGCCCTCACCACCAAATATCAGAACAGCTACTGCTGCAGTACTTTTATGAGGGGATGAACACAATGGATAGGAGTATGATAGATGCAACTAGTGGAGGAGCTTTAGGAGACATGACACCTGTTGCTGCTAGAGGTTTAATTGAGAAGATGGCATCCAATTCCCAACAATTTAACATGAGGAGTGATGCCATAGTCCTTAGAGGTGTACATGATGTGGGTTCATCAGATTTAGTGGAGAAGAAGCTAGAAAGTAAGATTGATGCCCTCACCACCCTAGTCTCCCAACTTGCTGCAAATCAGAGACCTGCACTACCTGCAAGGGTTTGTGGCATTTGTACTTCAATTGAGCATCCCACCGATTGCCGCCAATTATTGCATGAGTCTACGGGTTCGGAGCTCCACAAGCTTATGCAACAAACATTTTCAATAATAGGGCTCCGAACCAACAACATAATTCCGACCTCTCAAGCAATAGATACAATCCAGGGTGGAGGAATCACCCAAATCCGAGATGGTCCAATCGGCAACACCAACAGCAGCAGTAATCCTTTGCCACCACCACCATTTTAGAATTCTCGCTGGTCCAAGCAGACCTTATATGCCTCCACCAATGCAACAACAATATCGGAGGCAGCAAAATGAAGCACCAGCTCCTCAACCTTCTTCACCTTCATTAGAGGAATTGGTCAAACAAATGGCTGAGATGAGCATACAGTACCAACGGAAAAATGATGCCTCCATTCGGAGTTTAACCAACCAGATTGGTCAACTAGCTACTGTCTGTGAATCAATTGCAAAATCAAAATTCGAGACAGGCTCCCTGCACGGATCGTGGTTAATCCTAAGAATGTGAGTGTCATCACATTGAGGTCGGGAAACAGATTGACATACCCACTGCAACACCTCCACCCTCATCTCGTAGCCGCCTTAGTTCCTGCACTCGAGCAACCAGTTGGTAGCCGAAAATTGCATATAGATGGACCTTCTTCCAGCCCCAGCTTCGACCCGCAACAACCTCCTATCCCTCTTCCATTCCCTCCCAAAGCAATTCCAAGCAAAAAGATGGAAGAGGTTGATAAAGAGATTCTAGAGACCTTCAGGAAAGTTGAGGTGAACATACCTCTGCTTGATGCCATCAAGCAAATTCCCAGATATGCTAAATTCCTGAAGGAGCTGTGCACCCACAAGAGGAAGATGAAGGGCAGTGAGACAATCAGCATGGGCAGAAATGTGTCTGCTTTGATAGGTAAATATGTTCCTTACATTCCTGAGAAATGTAAGGACCCAGGTACATTCTGCATACCTTGTATTATTGGCAATAATAAATTTGAGAATGCCATGCTTGATTTGGGTGCTTCAATTAATGTCATGCCTTTGTCTATATTTAAATCTCTTTCTCTTGGACCCCTGCAACCTACGAATATATTTATTCAGTTGGCAAACAAGAGTGTTACCCACCCTATAGGTTTCATTGAGGATATCTTAGTTAGGGTTGGTGAGTTGATTTTCCCTACTGATTTTTACATTCTTGATATGGATGAGGGATTTTCACGTGGTTTTGCACCCATCATTTTAGGAAGACCATTTTTAAAGACTGCACTAACCAAGATTGATGTGCATGCAGGGACCTTATCCATGGAATTTGATGACATTGTGGTGCACTTTAATATTCTAAATGCCATGAAACACCCATCTGAGGAGATAGATCCTGGAACCACCATGATGAGGAATACTTTGTTTGTTTTAGCGGAACAAAGTTGCTACTTGATTACCTCAACACCTGTACCATCTGAGGAGATAGATCCGGGACCCACCATGATTAGGGAGTTCTTCTTTCCCCTTCAACTCTTTTATCTTGCTTGTCCTATTTGTTTAATGGATATGATTGTGTTTACATTGAGGACAATGTCTAATTTAAGTGTGGGGTGGGAGATGTAGGATTGTAGGTTTATATTCTATGTTTTGTGTATAGTTTTGCATATTTTTCTTTGATTTCTAGGTTTTGTATAGTAGTAGGCACTTTCTTCACTCTTGGGATAGGAGTTGCTTTATGCTTTTTGGATTGATATCCCTGTTTTTCTCTGCTTGTCAAGTTGGTTACGATGTTTGAGAGGTTGAATTGAAGGCGACAATCTTACCTTTTGTGAGGAATTGAGCCACTACCTATTCTTTCTTGAGTGTTATGCCTCTTGATTGCTTGCGCAGTAGCCTTGGCTTGACTCTGATTGATACTTCTTGATTCACATGCATGTTTGGAGATGATTAAGGCATTTTTGTTCTGATTAGCCTTTAGCCAAATGAGCCTACCTTGAATTAATTCCTTTGATAGCCCCTTTGAGCCTATGTTTCCCTTTATTTCTTTTGAAGCTCATTAAAAGCCTTAAGTGAAAAACCATGATTACCTTAACCTTAGGGATTTTTGGAGCTTTGGAATTGTTTTGGGAATAAGTTATTGAATAAGTGTGGGGGTGCATTTTGTATTTCATTGGATGATGTACTCGGCTAGTTGGTTATCTCTGTTGTACAGCTTTTGTGTTTTCCTTTCGAGTGTATTTCATGTAGTTTAAAAAAAAAAGATATATAAAAAAAAGAGAGAGAAAAAAAAGATATATATATATATATATATATATATATAAAAGAGAAAAAAGAAAAGAAAGGAAAGTTGTGGTTAAGGTAAAGGCAGTAGTGGAGGTTTGATATTAGAGGTTTTTGGGCATGCATCTTGTGATTATTTTTGACTTATTCCCCATTGCTCCTCTAGTTCCTCTGGTTCACAACTACTTATCCCATATGATATCCTCTACCTTGTCCCTATCCCCATTACAACCTGAAAAGACCTTTTGATCTTTTTATGCATGTGTGTTGGGTGTTGAGTTTAGAGGCTTGCCAAGTCTATCTGTTGTTTGCTTTTCTTAAGTATTTTGAGAGTATACAGTAGCCTAGACACATGAGAGATACAGTACATCTTGTGAGGTTTTGTCACTTTGATTCACCTTTTGACCTGATTGACCTCTTGCCAGGTTTTGAAATGCTTGGATGATTTCCATGAGTATCTGGTTCCTCTGACTCTTTGTGTGTTGGATGTTGTCTACTACTTTCGTTTCCCAGGTTTCATTGATGAATATGTATATCTATTTATGTTTTTGTTTGTCTTTATTTTTGTTTTTGTCCTTTGCATAATTTTCTTTAATGTTTTTGAATTTATTTCCTTGTTTTGCTTCTTGATTTTGCCCAGGAGTGCAAAAGGCTAAGTGTGGGGTTATTTGATGAGTCATTATATTCCCGTATTTTCTTCCCTTTCTGAACTTATTTTAATTAGTGTTTTGGGCTTAACTTTCTATTATTAGTGAATTTTTATTAATTGGGCTTCATTAGGCCAATAATTAGATTTTAATTAATTTAAATCTATTTGATCTAATTTTTTTTCTCATTATTAAGTTTAGGATAGTTAAAGCAATTTTGGGCCTAGAAGATTGGGCTAGATGCCATTTTACAGTTTAAAGCAATTTTGGGCTTGGAAAATTGGGTCAAATGTCATATTTTATTCTATACGGGTACTAACATTGGTTTGCTGATTTATTTATCATTTTTTCTACAGATCTCCAAAAATTATTATTTTCAAAACATTATAATCTAGACACATTAAACTTTCCATAGGATCCAAAATCATTCAATTCGGAGATAAATTGGATTTTAAATAAATTATCCAACACAGGTCAAGCGCACCAGGCCGGCCCAATGGACATGCTTCAGTAAATTAAGTCTCCTAAATTCATTAGACCTCCAAAAATAGTAGAAATGGTGGCGTTTTAAAGCTAACTCAAAAGGCTTTCAAAGGATACCAATATCGCTTAATTTGGATAAGTATTGAAAATATTGCACGTATTTGAAGTTCACGGACCTGCACTAAAGCCAACTTATGATGTGTTTCATGGACCAGTTGAGCCCAAACCTCAATAAAGACTAGGGTTAGGGTTATTTATATAAGAGAGGCACATCACACATCACACAAGGACTACGCAGCCACCACACTTCCACCTTTCATCTTCTGCAATTTATATTCAAGTTTGTTTACTCTTCTGTCATTATTTTAAATTCTTGTTTCGATTTTAATTATGTTTCTTCTATTGTGTTTTCAACTTTCCATGGATAGCTAAATATTTGTATTGATTTTTTGAGAAGAATGCAAGTAGATCTTTGAGGTTTTGTTCTTCAATTTCATTTTGTTTGTTCTCTTAACTCTTCATCTTCTAATCTCAGTGTTGAATTATAATCTGTTTATGCTTAATAAACCGAAACTAATATCACAGTTTGCTTAATTCTGTGTTAGATATGAGATTATGTGATGTATGCAATGCTTAATTGTATAAGGATAATTTGGGGTTAATCTTCGCTTAGTTGGTTAATTTCATGTTGGAATAAGGGTTAAGGAAAATTTAGAATTAATCTTCGCTTAGTTGGTTAATTTCATATTAGAACAAGGGTTAAAGCTAATTTGAGATTAATCTTCGCCTAGTTGATTAATTTTGTATTAGAATATAATTTGGGATTTATCTTCGCTTAGTTGGTAAATTTCGAATTAATTTCGTAATCTAGGATAAGTGACACTGCATTAGAATCAGGAAATCAATTGTATTTTAATCTGTTTTTAATCCGCATTTTTATAATCTGCTTTTGTTCTGTTTCATCTAATATTTTAATTTTGAAAAACTCCCCTTTTAATTTTTTGTTACTAAAAATTGATAATCTTTGATAGAAATTCGTGGTCTTTGGGAGACGACCTAGGAAAGCTTCCTAGTACTACATTTATCTGT
This sequence comes from Sphenostylis stenocarpa, assembly GCA_963425845.1. NCBI lineage: Eukaryota > Viridiplantae > Streptophyta > Magnoliopsida > Fabales > Fabaceae > Sphenostylis > Sphenostylis stenocarpa. The sequence continues at coordinate 100,546,641 of OY731403.1, forward strand.
TTTAATTATTTGACCGAGTACGACATCGATCAGTCACATTACGGCAAGTGATCACCTCACCTTCACAGATGAAGAACTCCCCCTAGAGAGGTTGAGCCACAACATGCCCTTGAACATCTCTATCAAGTGCAAGGAGTATCTCATCGCTAAAGTTCTTGTGGATAACAGGTCATCCTTGAATGTGATGCCCAAGTGCACACTTAACAAATTGACTATTCAAGGAACCCACTTGCACTATCGTTCGAGCCTTCGACGGATCCAAGCGAGAAGTAGTGGGGGAAATCAATCTGCCAATTCAAGTCAGACCCACTATCTTCAACATTAATTTTCACGTAATGGAGATTACTCCGGCGTACAGTTGTCTCCTTGGCAGATCTTGGATTCATGACGCTAAAGCAGTACCTTCAACGCTCCACCAAAAAGTCAAATTTATAGTAGATGACAAACTGGTCATGGTCCAAGCAGAAGACGATATCCTGATCAGTGGACTGTCTACCCAACCTTATGTGGATGCGGCTGAAGAGGCCCTTGAATCATCTTTTCAAACGCTTGAAATTGCCAGTGTAGAGAGGCTTCCCAATAATACAAAGGTAGCCCGCATAATGATGAAGCATGGTTACCATCCTGGCCAAGGACTAGGGGCAGACTCTCAGTGGATGAGGAAACCCCTAGATTTCAAAGATAACCCTCTAAAGTATGGCTTAGGATATGACCCTACGAAGGGTCAAGCAGAAAGAAGAAAAGGGAAGTCTCCCCTTCGCACACTCAAGCAGATGTTCTGAAGCGGAGGGATGCAAGCGTCACGAGCTACCTTAGGCATTAGGAGTTCTTTTTCTTTTCTTAAGGGATGTAAACACAGTGATTGTTAGAGATTATCCCTCGGGGTTGGCCCGACCCCCGGGCATCTTTTGGGCACATATTCCCTTACGAATTAATAAAGAATACATTTCTTACTGTAGACCCCAAATCTTGCCCGGTCTCAAAATAAAGAGCAGAAGACCTCCAAATCGAAGATGGGCAAGGCCTAAAATGCCACTAGGAGAGACTATTAGGCCCCATATTAGACTAGGAAGGTTTTTTTGTACAAAAAATAAGAATTCCCACCTTAAGGGTCGAGACCGTCGTCCCGCTTTTTGGGACCGCCATCTCGCTGAATGGAAAAATCGAGACGACCGTCTCTTTTGGCGAGATGGTCGTCTCGACCTTGCCAGGCAAGACGACGGTCTTGACCTGACAGGCGCGAATCCCTATAAAAGGGGGGTGCTCTCCCCTTCATTTCACACAACTCTTCCACTTCTCCTTCTATAATCTCTTAGAATTCTTCTCCTAGAGCCCCTCCGAAGTATTTTCGGAGTTTTCTGAGTGTCTTTAAGACAGTTTTTTATAGCATTTCGAGAGAGAATTCGACGTTGTAAGAGCGAAGGGCTGCCAAAATGCACCCTACCTTTTAAAGAATTAATCAAAGCTTGCTCCGGAGGTTTCTTTACTCTCTCTCTCTCTCTCTTTTATCGCTTTATCATTTATATATGCATTAATTAGGGTCATGTAGTCGTCATACTTTAATTCCGCAAATAAAAGGGTAAAAGTGTCATTTTTAATTTATTTACGAAATAACGGGCCTATCATAGGGAACCCGAACGGGGCGTCGTAGGGAAGCTAACACCTTCCCTACTCATAACTAACTCTCTTACCCAACTCTGGTTATATTGACCAAAGTTGTTTTTTCTTAAAAAACCAACGCCTTCTTTTTTTTTCCTTTCTCGGTGTTTCCTGTAAAAACATCGGTGGCGACTCCATAAGAACCCCTTCGAAAAACTTGCTTTTAGGTCTAGCCTGGTTATCGAACAACCTAAAAGATCTCTTTCGAAAACCTCGACCCCAGGTTCAGCCTGGTTATCGGACAACCTAGAGACGTTGTAACCTCACCCACAAAACGCGAAAACGGGAAGTCGGAACCATCACGTTGCTCCGACCGCCTCTTTTGATGGCGGCGACAGATGACGACTCCACTGGGGAAGCCTAGAGAGTTGATCCCATTTAGTGATGAGCCGGTTTAATAAATAAACTTAAAAATTCTGCTTTTACCCTACCTTGTATTATAACATGTTTATTTGCTTGGCTTTAATAAATGTTGTTTGTTTATTTTAGACAATTGTTTGAAATACAAACTGTACACAACAGTTCCCCCTATACCCGGGGTCAAGTGAGAAATCCATAGGGAGTGGGTGGCAGGTACGGTTTGCCATAGTGATGGCCATGCATCCCACCGGTATGATTTGAAACCACCACTCAAGGTGATAAGTTTCCTCTTTTGGCACAAAGACTGACTATGGCCTTAGTGCTAAGCATGGTCGGAAGGCTGGAGAGTGGGAACCCTATAATGGGGCACCTTGGGGGCCTAAGCCTTGGTGAGAATAGTTGGAACCTACCTTTGCCAACACACTTTTCTGCAGGAAAATCCTACCTCGTGATTAAAACGTCTTCTTACGTGTTCGCGGATGAGTGAATTATGTGTACATTTGTTTGTTGCATTCGATTGCATAACATAACCAAACATAGGTCCACGAACACGCTGGGAAACTGGAACGACTTTGCGCTTTGATGCCACCATAGGTCCACTCCGACTTCGAAAAATCCTATGGCTGGATTCTCGACCTACTGAAGATCTGTGTCGATCCTACGTTTATCAGAGTTCTAGTTCATTTTTGGAATTCTAGTCTGCACTGCTTTGAGTTCCCGCAGTTTGATATGGTGCCTACTTTGGAGGAGTATGAGATTATGCCGGGTTTGATATGACCCAAATCAGCCGGGGTCCATATCAGTCATGGAGCATATACTTCTGCAGCCCAAGTCGCTGCCATCATCTGATTGCCATTTCGGCACACTACCCTGATAGCAAAAGGGAATGTCCAGGGTTGGAAAGTTGCAATATTAGAAAAGCACCTGTCCGCTTTGGCTGAAAGGGCAGAATGGGTCGCTTTCAACAAAACCCTGGCTTTAATCTTATTTGGAACAATTTTGTTTCCCTTCCATATCAACACAGTAAACCAAGCCATCATGGACACCTTCTTTTCCTGGGATGTAAACTCAAAGAGTCCCTTGCCTGCACTTCTTGCTGACACCTTACTTTCGGTGGAATTCTGTCACCAGAAGCAAGGAAAAACACTTAGATTTCTCTCTTCACTACTTTTTACGTAGGGAATCACACATTTCTACGCTTCTAGTCACATGGGGATGTTCCCCGATCCTCTGAGGAGCTTCTCCAAAATCTCTCTCGACCGACGCACAACCATGGAATGGAAGGTCGAGATAGAAGAATGGGACGTTAACCAAATATCCTAGGTATGCCCTTGGTTCCGACCCAGCCCAGTCCTTATCAGATGTGGAGATTATCCGAGCATACCGTTAATAGGAATCAGAGGTTGCATAGCTTATTCTCCAAAGGTGGCTATGATACAACTTGTCGCCGCCGTCAAAAACGAGGCGGTCGGAGCGACGCGATGGTTTTATCGACCCTCTTGTTTTCGCGTTTTTATTGGTGGTTACAACGTCCTTAGGTTGTCCGATAACCGGGCTAACCTAAAGACGAGGTTTTCGAAAAGTGTCCTTGAGTTGTCCGACAACCGGGCTAACCCAAGGACTTATTTGTTTTGGGTTCTATGGAGTCGCCACCGATATTTTTACCATAAACATCGGAAAAGGGGTTTTAAAAAAGCGTTGGTTTTCAAAAACCAACTTTGGTCATTAGAACCAGAGTTGGGTAAGGGAGTTGGTTACGTGCAAAGGGAGTATTAGTCCCTTTGCGACGCCCCTTTCGGGTTCCCTATGATAGGTCGGCTTATTTTTATTGATAAACTAGAAAAACGCACTTTTGCCCTTTTTATTCTGCGGAATTTAAAAGTATGACTACATGGCCCTAATGTCTACTGCATAATTTAAGATAAAAGCGGTAAAGGTGGAAAGAGAGAATTTGAACCTCCGAAGCACGCTTTTTATATTAATTCTCTGGAAAAATAGGGTGCTTTATGGCAGCCCTTCACTCTACAAGACGTCGGAAACCTCTCGAACGCCGAAAATCACTCTTGAAAACACTCAGAAACTCCGGAAATGCGTCGGAGGGATTCTAGAGAGAAGTTTTAGAGAGAAGGGAGAGCTATGCAGCTGTGGGGTGTGGAAATGAGGGGGGAAGAGCCCCTATTTATAGGTTTCCGCGCTGTCAGGTGGCGAGACCGCCAATCTCGTCTGACAGCAACGAGACCGCCGTCTCGCACAACGAGACCGCCGTCTCGTTTAACATAAGCAACGAGACCGCCGTCTCGTACAACGAGACCGCCGTCTCGTTTAACATAAAAAAACGAGACCGCCATCTCGTACAACGAGATCGCCGTCTCGTTTTCGTAGGTAACGAGACCCCGGTCTGGGTGAACGAGACCCCGGTCTCGTTTTCGTAGTCAACGAGACCCCGGTCTCGTTGGAGCATCCGTCGCTCAAGCGAGTATACCAGTCGCTTGAGCGAGACTTGACCCGGGAGTCCCCTTTGTTTGCGGCACCTGTCGCTCAAGCGACGGACGTACTCGCTTGAGCGAGACTTGACCCGGGAGTCCCCTTCAACGCGAGAAACTTTATTTTGGGCCAAAAAACCCTCCTATCTTGGTATGGGAGCCTAATAGTCTCTCCTAGTGGCTTGTTAGGCTCCGGCCGTCTTCGAATAGGGGACCTTCTGACTTTATTTGGAGGCCGGGCAAGATTTTGGGTCTACAGCTGCCCCCCCTTTACCCATCCAGTCGACTGCTGGCCTTCTGTTGTCAAGATGATCGACTGGGGGGTAAAGGAGTTGACCCTCTTGCCTGGTTGCCTTTCGGATGTCCCGTCTTGTGGCGGATGATCCTCTGGGGAAATGTTGTGGTCGCGTGCCTTCGAGATACTACTTCTGATGTAGCCGATCCCTTCGATGGACACGTGGTGGAACCTCCGGATACTACTCCTGACGTAGCCGATCCTTCGGTTGATGAGTATAAACCCCCCATCAGGCTGGTAGTTGCAGTCCGTTGTGCGGGACTGGATGGGTACGAGCCCCCCATCAGGGTGGTACGGTCCGTTGTATGGGACCGGATGGGTATGAGCCCCCCATCAGGGTGGTACGGTCCGTTGTATGGGACCGGATGGGTATGAGCCCCCCATCGGGGTGGTAATGCGACTTGCGATCGGCTCGGGCGCGAGATCAAGCGCGGCTCTGCGGAGAGTCTTGCTTGTGTTGATTTGCTGCTTTTCGATTTCTTGAATAGTCATCCGGGCCATGCGAGGATTTTGTTGGTGATCAATCGGCCTTTGCTTGATTGTCAGGGGTCCTTTGTTTTTGTTCTTTTGGTAGTGATCTTCCAATCCCGGCTGGTTGGTTGGATGGATCTTGGTTTTGTTTAGCTCTTGTTCGATTAAAGCTTTATTGGTTGGTGCGACGGTTTTAACCACGCCTTTTCTCGCGGTTTATCTCTCTTTTTCGCGATTTAGGATTTTGGCTTTTTTATTGAGCGTATGTCTTTTACTCTTAGTTTTCTTTTTGTTACTGCTGACTTTTGGGAGGGGTGGCAAAAAGGATGCATGAAGTAAAATTTTATTTATTGGAAAAATTTTATTACAACCCTATTCTTGGAGCTACTATCCCTAAGGGCTATCTTCGGGCCTGATTCCGGGGAGGGTAATCTTTGGTACATATGGTATCCGAAGTCCTCCATCTCTTGGACTTCATCCTGGTACCTCTGCTGAAAAGTCGCCCGGTCTTGGCGCATGCTTTGTTGAGTACTGGTACATCTCCCCCGGTCGGGTGTCAAAGGCCTCTTGCCTTTGGGACGGTTGCTCCACTGTTTGGAATAGGCTGATCACGCCTGCGGGACGCTTGTTCTTGTCTCACGGTCATACCATCGAGCTGCCAGGCACGGGTCGTCCATGTGGAGGTGCATGCCGGCAAAGTCGTCGAATATCGGGGTGGTCAGCTGGCGATCTTCGGTGTTGCTTCGCTGGGAATCGGGGGATGTGGGCGCAGCCTGCATCACATCATGGAGCTCTAAGGCAAAATCCGGGGTGGGGTGGAGAGCCAGCTGGTTCCCGCTGCGGATCGGCATTCCCATGCCGACCAAGATCGTCCCGCCGATGGATTCGGGACGCGGGTTGTGGGTTAGTTCTTCCCGTCCGGGACACCCAATCCTTTACGCTAAGGGGGTAATGAGGGAGCAACGAGGACGCTCCCCACCGATTTGTTCCCGAAGTCCACGAGGGCTCTCGAGAAGAAGTACCCGGGGTTGCGGCGTCGCCTTTGGCTCATGCGGTATAGTATGAAGAGGTCGGGAAGGGATATCTTGCCTTGACTTTCTTTCCTCGCGTGTATAGTTCCGCCGGCGGCTTGTGGCGGATGCGGAGTCTTCGGGGAAGCGCAGATCCCCTCATCGGCGTAGGCAACGTGGTGGCTCCCGTGAGCTCTCGCCACATCTCGGCGGCGAGTAAGGTGGGCGGGCCGTGAGCGGGACGGCGTCACGATACTCCTGGCTCATGGCTTCCTCGGGTCGGATGAACCCGATGTCCACGTTGAATTCTTTGAGGGTAGAAGTTCGGTATTGCCCATTCATAAAGTAGGTTACCATCCGAGTGGGTGGTAGGCACTGGGACGGTGGAGGGACTCTCGGAGTAGGAGACGGAGGCTAAAAATTCCAGGCATCGCTTGCGGGTACACATGTGTCGGTGGTGGGTGCAACGGGAATCCCCATCCAATGCTTGTCTAGATGGGCCCGGACGTCGTCTTCCCATCCGAACTCGGCCGGGATGTTGAAATCTAGCTTGAGCATGGGGTGCCATTGGTAGGTCCGGATGTTCTCAAGACGGGCCTGGTGTTGTGGTGCAAGGCGGGAAGGGTCTCGAGATGGCGGTGTCTGCGGAACTACTAGCACCAGCGGTGCCCCTTCTCTTTCTAGAAGCGCTTCTTCCAAACATATTGACCAGAGGGGGCTTGGGAGTGCAAGAGTTGAGGGAGAGGAAGTTACGGGGTCAAAATGAGGTGTGAGGAAACCCAAAGCCGCGCCCCCTATATATAGGGAGAATTTCCAGATCGAGACCGCCGTCTGGGTAGACGAGACGGCGGTCTCGTTTCTTTTCCGGAACGAGACGGCGGTCTGGTGCAACGAGACGGCGTTCTCGTTTTCGCCGACAACGAGACGGCGGTCTCGTGCAACGAGACGGCGTTCTCGTGCAACGAGACGGCGTTCTCGTTTTCGCCGACAACGAGACGGCGGTCTCGTGCAACGAGACGGCGTTCTCGTTTTCGCCGTCAACGAGACGGCGGTCTCGTGCAACGAGACGGCGGTCTCGTTTCGCGGAAGAGAAAATTTTCTTTTTTTGTATTTTTATTGCTTTTTTGTTATTATTTTTTTTGAAAGGAGTAATAGGACCTGGTCTAAAAACATTTTATGCATGCAATGTTTTTTATGTTTTGATGTCCTATAATGCCTATTTTGATTAAGTTTTCGAAGGATTTAACCGACATGCCTTGTTGTCTTGAAAGCCTTCGATTCTTCTGCATTTTTCCTTTTGGGCTGTACCATGCCGGATTTTTGTGACCGAAGGATAATCTCTTTCTTTCTTTCCTTCTATTTTTCTTTCTCTATTTTTTGTTGTTGTTTTTTTTTTTTTTTTTTTTTTTTTTAGTAGAGCACTTTTCGTCATGTAGTGTCCCTTTTTCCTTGCTTTAGGGGTTTCAATCCTCTTGTTGACTATACGCCTCCATATTCCTAAATTAATTATTAGAATATTGTCGTGAGGGTCAAGAGAAAAGAAGTAAGATGAGGTAAAAATCAATGGTTTGTGTTTTAGAGGGTTGATTTTTATTGATAAAGAATTTGTAAGAATGGTCGGCAAAGGGGTTAAGCACGAGTGTTTAAGCTTTGTCTAAGCAAACATTTTCCCTTTTTCTCTCTTTTCTTTTTGCATTTGTTTTTATTTGCGCTCTTTGGTTTTATTTCCATCGCTTTTTTTGGATAGTCGGCTGATTTCCCTAGATCGCCCTTTGGGTTTTCGAACTAGGATGCGTGTGTTGGCCCTAACTTTTGTCTAGGTTTACTCTCTCGTAAAACTTTGGAGAAATCCTAGCGGACCTTTATTTGTAACCCTAACTTTTGCCTAGGCTACCCTTTATTGTTGTTCGGGTATCCTACCGGGTCGACCCTAACTTTTGTGTAGCCCCCTTAGTGGGTTTCCTACTGGGTGATTTGCCCTTTTCTTTGGCCTTTGGCTTCTTTGGGCTTTTTCTCTTTTTTTTTGTTGATATTCTTTTGTTCACGGTATTGGCGAAGCGTGACTTCCTTTATGGCTTAGGTGAAGTCTTATTTTTACGTGCTTCTAATCGGCTAACTTGATGATGATAGCAATGATGAAGTTTTGATTATTTGGGAGCGCTTCTTATTCTTCTTTTTCTTGTCATGTTTGCTTAGACAGGGGTTATTTATGTGGTCTAGTCAAAAGTAGAAAGAAGAGAAGCGGATAGAAAGAATCATTCTTTATTAATTAATAAAGGAATATGTGCCACGAAGTGCCCGGGGTCGGGCTCGCCACGGGGGATAGTCTCTAACAATCATGGGGTTTACATCCCTTAAACAAAGAAAAAGGTTTCCTAATGACTAGAGTGGCTCTTGGCGCTCTGCACTCCTCCACTTCGGAAAATCTGCTGAGTGTGCGGAGAGGAGACCTCCCTTTTATTCTTCCCGCTTGACCCTTGAATGGGTTATATCCTAGGCCATACTTGTGAGGATTGTCTTTGAATTACGGGGGTTCCCTCATTCCTTGGGAATGCGCCCCCGATCCTTGGCCGGGATGGTAGCCATGTTTCAACATCATACGGGCTACTTTGGTGTTTACGGGAAGTCGCTCTATGTTGGCAATTTCGAGCGCTTGAAAAGATGTTTCAAGTGCCTCTTCGGCTGCATCCACATAGGGTTGGGTGGATGGTCCACCGATCGAGGATGTCGTCTTACTGCTTGGACTGTGACCGGTTTATCCTCCACTATGAATTTGACTTTTTGGTGGAGCGTCGAAGGTACTGCCTTAGCGTCATGAATCCAAGGCCTACCGAGGAGACAACTATATGCTTGGAGTTATGTCCATTACATGGAAATCGATGTCAAAGATAGTGGGTCCAATGCTGGATTGGCAAATTAATTTCTCCCACTACTTCTCGCTTTGATCCGTCGAAGGCTCGAACGATGGTGCTACTTGGGCGCAGACGGGCCCCCTGGATGGTTAACTTATCCGGTGTGCATTTTGGCATTACGTTCGGGATGACCGTTATCCACAAGAACTTTGGCGATGAGGTATTCCTTGCATTTGGCTGAGATATGCAAGGGTGCAGTTGTGTTTTGACCCTTCAAGAGGGAGTTCTTCCTCCGTGAAGGCGAGGTGATCGCTTGCCGTAATGTGACCAACGATCCTCTCGACCTTCTCTTGGGATATTGTGTGAGGTACGTGCGCCTCGCTCAAGACCTTCAGCGAGGCGTTCCGGTGTGGTTCCGAGCTCATTATCAAAGATAGCAACGTGATCTTTGCGGGCGTACGGTTGAGTCGATCGATAATGGAATACTCACTTTGCCTAATAAACTGGAGTAATTCCTCTATCTCCTCCTTAGATTCTTTATTTTCTTTTTCTTCTTCGGTCTTTTTATTTTTTCCTTTATTTTGAAGGACATCTTCCCGCGTGTCCTTGGGGGAGTAGATTCTTCCACTTCTAGTCGTGCTCCCAATGCCGGCTATGTTCGTTATTTCTTCTTTTATTGGTGAAGATTCCCCATATCTCCATGGTACAGACTTTATCCGATTCGTAGGGGAAAGGACGTGGCATAAAAAGTCGTACTGGTGTCCTTGCCCCTTCTTCTTTATTTTTGAGGACCAACGGCCGAGGCTTATTTTCCTCTTGCGATGATTCAACCATTGGGGTGAGCTTTATTAGGAGTGGCTTTCTCTCCATTCTTCGAGTTGGAAGACGTGTTGGTTAATCCTTCCTTTTTATTATCTTATTTATTAAGTGTGAAGGAGGGGAAATTAAATATGCAAATGTATGTATGCAAGTAGACAAATGTTGAATAAGGAAAAGATTTCATTAATTCGAGTGGAAGGTGTACATTCTCCTACTCCATACTACGAAGCGTCTTTTGACAAAAGCGGAAAAGCCTAAAGAAACCCACGGGCGGGTCTTGTTTTCTTTGTAATTCTCTTTCGGCTTCCGGACGTGTTGAGCGAGCGCTTCGCTTTGTTTATGGATCGCTTGGCTCATTTCTTCGTTGTATTGCTGAGCGTCCTTGATCTTCGCCTCTTGATGTATGACCAAGGCTTCTAGTTCATCGAGCCTTGCGACAGCTCGGTCCTTTTCTTGTAGCACTTGGTCATATTGAGCTAGCCCGCTTTTCTCTTTAATGCGCAGCTCATAAATACCTCGAGCTGAGTTTTCGTTATTCTCTCGCTCTTGGCGGAGGTCTAGCCGAGCTTGGAGGAGTTGTTCGATAATTCCTTGATCGTTTGAGCTTGTTGAGCTGCTTACGCCTCAAGGTGTGCTTGTTTTGGCGGTTATCTCCTGCAGTTGGCTATCCGAGCTTGTTCGGCGGATTTGGATGCTCGGATAGCTTGTTCGTTGGCGTCGGCACATTGGTCCTTGAGGCGTCCTATTTCATGATCCTTTTTCCTGCCTTGCCTTTGCGGACCATCAATCATGAGGATAGAGGCTTGTTCTTTTTCCTCAAGGGACCGTATCCGGGCTCCCATTATCTCTACCCTTTGGGTCAAGGCATTGACTTGTGCACTGCAGCTCTTCGTTGTTGGCGATTGGAGCGGGTGTGGTGGATGGTCGGGCCATCTCTCTTCTTCTCCTCCATGCCTCATAATCACCGGTGACGGTTACCAGAGCCTTTCCTAGCTCTCGTCTCCCATATAAACCGGCTTCTCCCATGCTTTCCTCACAGTTAGTGAGTTGGCCATTGTGCATGGGTCTACAAAGAAGCACGATCCTCAGAGTTCCCCTCGGGAGATGGTAGTTTGGGTCCTCATAAGTTGCCTTATAGCTACCCTGGGTGAGTAGGCTATGCAACCCCCGAGTCCTATCAAGGGTACATTCGGATGGTTCCCGCATCCGACTAGAAGCTGGGCGGGTCGGAACCAAGGACGGACCCAAGATATGTTGTTGGCATCCTTACGTTCTAACTCATCCCTCCATTCTATGGTCGAGGCGTCGTTGGAGGGGGATCTTGGAGAAGCTTCTTAAGGGGTCGGGGAATATCCCCATATGGCTGGAGGCATAGAGGTGCGTGATGCTCCACACATAAAGCGGCGAAGAGCGACAACGAAGTGTTCTTCCTTGCTTCGACGGCGAAGTCTACCGAAAGCAAGGTGTCGGCAAGAATAGCGGGCAAGGGACTCTTCGAGTTTACGTCCCAGGCGAAGAAAGCGTCCATGACGGCGTGGTCAACCGTGTCGAGTTGGAAGGGGAACAGGGATTATCCCGAAGATTAATAGCGCCGGGGTTTTGTTGAAGGCAACCCACTCTGCCCTTTCGGCCGGGTAGGACGGGTGGTCTTCTAACATTGCTACTTTCCACCCCTGGGTGTTCCCTCTTCCCATCGGGGTACTCGTCGGTATGGCGAGATGGATAAGAGCAGCGGCTGGTGCTGCGGGAGTATACGCCTCGTGGCGGATATGGACCCCAGTGATTTGGGCCATTTTAACATGATTTCATACTCCTCTAGGGTAGGCACCATGTCGAACCGCGGAAATTCAAAGCATCGCAAACTTGAGTTCCAAAAGTGAACCAGTACCACGAGAAAGACTTGGTCGACACTGATTTTCGAAGGTCCAAAATCCGTCCATAGGATTTTCAAACTCGTTTGGATCTCCGGGGGCATTGTTGCACCGAGCCGCTCTAGCTTCTCGGTATGGTTTCGGAGAATGTCCACCTTTCCCACTTGTCTACTTGACCCCTCCATCTTCTAAAACCAAAATGTATGATTTGATGAAGATGATGTTTATTGTATGAATGTGAGTGTTTATTTCGCTATTTTATCATGTTTTTTTTCTTCTACATGATGTATGGTATTTCATTTTTTTTGGAAGAATTAACTATCTATATGAATGTTTTATGAATGCAATGTTTTGGACCAGGTCTTATTTGTGAATTTTGAAAAAAAAATGATTTTTTTTGCTTGTATTTTATTGTTTTTTATTTTATAGCCTTTTATCTCTTTTGTCGAAGCTGCGTGGCTACTTAGCTTACAAAGAACCCGAAACCAGGCTAGCTAAAAGGCGATCTGTCCGAGATAAAATATGGCTTTATGTGAAAGAATATTTATCGTCCCTTATCTCTTCCGTCGGAACTAGCGTGGCTACTTAGCTTACAAAGAACACTGAAACCAGGCTAGCTAAAAGGCAAGCTGTCAGAGATAAGGGTGTTTATTTGTAAAATATTTTTTGTGATTTTGTTCGTTGTTTGTTTATGCCATGCAACATACAAATGCAACAAACATATGCACACACAATTCGATCATCCCCGAACCAGCGAGATTCCATTTTTATCACGAGGTAGGGTTTTCCTGCAGAAAAGTGCATTGGTTTAGGGTAGGTTCTAACTGTTCTCACCAGGCTAAGGCCCCCAAGGTGCCCCCATTATAGGGTCCCCACTCTCCAGCCGTCCGACCATGCTCAACACTAAGGTCAGAGTCGGTCTTGTTGCCAAAAGAGGAAGGTTATCACCTTGAGTGGTGGTTTCCGATCACTGCTGGTGGGCACACGGCCCTAACTGCAGCGAACCGTACCTGCCACCCACTCCCTATGGTTATCTCACTTGCCCTCGGGTATAGGAGGAACTGTAGTGTGCAAGGGTTTGTGTGCAATTTATATTTCAATCAATTGCGTAAGTATAAACAAACAACAGTTTATTGAAAGCCAAACAATAAAACATGTTATAAATACAAGTTAAGGGCAAAAGTGTATTTTCTTGGTTTATTTATTGTTTAAGCCGACCTATCACTAAATGGGACTAACTCTCTAGGCTTCCCCAGTGAAGTCGCCATCTGTCGCCGCCGTCAAAAATGAGGCGGTCGGAGCGACGCGATGGTTTTATCGACCCTCTTGTTTTCGCGTTTTTATTGGTGGTTACAACGTCCTTAGGTTGTCCGATAACCGGGCTACCCTAAAGACGAGGTTTTCGAAAAGTGTCCTTGAGTTGTCCGACAACCGGGCTAACCCAAGGACTTATTTGTTTTGGGTTCTATGGAGTCGCCACCGATATTTTTACCATAAACATCGGAAAAGGGGTTTTAAAAAAGCGTTGGTTTTCGAAAACCAACTTTGGTCATTAGAACCAGAGTTGGGTAAGGGAGTTGGTTACGTGCAAAGGGAGTATTAGTCCCTTTGCGACGCCCCTTTCGGGTTCCCTATGATAGGTCGGCTTATTTTTATTGATAAACTAGAAAAACGCACTTTTGCCCTTTTTATTCTGCGGAATTTAAAAGTATGACTACATGGCCCTAATGTCTACTGCATAATTTAAGATAAAAGCGGTAAAGGTGGAAAGAGAGAATTTGAACCTCCGAAGCACGCTTTTTATATTAATTCTCGGGAAAATAGGGTGCTTTATGGCAGCCCTTCACTCTACAAGACGTCGGAAACCTCTCGAACGCCGAAAATCACTCTTGAAAACACTCAGAAACTCCGGAAATGCGTCGGAGCGATTCTAGAGAGAAGTTTTAGAGAGAAGGGAGAGCTATGCAGCTGTGGGGTGTGGAAATGAGGGGGGAAGAGCCCCTATTTATAGGTTTCCGCGCTGTCAGGTGGCGAGACCGCCGGTCTCGTCTGACAGCAACGAGACCGCCGTCTCCCACAACGAGACCGCCGTCTCGTTTAACATAAGCAACGAGACCGCCATCTCGTACAACGAGACCGCCGTCTCATTTAACATAAAAAAACGAGACCGCCGTCTCGTACAACGAGACCGTCGTCTCGTTTTCGTAGGTAACGAGACCCCGGTCTGGGTGAACGAGACCCCGGTCTCGTTTTCGTAGTCAACGAGACCCCGGTCTCGTTGGAGCATCCGTCGCTCAAGCGAGTATACCAGTCGCTTGAGCGAGACTTGACCCGGGAGTCCCCTTTGTTTGCGGCACCTGTCGCTCAAGCGACGGACGTACTCGCTTGAGCGAGACTTGACCCGGGAGTCCCCTTCAACGCGAGAAACTTTATTTTGGGCCAAAAAACCCTCCTATCTTGGTATGGGAGCCTAATAGTCTCTCCTAGTGGCTTGTTAGGCTCCGGCCGTCTTCGAATAGGGGACCTTCTGACTTTATTTGGAGGCCGGGCAAGATTTTGGGTCTACAGCTGCCCCCCCTTTACCCATCCAGTCGACTGCTGGCCTTCTGTTGTCAGGATGATCGACTGGGGGGTAAAGGAGTTGACCCTCTTGCCTGGTTGCCTTTCGGATGTCCCGTCTTGTGGTGGATGATCCTCTGGGGAAATGTTGTGGTCGCGTGCCTTCACGAGGCAGGAAAGGACGCACCGCCAAATAGAAAATATGGTCCAGACTCAGGCAAGGTTCCAGCGCCGCATACTCCGCTGCATCCCTTCGCCAGCACCATCGTCCCACTCCAGCCCAGAAGCAGAGGATTAGGATGTTTTTAGATATTTTCTATTAGCCTAAGAATGCTTGAATGTATCACCCGAAAAAAAAAGAAAAAAGGGGAAGTAATAAATAAAAAGTTGTTATTTATGTTTATATTCCAAAAGCCCACGTGTACAAAAATTATAATAAAATAAAAAGGCACACGAGATATATCAAAAAGCCAGATTTCAAATAACTCACGAGAAAAATCCAAATCGCGAAAGAAAAGGCGAAATCAAAACCACCCCAGCAGAATAAAGAGCTTCAAGGAAACTAGCTCTAACCTTCTACCCCAATAAACGAAGGTACACCGGAAAAAGGCCAACAGAAAGGCTCGATCATCCCCAAGCGGATCCTTGCCTACTCCAAAGGCAAAACAAAAATTACTTCATGACTCAACACCACCACATGAGTCGTCAAAAAAGAGTCATTTGAAGGTTCAATCAACATCCTTCCATCCAAGAAAAAGGAAGTCATCAACATGAAAAAGCCAACGGAAAGGCTTGATCATCCCCAAATGGATCCTTGCCTACTCCAGAGGCAAGACAAAAATATTACCTCACGACTCAGCTGCATCACCACATGAGTCATCGAGCACACTCATCCAAAATATTCGCCACATTCCCCAAAGGAGAATAAGGACTACACAAAGATCAACCAAAGAAGATATGAAGTCAAAAATCTCCATATCCCCAGGGGTTCAACAAAAAAAATGAAAGAAAAGAAAAACCTTTCATTCCCCAATAGAGGCCACGAAAAATGGCAAATAAATATCTCCAAGTAGAGCATCTTAGAAAAATCTACAAAAATGGGGAAAATAAGAAAATTCCCATCTTCCAGTTCAATAAAGAGCTTCACAAAGCCAGGGGCCAAGACTCTGTTATAAAAATCAAATCAAAGTTGGATCCCCAGAAAGCCAACGAACTCCTCGGGGAATCGCCAAAAAGAAAAGAGAAAAAGAAGAAAATCTCTTCATCCCCAGCATATAATAAAAAGCCTGCGTACATAAAAAAAAAAACTAAAAAGGCGCACGCATTTAAGAAAGCCAAATATCAAAATCGCGAAAAAAGAGATAAAATCGTGAGAAAAAGGTAAAAACCCATTCCCCAGCGGAATAAGAGCATAGGCAAAGCCAGCTCAGAACAACAACATCCAATAAGGAGTCAAAAACTCCATTCCTCCCTAGGGGGCAAGTCAAAATAGATCTCCAGGAAAGCAATCAAATCCCCGGTGGATCATCAAAAAGAAAAAACTATCCCCAGTGAGCCTATCAGCAAAGGCAAAACTACAAATTCATATCCTCAGGGAGTTAATCGCCTATAACGCCCAATATGGATATCCCTAGTGAAATGCAAAGCCTTCACTTCCAATAAAGCCTCTGCCGACTCAGAGACAAGCAAAGAGCCAATATCCCTAAGAAACGGGAAATCAACCTATGTAAGAGGCAATACAAGCCCAAAGCATAAAGTCTTCACCACTATTGAAGCATTCTCCTAATCAAGAGGCACAATCAACAGAAATCAACAAATCCTCAATGGATTCTTGCCTAAATTAAGAGGCAATCATCAATAAACTTCGGCAAAGACCGGACGACTAAATAGAAAAGCCCGAAACCACAAATCCACAGGGGATTCCTGCCTAAAATAAGAGGCAACCAACAAGAAATCACTGGTAAAACCGGATGGCTAAACAAAAAAAAGCCAAAAACAAGAATCCCCGGCAGGACCAGATGGCTAAAAAGAAAAGCTAAAAACAAAGAATCCCCGGCAAGACCGGATGGCTAAACAGAAAAGCCAAAAACAAAGAATCCCCGGCAAGACCGGATGGCTAAAAAGAAAAGCTAAAAATAAAGAATCCCCGGCAAGACCGGATGGCTAAACAGAAAAGCCAAAAACAAAGAATCCCCGACAAGACCGGATGGCTAAAGAGAAAATCCAAAAATAAAGAATCCCCGGCAAGACTGGATGGCTAAAAAGAAAAGCCAAAAACAAAGAATCCCCGACAAGACCGGATGGCTAAAAAGAAAAGCCAAAAATAAAGAATCCCCGGCAAGACCGGATGGCTAAACAGAAAAGCCAAAAACCAAATCCCCGGCAAAACCGAATGACCAAAACAGAAAAGTCAAAAAGAAAAATCAATCACTCCCCATGGAATGGGCGCATGATTAAAGACAGTAAGCCGCCAACACATCTCCAAAAACCGGATGAGGGTTTGTACTCATCAACCATAAGATTGAATGCCAAAAAAGAGCATCCCAGGAGCCTTATAGAATAGGGTTCGTACCAGATGAGGGTAAGTACTCATCAGAATCTAGCAAAATATAGATTCGTACCAAGTGGGGGTAGGTACCCACAAGAGCCTTATAGAATAGGGTTCGTACCAGGTGGGGGTAGGTACCCACAAGAGGCTTATAGAATAGGGTTCGTACCAGGTGGGGGTAAGTACCCACAAGAGCCTTATAGAATAGGATTCGTACCAGGTGGGGGTAGGTACCCACAAGAGCCTTATAGAATAGGGTTCGTACTACGTGGCGCTAGATACCCACAAGATCCTTATAGAATAGGGTTCGTACCAGATGAGGGTAGGTACTCATCATAATCTAGCAAAATGCAGATTTATACCAGGTGGGGGTAGGTACCAACAAGAGCCTTATAGAATAGGGTTCATACCGGATGAGGGTAGGTACTCATCATAATCTAGCAAAATGCAGATTCATACCAGGTGGGGGTAAGTACCCATAAGAGCCTTATAGAATAGGGTTCGTACCAGGTGGGGGTAGGTACCCACAAGAGCTTTATAGAATAGGGCTCGTACCAGGTGGGGGTAGGTACCCACAAGAGCCTTATAGAATAGGGTTCGTACCGGATGAGGGTAGGTACTCATCATAATCTAGCAAAATGCAGATTCATACTAGGTTGGGATAGGTACCCATAAGAGCCTTATAGAATAGGGTTCGTACCGGATGAGGGTAGGTACTCATCATAATCTAGCAAAATGCAGATTCGTATCAGGTGGGGTAGATACCCACCAGAGCCTTATAAAATAAGGTTTGTACCGGATGAGGGTAGGTACTCATCAGAATCTAGCAAAATGTAGATTCATACCAGGTGGGGGTAGGTACCCACAAGAGCCTTATAGAATAGGGTTCGTACCAAATGAGGATAGGTACTCATCAGAATCTAGCAAAATGCATATTCATACCAGGTGGGGGTAGGTACTCACCAGAGCCTTGCAGAATGGGTTGCGAAAAACTTGCTTTTGTTAGAGGATAGTTCAGTTGTTGAGCACCTCAGAAGTAAGTACCCACAAGAGTTTAGCAAAATGCAGACTCGTACCGGGTGAGGGTAGGTACTCACCAGAGCCTTGCAGAACGGGGTTCATACCAGGTGGGGGTAGGTACCCACAAGAGCCTTATGGAATAGGGTTCGTACCGGATAAGGGTAGGTACTCATCAAAATCTAGCAAAAGCAGATTCATACCTAGTGGGGATAAGTACCCACAAGAGTCTAGCGAAATGCAGACTCATACCTGGTGAGGGTAAGTACTCACCAGAGCCTTATAAAAGAAGGCTCAAACCAGATAGGGGTTGGTACCTATCAAAAGTATTTATCATCCGTAGGATCAGCAAACTTCAGCAAAGGAACATCCGAAGGATGACCGGGCAAAAAGGGTTAACTCCTTCACCTACCAACTAAATTTGTGGGCACATTAGGCCAACAATTAGTTAGGCAGGTGAAGGGGGGGCAGCCGTAGACCCCTAATTTTGCCCGACCTCTCAATAAAGGCTAAGAAGACTTCCTATATGAAGATAAAGCTTCGGTGGACATCTATCGGCATCAATCGACTGCCGAATAAAGAAAGGAAAGCTTTCCGAGAGTCCCAGAACACAAAATCTGGCCAAAACAGTCAAGATGGACGTCCCAGAAGTCGAGATGGTCGTCCCAGATAGCCCAGACGACCATCCCTGTTTTCTGCACCCCAGACGACCGTCTCGAGCTGCCAGGCTGCGAAAACTATAAATAGGAAGCTCATTTGAGCGTTTTTCACACTCCATACACTTGTCTTCTCTCCCTCTTTCGAATGAACTCTCCGATTGCCTAAAAAAGGTAACAATCGGTTAAGGAATATTATTCCAGCATTCGATTCTTCTTAAAATTTTAGTAGAGTCGATCTTGTGTTCGGGGAGGAGAGTCTTTGTAGAGCGGGGGATTATCAAAACGCATCCTCACAGTTAAAGATTTGTAATACAAAGCTTGCTACGGAGGTTCTTTTCACTTCTCTTCTCTTTTATTGCTTTATTTAATTCTTTATGTATGCAATAGAAAATAAGATCATGTAGATAGCCATTTTTAAATATTGTATAAATAAAATAGGGTAACAGCGTAATTTCTCATAATCTTTACTTAATGAATTAATCCGTCATAGGGAACCCGAAAGGGGCGTTATGGGGTGCTAACACCTTCCCCACACGTAACTAACTCCCTTACCCAACTCTGGTTATAACGACCAAGTTTGGTTTTCATTAAAATCAACGCCTTTTTATCCTTTTCCAATGTTTACAGTCAAAACATTGTGTTGAACATTCAAGGACTTGATGTTGCAAATAATGATCATGAAGAATGTTGATTTTGATGATGATCCAAGAGCTTAAAGACTTAGAGTATTGAAGATTGAAGATTGATGATTTCTGTATTGTAATAACTCTGTTTTAGTTTGATTGAGTCTGTAATTATAGAATCTAAGATAGCCTAGTACATAGTCCGTAACTTAGAAGCTTCAAAAAGCTCAAATTTATCATTCGAGCTCTGGCTTTAATCGATTAAATAGGTAAATAATCGATTAAAACAAGTGAGAAAACCATTTTTTGTACAAACTCATCGCTTTAATCGATTAAACAGACAAAATAATCGATTATTCCGTACAGATTCGTACAGATAATCGATTATTTCACCAAATAATCGATTAAACCGAGAGTATTGGGTTCGACGTATTTGGCTCTGTTTTAATCGATTATTACTCCAAATAATCGATTATTCCGATCTGTTTCGATTTTAAACTTCAAACAAACCCCATTTTCGAAAACCCAATTACCAAGAACCCTAGTTTCGAAATCCCCAAATCATAAACCCTAATTTCCCTACTTAAACTCTCCTTTGGCACTCGAAAAGAAGAACAACCTTTTCCATACAAAAGTTAAGTGTTGTGAGTGCCGGAGAACTCGTTTGTTGCAAGGAAAGGGGCTTTCCGAACCTGGTGTGGGCTAGAAGCGATAAGAATCACTAAGTGGAGTTCTTAGTGGATTGTGTGTTGTGCCGTCTCTGGGGAAAGCTGTTCTTCATCTCTTGTGGGTTTCAAGAGAGGTGTTATCTTTACTTTATCTCTTCCATTGTAATTTGTATTGTAACAATTTGTTTATAGTGACAGCGTTAATCCTCTGTTGAGTGATTAGCAACTGGACGTAGGGTCTTTTGATCCGAACCAGTATAAATCTCCTGTGTAAGATTCTCTTCTCTTCTCTATTTACATTTACACAGTTTTTAATCGGTAAAATTTGGGGAAAATTTTGAAAACCTAATTTTTATTAAGAAACCAATTCACCCCCCCTCTTGGTTTTTGTCCGACCACGCGAACATTCTGCTGCGCGATTCTAACACATTGGTGGCGACTCCATAAGAACCCTTTTGCGAAAACCTTGCTTTTATTAGAGGATAGTTCAGTTGTTGAGCACCTCAAAAGCAATGAACACATTTAAAAATAAAACGTGAATCTAAACCATCTTTTCGTGACCGCTCGCATAAATGTTCGAGATGTCCCTAGATGTCGGAACGGACGGCGGCGACAGGGATGTCACAACCATCCACCTCACCTGTTGTGTTTGCAAACAGTGAAGAGTTGCAAACCCAAGTCGACGCCTTGACCCAGAGGATAGAAATCATGGGAGCCTAGATGAGGTCCCTTGAAGAAAGAGAGCAGGAATCTATCCTCACCATAGACGGTCTGCAGAGGCAATGCAAGAAGAAGGACCACGAGATAGAGCGCCTCAAGGATCAGTGTGCTGATTCTAACGAGTAAGTTATAGAGATCAAGACCCGCCTGTGGGTTTCTTTAGGCTTTTCCGTTTCTTTCAAAAGTTTCTTCATAGTGTGGAATAGGAGAATGTACACTTTCTACGTGTAAATAAAAATTTCTTTATTCAAACAATTGTCTACTTGCATGCATATCATTCATTCACATGTTTAATTTCCCCTCCTTCACTTTTAATAAATAAGATAATAAAAAGGAAGGATTAACTGACACATCTTCCAAATCAGAAGGATGGAGAGAAAATCGCTCCTAATTAAACTCTCCCCAACGGTCGATCCACCACAAGAGGATAATCAGCCTCGGCCGTTGGTTCTCAAAGTCAATAAGGAAGAGGGGGAAAGGACGGCTGTGCGACTATTTATGCCTCGTCCTTTCCCCTATGAATCAAATAAAGTTGTACCATGGAGATATAGGGAATCTTCACCAATAAAAGAGGAAATCTCCAATATAGCCCGCATAGGGGGCTTGACCAGAAGTGGAAGGATCAACTCTCCCAAGGAGTTGCAAGAGGATTCCCCCAGGATAAAGGGAAAAATAAACAGACCGAAGAAAAAAAAATAAAGAATCCAAGGAGGAGACCGACGAATTACTCCAATTTATAAGGCAAAGCGAGTATTCCATTATCGACCAGCTCAATCATAGGCCTACAAATATAACTCTGTTATCTTTAATGATGAGTTCGGAATCGCATCGAAATGCCCTGATGAAGGTCTTGAGCGAGGCGCATGTACCTCAGAGTATACCCCAAGAAAAAGTTGAGACGGTCGTCGGTCACATTACGGCAAGTGATCACCTCACCTTCACAGATGAAGAACTCCCCCTAGAGGGGTCGAGCCACAACAAGCCCTTGCACATCTCTATCAAGTGCAAGGAGTACCTCATCGCTAAAGTTCTTGTGGATAACGGGTCGTCCTTGAACGTGATGCCCAAGTGCACACTGGACAAGTTGAATATCCAGGGAACCCTTTTGCACCCAAGCAGCACAATCATCCGAGCCTTCGACGAATCCAAATGGGAAGTAGTGGGGGAAGTCAATCTGCCAATCCAAGTCGGACCCACTATCTTCAACATCGATTTCCATGTAATGGACATTACTCCAGCGTATAACTGTCTCCTCGGCAGACCTTGGATTCATGATGCTAAGGCAGTACCTTCAATGCTCCACCAGAAAGTCAAGTTTATAGTAGATGATAAACTGGTCACAGTCCGAGCAGAAGACGATATCCTGATTAGTGGGCCGTCTACCCAGCCTTATGTGGATGCAGCTGAAGGAGCCCTTGAAACATCTTTTCAAGCGCTCGAAATTGCCAATGTAGAGAGACTTCCCAATAATACGAAGGTAGCCCGCATGATGATGAAACATGGTTACCATCCTGGCCAAGGATTGGGGGCAGATTCCCAAGGGATAAGGGAACCCCAAAAATTCAAAGATAACCCTTTTAAGTTTGCCCTAGGATATGACCCTACAAAGGGCCGAGCAGAAAGAAGAAAAGGGAAGTCTCCCCTCAGCACACTCAAGCAGATATTCCGAAGCGGAGGGATGCAAGCGTCGCGAGCAACCCTAGTCATTAGGAGCTCTTTTTCTTTTCTTAAGGGATGTAAACCCAGTGATTGTTAGAGATTATCCCCTGGGGCTAGCCCGACCGTCGGGCATCTTTTGGGCACATATTCCCTTACTAATTAATAAAGAATACACTTTTTACTATCTGCTTCTCTTCTTGCTATTTCATGACTGGACCTCATAATAACCATGTCTAAACAAACGAAAAAAGAAGAAGAAGAATAAAAGCGCATCCAAATGATCAAAACATGCCATTGCCATAATAATCAAGTTGATTGACTAGAAGCACAAAATAAGGCTTTACCTCACCATAAATAAAGTCGTGTTTCGCCAATATTGTGAAAAGCCCATAGAAGTCAAAGGCCAAAAGAAAAAGGGCAAAAAGAAAACCCGGTAGGAAACCCACAAAGGGGGCTATGCAAAAGATAGGGTCAACCCGGTAGGACACCCGAACAAAAATAAAGGGTAGCCTAGGCAAAAGGTAGGGTTACAAAATAAGGTCCAATAGGATTCCCATTAAAGAAAAAAAAGGGTAAACCTAGACTAAAGATAAGACCAAAAGCACAATATCCTAGCCCGAAAACCCAAAGGGCGGTCTAGGGAAATCAATTAACCATAAAAGCAATAGGCTAAGGTGCAAATCCACAAAGAAAGACGTTTGTTTAGACGACAACTAAAAAACTCAAGCCAACCCTAGCCAGCCATTCTTACAAAATCTTTTCTAAAATAAAATCAACCATCTTAAAGACAAGCCATTGAATTTATCCCCTTTACTTCTTTCCTCTTGACCCTCACAATATTATTCTAACAATTAGTTCGGGAATATGGAGCCATATAATCAACAAGAGGATTGAAATCCCTAAAGTAAGCAAAAAGGGCACCGACATGGCAAAAGTGTGCTCTCCAAACCAAAAAGTCATTCTTCGGTCACGATAAGTCCGGAACGGTACAACCAAGTACAGCAGAAAAGCAAACATCAGAGGGCCCCCATGTCCATAAGGCAAACCAGTTAATCCTTTTGAAAACACTAATGAAATAGCATTATAGGACATCAAACATGAAAACATTGCATGCATAAAATGTTTTTGAACAAGGTCCTATTTTCTTCAAAACAAAAAAAAATCCTCTAAAATTCGAGACCACCGTCTCGACTTCTCATACCGCCGTCTCGGCCCGCGTAGAAACGAGACCGATGTCCTAATATTCGAGACCGCCATCTCGCTTTGGACAAAAACGAGACCGCCTTCTCGCTTGGCGAGAAGACCGTCTCACCATATGACCAAAACGAGACTGCCGTCTCGATGTTCTAGACGGCGGTCCCGAGTCTTGCGAAATCAAGACCACCGTCTCGAAATTTAAGACGGCGGTCTCGACCTGTAGCGAGAAGTCTATAAATAAGGGCTTTAAAGGCAGGTTCTTGGCATCCTTTCCTGTATTCTCCCACATATTTCCTACATTCTTGAGTGCTTTCTCATCAAAATGCATAGAGGAGAGACTTCCAGAAAGAGAGGTAGGGGTTCTAGCCCAAGTACGTCTGCGGCCCCGTCTTCTCCAGACCTAACCCAGTTGACACCTCAGCACCAAGCTCGGCTTGAGCATATCCGGGGCTACGCCTTGCATCCTATGCTGAGGTTGGACTTCTGCATCCTCGCCGAGTTTGGATGGGAAGATGATGTACGGGGGTTCATTGAGAGCGTCAGGTGGGATTTTCTCCTACAGCCTCCTCCCACCTGCATGTACACACAGGCAGTAATGGAGTTCCTCGCCTCCATTACACTAATGGAGCTGCCCACCATGGTCCCGGGCCTCCCTTTGGTCAAGATGGTCTCATATTTCATGAACCGCTCCTACCGGACGATGACGCTGGATGAATTCAACGTCTCCATCGGCTTGGTCCAGCCCGAGGATATCCACTCCCCAGAGTATCGAACGACCATCTGTGAGTAGCCACCTACCATCACAGCCGGTGAAATGTGGGAGGATCTCACTAGGGTGCCAGTCTTACCGACCCTACTGAAGGGGTCCGCTCTACTCCCCGCTCTCCGTATCTGCCACAAGCTCTTGGCTGGACCATCCACGGGCGCAAGGAGAGTCAAGGAAAGGTCACTCATCCTGACCTCTTTGTCCTGCACTGCATGCTTCAGGGGCGTCGGTGCAATCCTGACTATTTCTCGTGAAGGCCCTTAAGGATTTTGGGTGTCGTCCTGTGGGAGCCCTCCTCATGGGTCCCCTCATCACCCCACTAGCTGAGAAGTGGGGGTGCCGCGACGGAGAGAGCATCCCCTCCGATCTTCGACCCGAGTCCATCAGCGGGTCTATACTTGTTAGCATGGGGATGCTCATTCGGCAAGGAACCCAGTTGGCCTTTCACCCATCGCTCATCATGAACCTGGACCTCCAGGACCTGGTGGCGATGCAAGACCTGCCGACACCTCCGGAGTTCCAGCAAAAACAACAACAACAGTAACAACAGCAACAACAACAACAGTATGGGGACAGCTTTGCTGGCATCAACCGCAACATCTACGACATGCGCCAACAATTCGACCAGATGTCCCTGAGACAGGATATCTTCCAGACCCGATTGGAGACCTTTGGTCAAATACAGGAGGGGATGAGACAAGACCTGGCACTGCTCCGGCAAGAACATCTCAGCTCAGTCTGAAGCCAGGAAGAGTTTCAGAGACACATTGTCGCCGCCTCCCCGAAAGCGGGGGCGCGGTCGGAGCGACGCGATGGTTTTTCGACTCTTCTTGTTTTCGCGTTTTTTTATTGGTGGTTACAACGTCCTTAGGTTGTCCAATAACCGGGCTAACCTAGAGACGAGGTTTTCGAAAAGTGTCCTTGAGTTGTCCGACAACCGGGCTAACCTAAGGACTTATTTTGGGTTCTATGGAGTCGCCACCGATATTTTTACCATAAACATCGGAAAAGGGGTTTTGAAAAGGCGTTGGTTTTCGAAAACCAACTTTGGTCATTAGAACCAGAGTTGGGTAAGGGAGTTAGTTACATGTAAAGGGAGTATTAGTCCCTTTGCGACGCCCCTTTCGGGTTCCCTATGACAGGCCGGCTTTATTTGTGAATAATTAAACTTGGAAAATCGCGCTTTTACCCTTTTTATTATGCAGAATTTAAATATGCGACTACATTGCCCTAGCTTCTATTGCATAATTTAAATAGCAGTAATTATAAAGAATAGAGAATGAGGATATGCACCTCCAAAGCAAGCTTTTATATTCAAAAAGAGGGTGCGTTTTGGCAACCCTTCACTCTACACTCTCAGAAACTCCGGAAATGCCTCGGAGGGATTCTTAAGAAGATTTAGAACGCTCAGTCTATGCCTAAAGATGCTCAGAAACTCCGAAAATGCCTCGGAGGGATTCTTAGAGAGAGAAAATCTAGAGAGAAGGGAGAGCTCTTGGTTTTTTCTGTGTGGAAATGAGGGGGGGGGGAAGCCCCTATTTATAGTTTTTCACGCTGTCAGGGTCTAGACCGCCGTTCTCGTCTGACAGGGTCGAGACCGCCATCTCGGAATTCGAGACCGCCGTCTCGTTCGTGTCACGGGGTCGAGACTGCTGTCTAGAAAATCCAGACCGCCGTCTCGACTTGGCGAGAATCGAGACCGCCGTCTGGAAAACCCAGACCGCCGTCTCGTTTTTGCGCGTGTCGAGACCGCCGTCTGGAAAATCGAGACGGCGGTCTCGTCCTGGCGCTGAAACGAGACGGTGATCTGGTATTCCCAGACGGCGGTCTCGTCCCTTCAAGGCGAGAAACTTTATTTTTGGGCCAAAAAACCTTCCTATCTTGGTACGAGAGCCTAATAGTCTCTCCTAGTGGCTTGTTAAGCTCCGGCCGTCTTCAAATAGGAAGCTTTCTGACTTTATTTGGAGGCCGGGCAAGAGTTGGGGTCTACAGCTGCCCCCTTTACACGACTAGTCGATCGTTGGCTTTGTTGTGCCGGACAGGTAGACGAGGAAGGTAAAGGAGTTGACCCTCTTGCCGGCTACCCTTCGGATAGCCGTCTTGTGGCGGATGATCCTCTGGGGAGATGTTGTGTTTGTGCACCTCCGGAATACTACTCCTGATGTAGCCGATCCCTTTGGTTGACACGTGGTAGAACCTCCGGATACTACTCCTGACGTAGCCGATCCTTCGGTTGATGAGTATAAACCCCCCATCAGGCTGGTAGTTGCAGTCCGTTGTGTGGGACTGGATGGGTATGAACCCCCCATCAGGGTGGTACGGTCCGTTGTGTGGGACCGGATGGGTATGAACCCCCCATCAGGGTGGTACGGTCCGTTGTGTGGGACCGGATGGGTATGAACCCCCCATCAGGGTGGTAATGGCGGCTTACAATTCAGGTGGCCCATGCGCCTGCTAGGCGCTTCTTGTGTGCTGGTTGATAGGTATAAACCCCCTATCAGTCGGTACGGTCCGTGGCGTAGGGCTGGTGGTGGTGGCGGCTTCTTGCTCGGGTAGCTCATGCGCCGGCTCTCGGAGAGGTGACTTCGTGTTGGTAGATGTGTTTATCCGGTGTTGTGCCGGGAATCTTGTTGTCTTTGTTCATCCAGCTTTGTTGGTTGCTGGGGATTTTTGACTTTTTGATTTTTGTTGGTGGTTATCCGACTCTTGCTGGTCGGGTCTTCTCTTTGTGTTTGACTTCTGCTTGGTAGTCGGTTTTCATTGGTTGGGGCAGTCTTGATTTTTATCCTGCCTTTTTCTCGCGGTTTTATTTCTTTTTTCTCGCGATTTTGGATTTTGGCTTTTTCTTTAGCGTGTGCCTTTTTCCTTTTTAAGCTTCTTTTGGTACGCTGGCTTTTGTAAAAGAAGGCAAAGGTAAAGCTTTTTGGTTAGTGCAAGAAGGTCGGTGAATTCATACCGGGATACCCTTTTTTTGGTTGTTTTTCATGAATGCAAGCATGAGACTGAATGCTTTTTGTTTTCCTATAGTATTTTTGTTTGTTTTACTTTTGACAAAGTCATTTTTGTGCGACTATTTGTGTGTGGATGCTGTTAATGCAATTTTATTTGAGGACATTTAGAAAGTGACCGGTACTTTCCTTCTTTTTGTTCTCTCATGATTTTTGTCTTTACTTTTTGTTTTGACCCTATCTTTTGCCTAGACCGCCTTTTGCGGGTTTTCGATCTAGCGGGTTTTAATTCTTCGTGTGAGGCATTCTGATGGGCTTGTTATTTTTACGAAAGCCTTATTTTTTGCCTAGACCGCCCTTTGCGGGTTTTCGATCTAGCAGGCTACCTCGTATTTTTCTTGGGACGGCCCTGGTTGGTGATGTGCGTCTTTTGTTTTTTATGCTTTCTCGAATTGCTTGTTTTATGCATGCTCATATTTCGTTAATATAGAGGCATTTACACAAGTAGGTAAAGAGAGAAAGACGATTTTATTGATGTAACCAGATTTTTTTTTACATGGGGGTTTTACAAAAGAATTTGTAAGCATGGTCGACCGGGGTTGGCTAAAGCTGTATGAGGGTGCCACAATCATGTCCGTGATCTTTGTTTCCCCATTTCTCCTGGTCCCTTCGGTTGAGATGCCCGAGCTCGGAGTGAAGACTATGCAAAGTTTGCTTGATGTTGTGGAGGTATTACCTTAGTCGCCTTTGCGGTTTTCGGTTAAGGTAATCATTGCTCTTTCATTCATTTTTTTTTTTTTTTTTTTTGCACCTCTAATTTTTGCCTAGGACGTGTCCTAGCGAGGAATATCGACTCTATCTTTTGCCCAGGACGCTCTTTGCGAGTTTTCATCCTGACGGGTCATGAGCAATGTCTTTAGGTGTAGTATTTTTTTACCGCATCTGAGTTGATAGGATATCGGAGCTCTTCTCCGTCCATGTTGGTGAGGATAAGGGCTCCTCCTGAGAAGGCTCGCTTGACCACAAAGGGTCCTTCGTAGTTGGCTGCCCATTTCCCAATTTTGTCTTTTTGGGCTGGAAGCAGTTTCTTTACTACTAGATCTCCTTCTTGGAAAGTGCGGGGGTTGACCTTCTTGTCGTAGGCCTTCTTAATTTTTCGCTGATAAGCTTGCCCCCGACATATGGCGTCCAGTCGTTTTTCCTCTATCAGGTTCAACTGATCGTATCGGTTTTGGACCCATTCAGCTTCTGTCAATTTGGCTTCCATGACAACTCGCAGAGAGGGTATTTCGACTTCTATTGGTAGCACGACCTCCATTCCGTATATGAGGGAAAACGGGGTAGCCCCTGTGGAGGTTCGAACCGACGTCCGGTAGCCGTGCAAGGCAAAAGGAAGCATTTCATGCCAATCTTTATAGGTTACCACCATTTTCTGGATAATTTTCTTGATATTTTTGTTGGCTGCCTCTACTGCACCATTCATCTTTGGTCGGTACGGAGAGGAATTGTGGTGCTGGATTTTGAAGTCTTGGCATAATTCCTCCATCATTTTATTGTTGAGGTTGGTCCCATTATCAGTAATGAGCTTGTGAGGGATGCCGTACCGACATATGATGTTTTTCTTGATGAAGGTGGTCACCACTTTCCGGGTTACGTGTGCGTATGATGCCGCCTCAACCCATTTGGTGAAATAATCTATTGCCACCAATATGAAGCGATGGCCGTTAGATGCTTTAGGTTCGATGGGTCCAATGACATCCATGCCCCACATAGAAAATGGCCATGGTGTAGCCAGGTTACTGAGAGGTGCGGGCGGCACATGAATGTTATCGGCGTATACTTGGCACTTATGACATTTCTTGGCATATTGGTGACAATCAGCTTCCATCGTGGACCAATAGTACCCTGCCCTGAGGATTTTCTTTGCCATGACATGCCCAGGTGCGTGGGTTCCGAAAATCCCCTTGTGGATTTCTTTTATCAGTGTTTGGGCTTCTTCTCGGTCTACACACCTTAAGAGGGTGGAATCGGGGCTCTTTTTGTAGAGGGTTCCTTCAATCAACGTGAACCCTATGGCCCTTTTGCGAATGGTTCGCTTATCATTGTCACTGATTCCCTCGGGGTATTCTCCCTTCATGAGGTACCGCTTGATGTCGTGGTACCAGGGGTTTTGATCGCGCTCGTCATTTACTGCCATGCAGAAAACTTGTTTATCATGGAGTTTAACTTGAATGATTGGCATCTCATGCTCCTGGTCCAGGGCAAACATGGATGATAGTGTGGCGAGGGCGTCAGCAATTTGGTTGTCTTCCCGAGGGATGTACTGGAAAGTGACGCTTTCCATTCTTGAGACCAACTCTTGGATGTACTCTAGATATGGGATCAATTTGACGTTTCGGGTTTCCCATTCACCTTTAAGTTGGTAGATGACGAGGGATGAATCATCGAATATTTTGAGCTTAGTGACCCCATGATCTAAAGCTGCTTGGACTCCCAATGAACATGCTTCGTATTCGGCCATGTTGTTGGTACAATCGAAATTAAGTCTGGCCGTTACAGGAATATGTTTCTTTTCAGGGGATATCAAAATAGCTCCTACCCCGTGTCCAAGCATGTTTGAAGCTCCATCGAAAAACATGGTCCATGCTTCTTCTTTGGTCTCTTCGTGATCGATGTGCATGATGTGCTCATCGGGGAAGTCATCTTGCAAAGACTGGTATTTATCTCGTGGATCCATGGGCTAGATAATCCGCTAGGGGACTTCCTTTAATAGCTTTACGGGTGACATGGATAATGTCAAATTCGAGAGAAGAACTTGCCACCTAGCTATTCTTCCAGGTCAAGATGGGCTTCTCGAAGAGGTATTTGATTGGGTCCATTTTGGAAACCAACCATGTTGTATGTCGAGCCATGTACTGCCTGAGGCGTTGAGTGACCCACACCAATGCGCAACATGTTTTTTCGAATGGTGTATAACGGGTTTCATAATCTGAGAATTTTTTACTGAGATAGTAAATGGCTCGTTCCCTTTTTCCGGTTTCGTCATGTTGGCCGAGCACGCATCCCATTGACTCTTCGAGAACTGACAAATATAGGATCAGAGGTCTCCCTTCAAAAGGTGGCACCAATACCGGTGGATTGGTTAAACAAGCTTTGATTTTATCAAACGCCTGTTGGCATTCTTCGTTCCATACCTTTGGCTGGTTTTTGCGCAACAGCTTAAAGATGGGGATACATTTATCCGTTAACTGTGCGATGAAACGGGCAATGTAGTTTATCCGGCCCAGAAACCCTCTGACCTCCTTTTCTGTGCTTGGTGGAGACATTTCCAGAATTGCCTTCGTTTTGTCGGGATCCACCTCGATTCCTCTTTCACTGACAATGAACCCTAGGAGTTTTCTCGATCGTACTCCGAAAGTGCATTTTGCTTGGGTTTAGCTTAAGTTGATACTTCGGAGCCGATCAAAAAGTTTCCGAGAGATATTGAATGTGGTCCATTTCGTTTCGGACTTGGCAATCATGTCGTCCACATATACTTCTATTTCTTTATGGATCATGTCGTGGAATAGTGTGACCATAGCCCTTTGATATGTTGCCCCTGCATTTTTCAGCCCAAATGGCATTACTCGATAACAAAAGGTACCCCACGGTGTAATGAAGGAGGTTTTTTCTCTATCCTCCACGGCCAGTTTGATCTGGTTGTATCCTGCATACCCATCCATGAAGGAATACAACGTGTTAGTAGCGGTATGGTCCACCGGCGTGTCTATATGTGGTAGGGGAAAGTCGTCCTTTGGACTTGCTCGATTGAGGTCCCTATAATCCACGTAGACACTCGACCTTCCTGGTCTTTTGATGACAGGTACTATGTTGGCCAACCATTCGGATACTTGGAAACTACCACGAAATTGGCATCTAACTGCCTTTGCACCTCCTCTTTTATCATTAAGGACCAATCGGGTTTAATTCTCACGAGTTTTTGCTTTACGTGGTCGGAACCCCTCTTTTAGTGGTAATCTGTGTTCCACTATGCTTGTGTCAAGCCCCGGCATGTCATGGTATGACCAGGCGAATACATCCATATATTCTTTCGGGAGCGAGTATTAACCCCTTTTTCATGCTATTTTCCATTTGGGTGCCGATGTTCACCTTTTTATCCTCATCCTCTTTTCCCAAATTGACGAGTTTCTATTTCTTCCACGATGTGGTTGTATGATGCGTGTTTCTTTTTCCAGCATCCTTTGCATATCCGGAGAAAGGGTCTCCTGTTCACTTTGTCGGACTCGAGTCCATTCGCCTTCCGTTTCCGGAGTCCACGGAATTCATCAATCATAGACATGATGCGTTTTAGGTTCTGTTTTAGTCATAGATTTTATTATTCAATTTATTTACGAAAGAATAATAAATGTAAGAGAGAAAAGAATGAATGGAATGAATGTTGACGAAAATGCCTCGTATATTAAGGAAAATGATAATGTATTTACAAGCCCTTTTAATCAAAATTCCTGCGGCCACGGGCGGGGACCGCAGGAGATATAGAGAAAGCTTAAAAGAAAGAAACCCTAGGGCCGGTCCTCCCAGTCCTCCCTCTTTGCTACTCTGGCTTCGATAGAGGTTTGTCATCGGTGCTAGAAGCAGAGGCGTCAAAAGTAATCCACCCGGCGTCAATTAACTCTTGAACCCGATACTTAAGGGTCAAGCGGTTCTCCGTAGAGTGAATGGGTGCACCCGAATGGTAAGCGCATTTTTCGTTTGGCTTATACCATTCGGGGTAGGGAGGGTCCAACTGTTTCCTGGGAGGGCACGGGTCGGGAGCTTGGCCTCCGAGCGGTTGAGGTAGCGACGACCCGTAGGAAGTGGAGATTGGCGTGAACTTCCTTTCTTTCTTGCGGGGCTGCTTGGGCGTTTGTGGGGTAGAAGAAGGAGTGGCAAAATTGATTGCATGCACGGATTCATCCTTCTTCTTGCCGGCGAGGCTTCCCGAAGGAGACACCGGCTTGGGAAGACCGTGCGATCTTTCCGCTCCTCGATCCTTGCTCCACCCTCTCGCCTACGGTGACTATGTCCGAGAAGAGGTTGGAGGTACTGGCTATTGCCTTGTCGTAGTACGCTCCGGTCGGTGAGTCGATGAACATAGCCACTTGTTTCCTTGTCCGTCAAAGGAGGCTCTATCCGGGCTGCCATTTCCCTCCACCTTTGGGCATACGCTTTAAAGGGCTCGTCGTTCCTCTTGCTCGGCGCTCTAAGATCTGACTCGTCGGGTGTCGGATCAATGTTATAACGGTAGCGACGGAGGAAAGCGTCTGCCAGCTGCTTCCAATTCTGGACCTACCCTCTCTCCAACTGCATGTACCAGTTGAGAGCCGTGTCCGCCAGACTCTCCTGAAAGCAATGGATCAGGAGTTTCTCGTTGTCAGCATGGGCGGCCATCTTACGGCAATACATCGTAAGATGGTTCTTAGGGCAGGTCATCCCGGCGTACTTGGGGAAGTCCGGGACCTTGAATTTCGGAGGGAAGCGGATGTCCTTCACGAGGCACATGTCAGCCACCTCCTTGACGTCGAAGTTATGCCCTTCGACTGCCTTCAGCCTCTCCTCCAGGGCGGAGAGTTGTTGTTTGGATACTTCCGGGGTAAGGATGCGAGTGGTCTTAACATCCTTATCACCAAAGAAGTGCTCCTCCTCCTCCTCCTCTTCATGAGGAGGGATATGCTCAGCTTGGCCCTCGCCGCCCTTGCTCTGGCCCTGGCGCACGACCTCCATTAATTGGGCCACCTGCTCGCGGAGAATATTAACCTCTGCAGTGAGATTCCGGTTTTGCTCTTCTAGATTTTCCATTGCCTTAGCCTTTTGCGCACGAGTACGAGTGGGGAGAGGACCAGCCACTTTCTAGAATGTCCAAGAAGTTTTATTAATGCATGTTGAGTGCTTAAGCTATCATGAGTATGCTTATGTATGAGAGGTTTTATTTAAATGATGCTGAATGCACTCTCATTTTCATTTTCTCACTTTGTTTTTTTCTTTACTCATGATATGATGTAATATGAATGAGTTGACTTTGTCAGAAGTTTGTTTATTTATATACTTTTGATGTTTTTGTATTTTATTTGTTTATTTTGTATCCTTTTATCTCTTCTGTCAGAACTGCGTGGCTACTTAGCTTACAAAGAACCTGAAACCAGGCTAGCTAAAAGGCAGACTGTCCGAGATAAAATATTGCTTTATGCGAAAGAAATATTTAGCGTCCCTTATCTCTTCTGTCGGAACTGCGTGGCTACTTAGCTTACAAAGAACCTGAAACCAGGCTAGCTAAAAGGAAAACTGTCCGAGATAAGGGTGTTTATTTGTAAAATGTTTTTTTGGTGATTTTGTTCTGTTGTTTGTTTATGCTATGAAACATACAAATGCAACAAACATATGCACACACAATTCAATCATCCCCGAACAGGCGAGAAGTCGTTTTAATCACGAGGTAGGGTTTTCCTGCAGAAAAGTGCATTGTTTAGGGTAGGTTCTAACTGTTCTCACCAGGCTAAGGCCCCCAAGGTGCCCCCATTATAGGGTCCCCACTCTCCAGCCGTCCGACCATGCTCAACACTAAGGCCAGAGTCGGTCTTGTTGCCAAAAGAGGAAGGTTATCACCTTGAGTGGTGGTTTCCGATCACACTGGTGGGCACAAGGCCCTAACTGCAGCGAACCGTACCTGCCACCCACTCCCTATGGTTATCTCACTTGCCCCCGGGTATAGGAGGAACTGTAGTGTGCAAGGGACTTGTGTGCAATTTATATATCAAGCAATTGCGTAAGTATAAACAAACAACAGTTTATTGAAAGCCAAACAATAAAACATGTTATAATACAAGGCAGGGTAAAAGCGCTTATTTTCTTGGTTTAATTATTGTTAAGCCAGCCCATCACTAAATGGGATCAACTCTCTAGGCTTCCCCAGTGGAGTCGCCATCTGTCGCCGCCTCCCCGAAAGCGGGGGTGCGGTCGGAGCGACGCGATGGTTTTTCGACTCTTCTTGTTTTCGCGTTTTTTTATTGGTGGTTACAACGTCCTTAGGTTGTCCAATAACCGGGCTAACCTAGAGACGAGGTTTTCGAAAAGTGTCCTTGAGTTGTCCGACAACCGGGCTAACCTAAGGACTTATTTTGGGTTATATGGAGTCGCCACCGATATTTTTACCATAAACATCGGAAAAGGGGTTTTGAAAAGGCATTGGTTTTCGAAAACCAACTTTGGTCATTAGAACCAGAGTTGGGTAAGGGAGTTAGTTACGTGTAAAGGGAGTATTAGTCCCTTTGCGACGCCCCTTTCGGGTTCCCTATGACAGGCCGGCTTTATTTGTGAATAATTAAACTTGGAAAATCGCGCTTTTAAAGCAAGCTTTTATATTCAAAAAGAGGGTGCGTTTTGGCAAACCTTCACTCTACACTCTCAGAAACTCCGGAAATGCCTCGGAGGGATTCTTAAGAAGATTTAGAACGCTCAGTCTATGCCTAAAGACGCTCAGAAACTCCGGAAATGCCTCGGAGGGATTCTTAGAGAGAGAAAATCTAGAGAGAAGGGAGAGCTCTTGGTTTTTCTGTGTGGAAATGAGGGGGGGGAAGCCCCTATTTATAGTTTTTCGCGCTGTCAGGGTCCAGACCGCCGTTCTGGTCTGACAGGGTCGAGACCGCCGTCTCGGAATTCGAGACCGCCATCTCGTTCGTGTCACGGGGTCGAGACCGCCGTCTGGAAAATCCAGACCGCCGTCTCGACTTGGCGAGAATCGAGACCGCCGTCTGGAAAACCCAGACCGCCGTCTCATTTTTGCGCGTGTCGAGACCGCCGTCTGGAAAATCGAGACGGCGGTCTCGTCCTGGCGCTGAAACGAGACGGCGGTCTGGTATTCCCAGACGGCAGTCTCGTCCCTTCAAGGCGAGAAACTTTATTTTTGGGCCAAAAAACCTTCCTATCTTGGTACGGGAGCCTAATAGTCTCTCCTAGTGGCTTGTTAAGCTCCGGCCGTCTTCAAATAGGAAGCTTTCTGACTTTATTTGGAGGCCGGGCAAGATTTGGGGTCTACACACATGTACCGGCAGTTTCCTCCTCCCGGATCGTCTCCTGGCTCGAGCCCGCCACCATCTTAGGGATATTACCCTAAAATAACTGTTGTAATAAATTTTATCATAAATAAAATTTCTTCCATTCATTTTTACTCTCTTTTTGAAAAAAGTCATCTTAACAAATGTAAGTCCCAAATCTTGCCCAACCTCCAATAAAGGTCAGAGATCCTCCATTCGAAGATGAACAAGGCATCATTGGGCCCCTTGTAATGTTCACTAGGCTCCATGTGAGGATAGGAGAGCTTTCTGGACTCAAAAAAAAAAAAAAAATGCTGTAAGGGGGTTTGGAACGACCATCCCACTTCCCAGACGGCTGTCCCAAACCCATTTTTACACTTGGGACGGTTGTCTCACTTCCCAGATGGCTGTCCCAACCTATTTTTTCACTTGGGACGGGCGTCCCAACTTCCAGACGGCCGTCCGAAGCTGTTTGGACCGTTGTCCCTATTTTCTGGGCCTGAGACGGCTTTGTCGAGTTTTTGGTTGAAAAATACTATAAATAGGGACCTTAGGTGACGTTATTAGACATACCTCATTCTTCTCTTCTCTTCCTCTTTCGAATGATCTCTCTGATTGCCTATAAGGTAACAATCGATTAAGGAAGTCTCTTCCAACATTCGATTCTTAATGTTTTTTTTGCTTCGTTCCTGTATTCGGGGAGGAGAGTCTGTGTAGTGCGGGGGATTTCCAAAACACATCCTCATAGTTGAAGATTTGTAATAAAAGCTTGCTTCAGAGGTTCTTTTCACTACTCTTCTCTTTTATTGCTTTATTTACTATTTTCTGTATGTAATAGAATATAGGATAATGTAGATAGTCATTCTTAATATTGTGTAATAAAATAGGGTAATAGCGTAATTTCTCTTAATCTTTATTTTATGAATTAATGCGTCATAGGGAACCCAAAATGGGAGTTATCGGGGTGCTAACACCTTCCCCACGCCTAACTGACTCCCTTACCTAACTCTAGTTATAATTGCCAAGTTTGGTTTTTTTTTAAATCAACGCCTTTTTATCCTTTTCCAATGTTTATGGTCAAAGCATTGGTGCCGACTTCATAAGAACCTTTTTGTGAAAACATTGCTTTTATTAGAGGATAGTTCAGTTGTTGAGCACCTAGGAAGCAATGATCACATCTTTAAATAAAACGCGAGTCTAAACCATCTTATCGCAACCGCTCGCATAAATGTTCGAGATGTCCCTAGACGTCAGAATGGACGGCGGTGACATATAGCGACTCCACTAGGGAAGCTACACAGTTGATCCCATTTAGTGACGGATAAATTCAAACTAAGTAAAGATTTTAAATTACGCCTTTACCCTTCTTTGTATGTTTTATTGTATGACTTTAATAACTATTGTATGATTACTTTATGCAAATTGTCTGAAATACAAACTGTAGACAAAAACCTTTGCACACAATAGTCCCTCTATACCCGGGGGCAAAAGTGAATACCTATAGGGAGTGGGTGGCAGATACAACTGGCTTGTTGGCACACGGGGCTACAACCGTTGTTGGAAAACCACCAACTCAAGGTGATAACTCTCTTCTTTTGGTTCAAGGATGTCGACATGAGGTTCCGTGCATGATCCGAAAACTGACGGATTGAGAGGTCCCTATAATGGGGGCACCTTGGGGACCTTTGGCCTTGGTGAGAACAGTTTAGAATCGCCTTAACCAAGCATGTTTATGCAGGAAA
This sequence comes from Sphenostylis stenocarpa, assembly GCA_963425845.1. Taxonomy (NCBI): domain Eukaryota; kingdom Viridiplantae; phylum Streptophyta; class Magnoliopsida; order Fabales; family Fabaceae; genus Sphenostylis; species Sphenostylis stenocarpa. The sequence continues at coordinate 100,583,636 of OY731403.1, forward strand.
ACCCTAGCTCGTGATTAAATAAGCGTGGCTTCGCTCGTGGATGAATGAATTGTGTGTGCATTTGTTTGCTACTTTTGTATTGATGCATTGACATAGGGTAATCATACAACAGACTAAAAATAACAAAATTCTAAAAAACCATAAAAATGATAAGAATAAACTAACTTTATCTGGAATAGTCTTCATTTAAGCTAGCCTAGTTTCAGGTTCTTTATAAGCTAAGTATCCACGTTGACCAACAAAAGAGATAAAGGGTTCTAAAAAATATTAAAAACAATTTAAACCAATAAAAATATCTCTTACAATAAAAAGATTCTTGGCAAAGTCGTATCATTCATACAACATCATTTCATAAGAAAAAACCAAGAGAGAAAATAAATGTAGCATGCATACACATCATTTTAATAAACCTCTAAAAAATGGGTCTTAGGAGCATTTTTTGGGAAAATTGTTGGGCCAAATCCCCTTTGGGAATTTCTTACCTATTCTTCACCTTTTTATCTTCGTTTTGATATGTTGTGCATCCAAGTCAGACATCTCAGTCAAAAGTTATCTCACTTTCAATATTTGTCGTCACAAAAAGTATTTTTGTAGTGCATGCATAAACACATTCATTCTAGGATGCATTAGATATCCTTAGATAATAGCGAAAGAGACCCAAGTGCATTTATAACCTTCCTAGAAGAGATAAGTGCGCTAAGGTATGATGGTAACCTTTGAAAAAAAGGGAACCATCACACCAAGGTGGGTATGGTACTCCCTAAAGCATAAGCTTTTAGGAAAACACCAAAGCTATGGTCTAAGGCATATCTATCCCACACTGATCATTCATAATAAAAAAAAAACAATAATAAAAATCTTTAAATCATTTAGAAAGGGGCTGGTCTTCTTCCTATCCCCACTCACGCGCAAAAGCTAAGAGGATGGAGCAAGATGACTTCATCCACACAAGATAACATCCTTCAAACATCCGACGCATGAGCTAGAGCAGTAAGCCGCCATCACCACCAGTCCTACAAAGTGGACTGTACCAGCCAGATGGGGGGTTCATACCCATCAACTCGCACACAAAGGTGCGCATGATCTGCACACAAGCCAGAGCAGTAGGTCGCAATCGGTCCTATGTTGTGCACCATACCAGCCTGATGGGGGGTTTATACTCATCCAGTCCTACGCACTATGGGCTGTAACTACCAGCCTGATGGGGGGTTTATCCTCATCCAGTCCTACGCACTATGGGCTGTAACTACCAGCCTGATGGGGGGTTTATACTCATCCAGTCCTACGCTCAAGTGGGCTGTAACTACCAGCCTGATGGGGGGTTTATACTCATCAATCGAAGGTTCGGCTACCACAAGAAGGAGCATCCTGAGGTTCTACCACGTGTCAACCGAAGGGGTCGGCTACCGCAAGAAGGAGAATCCTGGAGGCACACAACACATTTTTTCCCCAGAGGATTAGCCACTACAAGATGGAGCATTCGAAGGACAACCGGGCAAGAGGGTTAACTCCTTCACCCTCCACCCGATCTTCTTGGCATAACAGGCCAACAATTGGCTAGTCAGGTGAAGGGGGGGCAGCTGTAGACCCCAAATCTTGCCCGACCTCAAAATAAAGAGAAGAAGACCTCCAAATCGAAGATGGGAAAGGCCTAAAAAGCAACTAGGAGAGACTATTAGGCCCCATATTAGACAAGGAAGGTTTTTTTGTACTAAAAATAAGGATTCGCACCTTAAGGGTCGAGACTGTCGTCTTGCTTTTCGGGACCGCCGTCTCTTTTGGCGAGACGACTGTCTCGCCACTTGCCATTGGCGAGACCGCCTTCCCGTTTGGCGAGACGACCCTCTCATCATTTGGCAAATCGATACCACCGTCCCGAATGGCGAGACGGTCGTCTCGACCTTGCCAGGTGAGACGACGGTCTCAACCTGACAGGCGCGAATCCCTATAAAAGGGGGAGCGCTCTCCCCTTCATTTCACACAACTCTTCTACTTCTTCTTCTATAATCTCTTAGAATTCTTCTCCTAGAGCCCCTCCGAAGCATTTCTGGAGTTTTCTGAGTGTTTTTAAGAGAGTTTTTTTATAGTGTTTCGAGAGAGTTCGACGTTGTAAGAGCGAAAAGCTGCCAAAACACACCCTACCTTTTAAATAATTAATCAAAGCTTGCTCCAGAGGTTTCTTTACTCTCTCTCTCTCTCTCTCTCTCTCTCTCTCTTTTACCACTATATCATTTATATATGCATTAATTAGGGTCATGTAGTCGTCATACTTTAATTCCACAAATAAAAGGGTAAAAGCGTCATTTTTAATTTATTTACGAAATAACCGGCCTATCATAGGGAACCCGAAAGGGGCGTCGTAGGGTAGCTAATACCTTCCCTACACGTAACAAACTCCCTTACCCAACTTTGGTTATAATGGCCAAAGTTGGTTTTTCTTAACGCCTTCTTTTATTTCCTTTTTCGGTGTTTCCGGTAAAAACATCAGTGGTGACTCCATAATAACCCCTTCGGAAAACTTGCTTTTAGGTCCAGCCCGGTTATAGGACAACCTAAAAGCTCTCTTTCGAAAACCTCGCCCCCAAGTCCAGCCCGATTATCGGACAACCTAGAGGCGTTGTAACCTCACCCACAAAACGCGAAAACGGGAAGTCAGAACCGTCGCATCGCTCCGACCGCCTCTTTTAACGGCGGCGACACTTACTATTCGTTTCTCTTCTTGCTACTTCATGTCTAGACCTCATAATAACCATGTCTAAGCAAAAAAAATGAAGAATAAAAATGCGTCCAAATAATCAAAATGTACCATTGCCATAATAATCAAGTTGATTGATTAGAAGCACATAATAAAGTTTTACCTCATCATAAAGTCGTGCTTCGCTAACATTGTGTAAGACCAAAAAAAAAAAAAAGAACAAGCCCATAGAAGCCAAAGGCCAAAAAAGAAAAAAAGGCAAAATACCCAGTAGGAAACTCACTAAGGGGGCTACACAAAAGTTAGGTTCAACCTGTCAAGACACCCGAACAAAAATAAAGGGTAGCCTAAGGAAAAGTTAGGGTTACAAAATAAGGTCCAATAGGATTCCCAAAATAAAATAAAAAAAGAGAGGAAACCTAGACAAAAGATAGGACCAAAACACAATATCCTAGTCCGAAAACTCGAAGGGTGGTCTGGGGGAAATCAATTGGCCATGAAAGCAATGGAGATAGGCTAAGGCGCAAATCCCCAAAGAAAAACATTTGTTTAGACAACAACTTAAACACTCGAGCCAACCCTAGCCAACCATTCTTACAAAATCTCTTCTAAATAAAAATCAACCACCTAAAACACAAGTTATTGAATTTATCCCCTTTACTTCTTTTCTCTTGACCCTCACAACATTATTCTAACAATTAGTTTGGGAATATGGAGGCATATAATCAATAAAAGGATTGAAATCCCTAAACCAAGGAAAAAGGGAACCAACGTGGCAAAACATGCTCTCCAAATCAAAAGTCATTCTTCGGTCACGTTAAGTCCGGAACGACACAAACAGGTACAACTAAGAAGCAAACATCAGGGGGCCCTGTCTCTGTAAGACACACCGGTTAATCCTTCTGAAAAAACTAATAAAATAGCATTATAGGGCATCAAACATGAAAACATTGCATGCATAAAATGTTTTTGAACAAGGTCATATTTCTTTAAAATAAAAAAATCCCTCTAAAAAGCGAGACTGTCGTCTTGACTCTTAAGACTGCTGTCTCGACCCGCGTAGAATCGAGATCGCCTTTCCGAATTTCGAGACTGTTGTCTCGCCTATTGGACGACAATGTTGGACGAATTCAATATCTCCATTGGCTTCGTCCAGCTCGAGGATGTTCTGACCCAGGAGTACCACGGGGCAATCTGTGAGCGGCCCTCTACCCTCACAGCCGGTGAGATGTGGGAACATCTCACCGGAGCGCGAGTTGTGCCGACCCTACTGAAGGGGTCCGCTCTTATCCCCACCCTCCGCATTTGCCACAAGCTGCTGGCGGGAACCATCCACGGGCGGAAGCAGAGTGAGGGAAAGGTCACCCACCCTGACCTCTTCGCCCTGCACTGCATGCTCCATGGGCGCCGGTGCAATCCCGACTACTTTTTCCTGAAGGCCCTCAAAGATTTCGGGTGTCGTTTTGTGGGAGCCATCCTCATGGGTCTCCTCATCACCCCACAGGCCGAGAAGTGGGGGTATCGCGGCAGAGAGAACATCCCTTCCGATCTTCGACCCAAATACATCAGCAGGTCCATGCTTGTCAGCATGGGGACCCAGATGGCCCTTCACCCTACGCTCGCCATGACCCTAGATCTCCAAGATTTGGTGGCGATGCAAGACATCCCGATGCCCCCAGAATTCCAGTAGCAGTAGCAACAACAACAACAGCGGCAACAACAACAACAGTACGAGGACAACTTTACTGGCATCAACCGCAATATCTACGATATGCACCAGCAGTTGGACCAGATGTCCCTAAGACAAGATGTCTTCGAGACACGATTGGAGACTTTCGGCCAAATGCAGGAGGGGATGAGACAAGACCTGGCACTGATCCGGCAAGAGTAGCTCAGCTCAATCCAGAGCCAGGAGGAATTTCAAAGGCATATGTATTGGTAGTTCCCCCCTCCCGGATCGTCTCTCGACTCGAGCCCGCTACCGTCTTAGGGGCATTATCAAAATAATTATTGTACTAAATTTTAATATGAATAAAATCTTTTAGTAAATTTATTTGTCTTTCCTCTCTCTTTCCGAAAAAGTTAGCGTAACAAAAGAGACTAAAAAATAAAAAGACTTACGCTTAGTCCCGAAAAAGCCAAAATCCAAAGTCGCGAGAGAAAAGATGAACAGTGGAAAAAGGCAGGATTAAAGCCGAAACGTTATCCAAGGCAGACTGGCAAGAAAACCACATTGACCAAAAATTCCCAACGACCAACGAAGTCGAATGACAAATGTCAAAAGAACAAGACAAAGACTCCCCAGCAATCAATGAGTGACCTCTAGAATTTCCCACATTTCTTTGGCAGAGGCACATTGAGACACCCTGAAAAACTCATCAAGATTTAAAGCAGAGGTAATAATGTTCTTAGCAGTATAATCATATTGGACTTTCCTATTTTCTGCATCAGTTAATTCAGCCCAATTTTTTTCAACAATTTTACCATCCACTGTATGAGTTGGTTTGAAAGGCCCATTAACAAATGTTTCCCAAATACCTCTATCAAGAGATTCAATAAAGATTTTCATTCTAACCTTCTAGAAAGAATAATTCACACCAGCAAAAAGAGGAGGCCTGTTTATGGAGGCTCCTTCCGAAAAATTCATCTTTCCCTCAGCCATTTAAACCTTTCTTGGACCAAATTCTTGAGTAACTTACAAGAACCAGCTCGGGTACCAATTGTAAGAATTAATGGTTGAGTTCAAGAGGGGGGGGGGGTGAATTGAACTTTAGAAAACTTTTTCTTAAAACACACTTTCTCTTGGAAGAATGAATTATCTTTATTCAATTCTTCTATTAGGTAGATTTAGTTTTAATCAAAGCAAGAATATAGACAAGAAATAAAAGATATGAAAGTAGAAATTCAACACAACAGTTTATACTGGTTCACTCTTTCCCAGAGCTACATCCAGTTCTTGACAAATCTGCCAAGTTCCACTAATTCCAAGTGAAAATTACAACTAGTAGATATACACCAATCTACCCCAAGAACTATCTCACAAACCCACAAGATAGACTCTTGAATAACCACCCAGTAACCAAATCCAGTTACTGTAACCAGTGCAGATTCAAACCCAATCTACACAATCACACTTTATACAAGTAAATGAAAAGAATAAACCTGGACTGCAGCTTTAACACTATAGAAGTCCAGAAGCAATTCTAACTCAGAACTTTCTCTCTTTGATGATCTTTCAACAATCTTGATCTAAACGCCTTATGATATGAAAAGTGTATGAATGCACAAAGAAAGGCACGTATATGAGAACTCTAAGATTGCTTTCAATTGTTTTCCAAATTGTGTATTTCAAAAGAGAAATCAAAACTGTATTTATAGAATGAAAGAGAGAAACTGATTGATTAAATTGATTAAAACTAATTTAGAGTAGCAAATGATCGATCAGAATATCTATATGACATATCAAAATCAGTTATGATTGATCAGAATAGAATTGTGGTCGATCAGAATGTTTTTCAATCGATTAAAATGTCGTTTTAATCGATTGATTTTATTTAAAACTTCATTCAATCGATTAATTCGAGTTTTCAATGGATTGAAACAGTTTAGAAAAAAATGGTAGCTCTCTGTTTCAATCGATTAAAAGATATTTCAACAAATTGAAATCCTGTAATACCTTAGAATGAAAAAATGATCTCTCTGTTTCAACAGATTAAAACTAATTTCAACAGATTGAAATTCTGAGATACTCCAAAGTGAAAAATAACATCTTTCTGTTTCAATAGATTGAACTTAATTTTAACAGATTAAATTTGCGAAGCCATTAATATGGAAAAATCATTAAGAACATTTTAACCTGTTGATTCTGTGATTCAATCAATTAATATTTTAACTTTATATGAACATTTTCTATGTTAAGTAAATTTAACAGATTGAAAACTTCTTTTTAACAGATTTAAAAAAAACTCAATTTGTTCTTTTAATGCTTAAAGATTGGTTTTCCATGCAGTAAAATAAGTTCAATGAGATGCATCATTTTAAAGGCGCTTATCACAAGATCTATTGAACTATCAAGAGATTAAATTCTAAACCTATAACCTATTCACCTACACATCCACAAAATAAACTCTATAAACTCTATATGTCTTCATCAAATCCAACAAGTGCTTCAAAGTCTCCCCTCCGCACACTCAAGCAAATTTTTCGAAGTGGAGGGGTGCAAGCGTCAAGAGCTACCCTAGTCATTAGGAAATCTTTTTCTTCATTTAAGGGATGTAAACCCCATGATTGTTAGAGATTATCCCCCGGGGCTAGCCCAACCCCCGGGCATTTTAGGGCACATATTCCCTTATTAATTAATAAAGAATACTTCTTACAATCTGCTTCTTTTCTTGCTATTTCTAACTAGACCTAACAAAATAACCCTGTCTAAGTAAACGAAAAAGAAAAAAAAAATAATAAGAAGCGCAACTAAAAATTCACCATTGTCATTACGGTCAAACTACTTGATTAGAAACACCAAATAAGACTTCACCTCGCCATAAAGAAAGTCATGCTTCGCCAATATTATGAACAAAAAATAGATACAAGAAAGAAAAAGCTCATAGAAGCCAAAGGCCAAAAAATAAGGGTAAAATACCCGGTAGGAAACCCACCAAGGGGGCTACGCAAAAGATAGGGTCAACCCGGTAGGAAACCCGAACAACAATAAAGGGTAACCTAGGCAAAAGTTAGGGTTACAAAATAAGGTCCGCTAGGATTCCTCAAAAATCCAAAAAGGAGAGAACCTAGGCAAAAGATAGGGCCAAAGCACAATATCCTAGTTCGAAAACTCGAAGGGCGATCTAGGGAAATCAATTAGCCATAAGAAAAGCAAAGGAAATAAAGCTAAGGCGCAAGTACAAAAAAGGGGAAAAACGTTTGCTTTGAAAGAAAGCTTAAACACCCAAGCCTAACCCTAGCTAACCATTCTTACAAAAACTCTTTCAAAATAAAATCAACATCCTAAAACACAAGTCATTGAATTTATCTCTTTACTTCTCTTCTCTTGACCCTCACAACAATATTCTAATAATTAATTTGAGAATATGGAGGCGTATAGTCAACAAGAGGATTGAAACCCCTAAAGTGAAGAAAAAGGGACACTACATGGCAAAGAGTGCTCCACAAAAGGAAGAAAAGGAAAAACGAGCTATCCTTTGGTCATAAGAAATCCGGCAAGGTACAGTCAAACACAAGAGCACAGATCAGAGAGCATTCGACACTACAAGACACACCAGTGAAATCCTTCTGAAAAATTAACTAAAATAGGCATTATAGGGCATCGAACATGAAAACATTGCATGCATAAAAATGTTTTTGAACCAGGTCCTATTTGCTTTATACAAAAAAAAAAACCCGAAATTCGAGACGGTTGTTTGGAATTCCCAGACCGCCGCCTCGGTCTCCAGAAAATTGGGACCGCCATCTCGGCCAACGAGACCGCCGTCTCGACTCGGCAGAAAACGAGACCGTCGTCCCGCTTGGCGAGACGGCCGTCTCGTTTTAGCCCAGAGTCGAGACCGCCGTCTCGAGAAGCCAGACTGCCGTCTCGACCCGCGTAAATTTGAGACCGCCATCTCGACTTCCCAGACGGTGGTCCCGAATCCAGTTTTTTCCCTATAAATAGGGGAGGCGTGTGGAGGGTTCCTCACAACTCCTCTGCACCCCAGAACCTCCAACTCTCAGATCTCTCACTTCATAGCACTTTTTGGTCAAAATGTTCGGTAGAAGTCAATCCAGGAAGAGAAGAGGCACTTCCGGCGCTAGCAGTTCCTCGGCGCCAGCTCCCCAGGATCCTACTCAGCTCTCGCCACAGCACCAAGCCTGCCTCGAGCACATCTGGGGTTATACGTGGCACCCCATGCTCAGACTTGACTTCGGCATCCTCGCCGAGTTCGGGTGGGAGGACGATGTCCGGGCCCACATAGACAGCATTGGTTGGGGCTTCCTGCTGCAGCCTCCACCTACCCACGTGTACCCTCAAGCGGTACTGGAGTTCCTGGCCTCCATCTCCTACGCCGAGGCTCCCTCCATGGTCCCGGGCCTGCCACCAACCAAGATGGTGAACTACTTCATGGGTGGGACATACCGGACTACCACCCTCGACGAATTCAATGTGAGCATTGGGTTCGTCCGGCCCGAGGATGTGCTAACTCGGGAGTACCGGGAGGCCATCTGCAGCCGCCCCACCAACCTCACCGCCGGCGAAATGTGGGAGGAGCTCACCAGGTCACCCACGCTGCCCACGCTGATGAAGGGGTCGGCACTCCCCCCAGCCCTCCGCATTTGCCACAAGCTACTGGTTGGGACTGTCCACGGGAGTAAGGAGAGCCAGGGTAAGGTAACCCTCCCAGACCTCTTCGTACTTTACTGCATGAGCCAGAGGCGACGCTACAACCCTGGCTACTTCTTCCTGAGGGCCCTCAAGGACTTCAGGAGCAGACCAGCAGGAGCCGTCCTCATGGCTCCTCTTATCACTCCCCTGGAAGAGAAATGGGGGTGCACCGGCCGGGAGGAGTTGGCCCCCAGCCTTCGACTCGAAACCATCAGCGGGTCGATCCTGGTTAGCATGGGGATGTTGATACGCCACGAGACCCAGTTGGCCCTTCATCCCTCGCTGGATTTCGTGCTGGACCTCCAGGACATCGTGGCGATGCACGATCTCCCAACGCCTCCCGACTTCCAGTAGCCACATCAGCACCAACAACCACCACAGTACACAGACGACTTTGCTGGTGTAAACCCGGCTGGAGACGTTATACCAATATCAGTAGGGAATGGGGCAAGACTGGACAACATTCCAGCAAGAATACCGCGACGAAGCCCGGGAGCAAGCAGAATTCCGGGAACATATGTACCAGCAATTCCCTCATCATGGATTGTCTCCAGAAGGTAGCCCTTAGGGATGGTGCTTGAAATGGCTGTAATAAAATTTTCCATTATGAATAAAATTTATTTCATGCATTCATTGCCAAACTTTTTTCTCAAAAGTCAGCGTAACCACAAGAGTCTAAAAGTAAAAAGACGTACGCTCAAGATAAAAGCCAAAATCCTTGGTCACGAGGAAAAAAGAGATAAAACCGCGAGAAAAAGGCAGGATTGAAAACAAAGTCAACCACCTTAACCAAACTTCAAACGACCAACCAAAAGTCGAACACAACACAAAGTTCAATCCGACCAACCAGCAAGGGTCGGGTGATCATCATCAAAAAACTCAACAAACAAAGAATCCCCCGCAACCAACAAATCTGGACGAACACCAACAAAAACCCCGGCACCGACCGGACAACCAAATCAACGGCGCATGAGCGATTGAGCAGTAAGCCGCCACCACCACCAGTCCTACGCAGTGGACTGTACCAGCCTGATAGGGGGTTCATACCTATCAACCAGCACACAAGGAGTGCCTGACTGGCGCATGAGCCACCTGAACAGTAAGACGCCACTACCACCAGTCCAACACACAACGGACTGTACCATCCTGATGGGGGGTTCATACCCATCCAGTCCAACACACAGCGGACTGCAACTACCAGCCTGATGGGGGGTTTATACCCATCAACCGAAGGATCGGCTACCGTCAGAAGGAGTATCCCGAGGTTCTACCACGTGTCAACCAAAGGGATCGGCTACCGTCAGAAGGAGTATCCTGGAGGTGCATGACACAAACTTTCCCCAGAAGATCAACCGCCACAAGATGGAACATCTGAAGGGTAACCGGGCAAGAGGGTCAACTCCTTTACCTTCCAGTCGTTCTTCTTGGCACAACAGGCCAACAACCGACTGGTCAGTAAAGGGGGGGCAGCTGTAGACCCCTAATCTTGCCATCTCGACTAGCGAGACCGTCGTCTCGACCTTGTCAGACGAGACGGCCTGTCTCGACCTGACAGGCGCGAATCCCTATAAATAGGGCCCCTATTCCCCTCATTTCCAACAAGTTCTTCCTCCTTCTCTCTAGAAATCACTTCAAATTCTCTCTCTAGAACCCCTCCGAAGCATTTTCGGAGTTTCTGAGCATTTCTAAGAGTATTTTTGAGCGTTTCGAGAGGTTTCCGGCGCTGTGTAGAGTGAAGGGCTGCCACAAAAGCACCTGTAGACCCCTAATTTTGCCCGGCCTCTCAAAATAAAAGTTAGAGGAACTTCGCCCGAAGATGGAGTTCATCCGGCTTCCCAAAACCGAGGAAACCTCCCGCAACAAACATAGAGATTGCGCGTCTGCACGATAAAAGACAAAGGAGACTTCTTATACAAAGACAAAGCTCGCCCGGCATCTTAATGAAGGCCAAGAAGACTTCCTATATGAAGATAAAGCTTCAACGGACGTTTATCGGCATCAAACGACGTCCAAATACACAAAGGAAAGCTTCCGGGGGTCCCAGAACACGAAAGCTGGCCAAAGCAGTCGAGACGGCCGTCCCAAAGTCGAGACGTCCGTCCCAACCTTTCTGGCCATTTGGGACGGCCGTCCCAAATGGGGCTCGCCGATCCGGATCCCAGGTGGTCCCGGTCGAGTGCAAAAGTGGCATTTGGGACGGCCATCCCGATCCAGGACGGCCGTCCGGATTCCCAGGGGTCCCGGCCTGTGTAAATTTGCCATTTGGGACGGCCATCCCGGTCGAGACGGCCGTCCCACCCGGACGGGCGTCCCAAAGTGCGCCAGCTGCGAAAAACTATAAATAGGAGGCTCATTTGCCACTTTTTCACACCACGAGACATCCCGAGAGCTGCGAAACACTTTCTAAAACTCGGAGCACTTGTCTATTTCTCCCCCTTTCTCGAATGATCTTTCAGATTGCCTTAAATAGGTAACAATCGGTTAAGGAATTATATTCAGGCATTTGATTCTTCTTTAAATTTTTAGTGGAGTCAATCTTGTATTGGTGAGGAGAGTACGTATAGAGAGAGGGGTTGCCAAAACGCATCCTCACGGTTGGAGATTCTCAATATAAAGCTTGCTACGGAGGTTCTTTTCAATTCTCTTCTCTTTTATTGCTTTATTTATTGTTTTATTTAGCTTTATTTCTTGTTTATGCCATGTAGAATAAAATCATGTAGATAGCTATTTTAATATCTCTTTTATTGCTTTATTTAGCTTTATTCATCATTTTATGCATGCAACATAGAATAAAATCATGTAGATAGCCATTTAATATTATGTAATAAAATAGGGTAATCGCGTAATTTCTCGTAGTCTTTACTTAAATGAATTAATCTGTCATAGGGAACCCGAAAGGGCGTTGTGGGGTGCTAACACCTTCCCCACACGTAACTAACTCCCTTACCCAACTCCGGTTATAATGGCCAAGTTTGGTTTTTCATTAAAATCAATGCCTTTTTATCCTTTTCTAATGTTTATGGTCAAAACATTGGTGGCGACTCCATAAGAACCCCTTTTCGAAAACCTTTTAAAACAAATACGCGAGTCTAAACCATCTTTTCGCGACCAGCTCGCATAAACGTTTCGAGACGTCCCGGACGTCGGAAGGGACAGCGGCGACAGATGGCGACTCCACTGGGGAAGCTAGAGAGTTGATCCCATTTAGTGACGGATAAATTCAAACTAAGCAAAGATTTGAAATTACGCCTTTACCCTTACGTATGTTTTTATCGTATGGCTTTTAATAAGCTGTCTGTATAATTATTTACGCAATTGTTTGAAATATAAATTGCACACAAAAACCCTTGCACACAACGGTCCCTCTATACCGGGGGCAAGAGTGAATATCTATAGGGAGTGGGTGGCGAGATACGATCGATTAGTTGGCACACGGGGCTACTGCAGTTGTCGGAAAACCACCAACTCAAGGTGATAACTCTCTTCTTTTGGTCTAAGGGTGTCGCCACGGAGTTCGGTGCATGACCCGAGGATTGAGAGATTGAGAGGTCCCTATAATGGGGGCACCTTGGGGACCTTTGGCCTAGTGAGAACAGTTAGAACCACCTAAACCAAGCACGTTTACGCGGGAAAATCCTACCTCGTGATTAAATAAGCGTGGCTCTGCTCGTGGATGTATGAATTGTGTGTGCATACGTTTGTTGCATTTGTATTGATGCATTAGTATAGGGTAATCATACAACAAACAAAAAAAAGTGAAAAACCCTAAAAATCATAAAATAATGAAAAAACCCTAAAAATATAAAAACATTAAGGTCATAAAAATACATTTTTACAAAAGATTTTTGGCAAAGTCGTATCATTCATACCATATCATTCAATAAGTGGTAAAACCAAGAGAGAAAACCAATGCATTAAGAAAAGTATGCATAAACATCATCATAATAAAACCTCTCATACATAAACACATTCATCCTAGGGCATATTTATTCCACGCTAATCATTTAAAATAAAAAGTCATAATAAGAATCATTAAAATCATTTAGAAGGTGGTTGGTCTTCGCCAGTCCTCACTCGTGCTCAAAAAGCTAAGAAGATGGAACAACTAGAAGAGCAAAACCGAAAGCTCACTGCTGAGATTACTACACTTGAAAGAACAAATGGCTCAAATGTTAGAAATGATGCATCAACAGAATCTTCATCGAGAGGGTCCTCGGAATGGACAAGCCTCTCACCGGGAAGAAGAAGAGGAACCTCAAAATGAGCACGATCAATCGACACAAGAACAGTACATATTCATGCTCCTGAAATATCAAAACAACAAATCACTTGCTCTTGAAGAGAGGTGAGAGCCATGGAAGGTCATAACTTCGATATAAAAGAAGCGGTGACATGTGTCTCGTCAAAGATATCCAATTCCCTAACAAGTTCAAAACTCCGGACTTCCCAAAATACATGGGAACGACACGCCCAAGAAGCCATCTTACAATGTCTTGTCGTAAGATGGCTGCACATGCTTGATAATGAAAAACTCTGATCCACTTGCTTTCGGGAGAGCACTGGCTGAATCGGCTTTAAGCTGGTATATGCAAGCTGGAAGGAGGGCAAATCCAAACACGGAGACATATGGCGAGATGCGTTTCTTCGTCGTTATAAATACAATATCGATCGACCCACGAAAGAGCGGATCTACAACTACTAAGCAAGAAAAACGACGAATCTTTTAAAGCATATGCTCAAAGATGGAGGGAATTGGCGGCACAAGTGGAACCTCCTGCGTCAGACAAGGAAACTACGTCCATGTTCATCAATTCTACGATTGGTCCCTATTATGAAAAAATGATAGGGAACACATCAACACTCTTTGCGGATGTGGTCATTATAGGAGAAAGAGTAGAGCAAGGTCTAAAAAGCGGAAGAATTGCACAACATACTTCCTCTAATTCCTCTACTCCGACGTTAAAAAAGGTTTTGGCCGGAAGAAGGAAGGAAGCGTAAATGCCATCAACCTTGCTACTCCTTCTCCCTCTTCGCCACCGAGTGGGCAATCACGCGAGACAAGAGAAGAAATTTACCCCCATTCCAACCTCTTATGGGAGTACTGTTGCCAAAGCTGTTAGAGGCCAAGCTCCTAACACGTATCCCTCCAAAGAAGAAAGATCCACCTTACCCCGGTTGGTACAAGCTCAACGAAAAATGTGATTACCACTCGGGCGCTCCTGGGCATTACGTGGAAGATTGCATCAACTTAAAATATAGGGTTCAAGAATTGTTGAATGCGGGATGGATTACCTTTGACGCATCTACTCCAAAGGTGGACGACCAACCCTTATCGAAGCCTGAGTAAAAGACGGGATAAGGGAGACCGGCGAGATTAGGGCTCATCATTTTTACCATTTTTTGCAATAAACATAAAGAAATAATTCAAGCTTCAGATGTATCTCTCGTGATCCTCGCCCTTGATCACGAGATTTACGATTAAAGTGGGCTTTATATATATTTCTCTTTTCATCAATACAATGAGGCATTTTCATAATATTCATATGCTTCTCTTTCTTTTCTCTCTCATTCCAAAATAATTGAATAACATCTACACCCAAATATATACCATATAAACGAGTCATGTACGTGATTGAAAACTCTCTACGGGATCTAAAAGCCGAAGGCGAATGGATTAAGTCGAGACAGTGAGGAGGGGACCATTTCCCCGGACATGCAAAGACTGTTGAAAAAAAAATAAGCTCAATGGATATAGCCCAGGACGAGGGCTTGGAAAGGATGTTCAAGGAATAAGAGAGCCACCAGATCTTAATGATAATCCTTTAAAGAACAACCCTACAAAAGGACAAGTTGTACGATGAAAAGGGAAGTCTCCCCTCCGTACCTTAAAAAAGACGATCTTCCAAAAAAAGAGGGATATTAGCATCAAGGGTAGCATTAGTCATTAGATGTCCTTCTTCGATTCTAAGGGATGTAAACCCAATGACTATTAGAGATCACTCCTCGGGTTTGCCCGACCCCCGACCATCGTTAGGGCACGCATTTCCACTGAAATTATAAAAGAATGCTATTCTTACTATTTGCTTCTTTTCCTGCTAAACATGTCTATACCCCATTAAATAACCCTGTTTAGACAAACGTTTTGTTCCAAAATGCGTCAAAAAAATCAAAACGCCATAGACAAAATGAAACCAAAGTTAACACGATTGATTAGCTAGAGACACGAATAAGAAAATCGTGTTTCAACAATGTTTGAGAAAAGAAATTATTATTAAAAGCCCGTCAAGGTCAAAGGCCAAGACAAAAAGATAAAAGGGCAAAATCCTAAGCGAGACTAGGAATGTTAATCGGTCATAAAGTAATCGGCTAAAGACGCTACCTCATTAAAACAAAACGTTTGTTTGAACTAGCTTAAACAACTGACCAACCTTGGCTAGCCATTCTTACAAAAACCTTTATTACAAAAATATCCCTCTAAAACACAAGCCTTTGTTATAAATCCTTTTCTTTCTCTTCTCTTGACCATTTCATTACAAAGCATTCAAGTAATTGAGTGAGAAATGTGGAAATATAGTGATCAATAGGAGGATTGATCCCTAAGGAAAGGAAGAGGGGCATTGACATGACAATTGCTCTACATTCAAAATGATTACTCTTCGGTTATAGCAAAATTCCGAGACGGCAAATCGGTACGGCTAATCATGTTGACAAAAGCACATGATGATGGAATTAAACTTAACGAAGTTGAATGGGTTCAAAGCCGATATGACCGGCTAAACCTTATTGAAGAAGAACAGCTGAATATGATATGTCATGGACAAGCCTATCAAAGGAAAAGAAAAAAGGCTTACAAAAAAGGTCAACCCTCATATTTACCATAAGAAGGATTTAATGGTAAATAAGTTGCTTCCGATCCGAGAATAATAAAATTGGAAAATGGGCGAGTGAACTATGAAGGACCCCTTGTGGTCAAATGAGCTTTCTCGGAAGGGGCTCTTATCCTCGTCGGTATGGATGGAAAAGAACTTTGACACCTAATCAACTCCGGTACGATGAAGAAGTATTATGCTTGAAGACATTGCTCAAGACCCGTCGAGAATGAAAATCCGCAAAGGACATTCCTGGGCAAAAGATAGGGTCCATATTCCTCGCTAGGATACGTCCTAGGCAAAAATAAGAGGTAAAAAAAGTAAATAAAAAAAACTAAGTAAGAGCAATGGTTACTTTAGTCGAAAACCGAAAAGGCGGCTAAAGTAACATTCTTCCGAAGCAAGCGATCTGCATGGTCTTCACTCCGAGCTCGGGCATCTCAGCTGAAGCAATTAGGAGAACCAGGGGGCGAGATATCATAGACATGACTGTATAAGCCTAAACGGTACTGACCAACCACGACCACCCATTCTTCTAAATACCTTTTGAAATCCTTACGTAAAAGAAATAAACTTTTGCTCATTTATCAATAAAATTCCCTTTCATTTCCTTTCTCTTGACCAAATATTATGGAAATGCCTCTTTATTGATAAATCATAAATATGCGCAAAGACTTTTTCAAACATGCATCTAAAAAAGGGAAGCATATAAAAATAATAAGAGAATAAACGCCTGCTAGGATATTCTTAGGTAAAAACCGGGGTAGCACTGCTAGATCGAAACCCCAAAAAAGAACGATCTAGGCAAAAGATAAGGCAAAAGCCCCCTAAGATATTCTAGGCAAAAATTAAGGCAGCCCGCTAGATCGAAAACCCGTAAAGGGCGGTCTAGGCAAAAGATAGGGCTAAAACCAAAAGATGAGTAAAAGATGAGCCCATCATTAAGGTCATAAGAAAGGAGCTCATCGGCATATTCATGAGAAGCCAACGGGAGAAGGCCGAGTTACTTTCTAAATGCATAAAAAATAAATAAACATTAGATTGCATTTAGGACATCCACACACAAAGTAGTTGCATAATACGACTTTGTCAAAATCAATAAAAAATAATTTTCTTCAAACAAGAATATTAAACATGCATATAAGGAGGCTAGTCTCCATACTTGTGATTGAAAACAGGAGGCACCGAGAATCTAGTCTCCATATGAAAATCAAAATCGCAAAAGACGAAACCAAAAATCATTTCGACGAGAATAAGGAGCTTCAAGGAGACTAGCTCCAACCATCTACAACAATAAAAGAAGGTACATCAAAAACGGAAAAGAGCCAACGGAAAGGCTCAATTATCCCCAAGAGGATCCTTGTCTACTCTAGAGGCAAGACAAAAAGATTACCTCACGACTCGAAGACATCACCGTGTGAGTCATCAAGCACACTCATTAGAGAGTCGCCGCCTCAAGGAGTCCATCAAAAAAAAAAAAAAAAAAAAAAAACAGAGTCAAAATCCCCTACATCACTGGGGGGCAACAAAAAGAAGGAAGAGAAAAACCTTTCATCCTCTAACAAAGGCCACTGCAAGAAAAAGCCGAAAGAAAAATCCCCAAGAAGAGCACATCAAGAAAAATCTATAAAAGAAGAAAATGAGAAAATCCCATCCACAGGAAGGCAAATCAACCCCCCGGTGGATCACCAAAAAGAAAATTTTCTCCCCAGTAAGCCTAACCGCAAAGGAAAAATTACAAATTACAAATCCACAAGGAGTTAAGCACCCAATATGAATATCCCCAGCGAAGTACAAAACCTTCACTCCCAAGAATGCCTATGCTCACTCAGAAACAAGCAAAGAGCCGATATCCCCAAGAAACGGGAAATCAACCTATAAGAGGTAATACAAGCAAAGCTTTCAAGAAACATCTACCTACTCAGAGGTATTATCAAGAACAAATATCCTCAAGTAGAACATCAGCCTATTCAGAGGCGAACAACAAGTAAAAAGCCTTCACCACTATCGAAGCACCCGCCTAATCAAGAGGCACAATCAAAAATCAACAAATCCCCAGTGGATTCCTGCCTAATCAAGAGGCACAACAAAATCCCCAAGTGGATCTTCGCCTAATCAAGAGGCACAATCAATAAGAGAATTCAAAATCCCCAAAGGATTCCCGCCTAAAAAGAGGCAATCGACAGAATCCCCGGCCAATACCGGATGGTTAACAAGAAAAGCCAAAATACAACAATCCCTGGTAAAACCAGATGACTAAAACAGAAAAGTCAAAAAGAAAAATCAATTACTCCCCGAGGCGCATGATCGGAGACAATAAGCCGCCAACACATATCCAAAAACCGGGTGAGGGTTTGTACTCATCAAAAGATTGACCGCCAAAAGAGAATCCTAAGAGCCTTGCAAAACGAGGCTCGTCGGAGAGTTTAGCAAACGCGAACTCAAACATAGTGGGGGAAAGTACCCACAAAAATCTAGCAAATACGAGACTCAAACCGGGTGGGGGTTTGTACTCACAAGAGCCTTACAAAAGAAGGTTCGAATCAGATGAGGGTTCATTCTCATCAAACCAGATAGGGGTTGGTACCTATCAAAACTATTCATCATCCGAAGGATCGGCTACCTCTCCAAAGGAGCATCCTGCAAAATGAAGGATCGGCTACCTCTCCAAAGGAGCATCCTACACACCGAAGGATCGGCTACCTCACCAAAGGAGCATCCCGCACACCAGAAGGATCGACTACCTCACCAAAGGAGCATCCTGCACACCGAAGGATCGGCTACCTCACCAAAGGAGCATCACTGCACACCGAAGGATCGGCTACCTCACCAAAGGAGCATCACTGCACACCGAAGGATCGGCTACCTCTCCAAAGGAGCATCACGCACACAGAAGGATCGGCTACCTCACCAAAGGAGCATCACGCACACAGAAGGATCGGTTACCTCACCGAAAGAGCATCCTGTACACCGAAGGATCGGCCACCACATCGAAGGAGCATCCCAAAACTACAAAATTCATACTCATCAACCACGGGATCGGCTACGCATCGAAGGAGCATCCTGAGGTTCACATTCATTATCCAGGGGTCAGCTACCACATCAAAGGAGCACCCTAAGGGAAAAATCTTCATTCACTAGCCAAAGGGTCAGCTACCGTATCAAAGGAGCATCCTGAAGCTTCACACATATCGACTGAAGGATCAGCCTCCCTAGCAAGGAAGCATCCTGAAGACAACAACACATATCGACTGAAGGATCAGCAAAGAGCAGCATCCGAAGGATGACCGGGCAAAAGGGTTAACTCCTTCCCCTACCAACTAATTTTGTCGACATATCCAGCCGACCAATTAGCGAGGCAGGTGAAGGTGGGGCAGCTGTAGACCCCTAATTTTGCCCGGCCTCTCAAAATAAAAGTTAGAGGAACTTCGCCCGAAGATGGAGTTCATCAGGCTTCCCAAAGCAGGAAACCTCCCGCAACAAACATAGAGATTGCGCGTACGCACGATAAAAGACAAAGGAGACTTCTTATACAAAGACAAAGCTCGCCGGCATCTTAATGAAGGCCAAGAAGACTTCCTATATGAAGATAAAGCTTCAACGGACGTTTATCGGCATCAAACGACGTCCAAATACACAAAGGAAAGCTTCCCGGGGGTCCCAGAACACGAAAGCTGGCCAAAACAGGTCGAGACGGCCGTCCCAAAGTCGAGACGTCCGTCCCAACCTTTCCTGGCCATTTGGGACGGCCGTCCCAAATGGGGCTGCCGATCCCGGATCCCAGGTGGTCCCGGTCGGTGCAAAAGTGGCATTTGGGATGGCCATCCCAGTCCAGGACGGCCGTCCCGGATTCCCAGGGGTCCCGGCCTGTGTAAATTTGCCATTTGGGACGGCCATCCCGGTCGAGACGGCCGTCCCACCCGGACGGCCGTCCCAAAGTGCGCCAGCTGCGAAAAACTATAAATAGGAGGCTCATTTGCCACTTTTTCACACCACGAGACATCCCGGAGAGCTCCGAAACACTTTTTAAAACTCAGAGCACTTGTCTATTTCTCCCCCTTTCTCGAATGATCTTTCAGATTGCCTTAAATAGGTAACAATCGGTTAAGGAATTATATTCCGGCATTTGATTCTTCTTTAAATTTTTAGTGGAGTCAATCTTGTATTGGTGAGGAGAGTCCGTATAGAGAGAGGGGTTGCCAAAACGCATCCTCACAGTTGGAGATTCTCAATATAAAGCTTGCTACGGAGGTTCTTTTCAATTCTCTTCTCTTTTATTGCTT
The DNA here is from genome assembly GCA_963425845.1 of Sphenostylis stenocarpa. Classification (NCBI taxonomy): domain Eukaryota; kingdom Viridiplantae; phylum Streptophyta; class Magnoliopsida; order Fabales; family Fabaceae; genus Sphenostylis; species Sphenostylis stenocarpa. The sequence goes on from OY731403.1 coordinate 100,603,859, forward strand.
TATTTATTGTTTTATTTAGCTTTATTTACTTGTTTATGCCATGTAGAATAAAATCATGTAGATAGCTATTTTAATATCTCTTTTATTGCTTTATTTAGCTTTATTCATCATTTTATGCATGCAACATAGAATAAAATCATGTAGATAGCCATTTAATATTATGTAATAAAATAGGGTAATCGCGTAATTTCTCGTAGTCTTTACTTAAATGAATTAATCTGTCATAGGGAACCCGAAAGAGGCGTTGTGGGGTGCTAACACCTTCCCCACACGTAACTAACTCCCTTACCCAACTCTGGTTATAATGGCCAAGTTTGGTTTTTCATTAAAATCAATGCCTTTTTATCCTTTTCTAATGTTTATGGTCAAAACATTGGTGGCGACTCCATAAGAACCCCTTTTCGAAAACCTTTTAAAACAAATACGCGAGTCTAAACCATCTTTTCGCGACCGCTCGCATAAACGTTTCGAGACGTCCCCCGGACGTCGGAAGGGACGGCGGCGACAGCACCCTATTTTTTTTCAAAGATTAATATAAAAGCTTTCTTCGAAGGTTTACTCTCTCTCTCTCTCTCTACTTTTACCGCTTTAATTCTAAATTGTGCAATAGAGATTAGGGCCATGTAGTCATAACTTTAAATTCTGCAAAATAAAGGGTAAAAGCGTATTTTCCGGTTTATTTATTCATCCAAAGTAGCTAGCCTATCATAGGGAACCCGAAAGGGGCGTCATAAAGGAACTAACACTTCCTTTACGCGTAACTAACTCCCTTACCCAACTCTGGTTCTAATGACCAAAGTTGGTTTTTCGAAAACCAACGCCTTTTAAATCCTTTTCCGATGTTTCTGGTAAAAATGTCGGTGGCGACTCCAGAGAACCCTCCAAAACTAGCTCTTGGATTAGCCCGGTTATCGGACAACCTAAAGGCATTGTAACCACCAATAAAAACGCAAAAAACGGAAAGTCGAAAACCATCGGGTCGCTCCGACTGCCCTAGTTTTTTTTTACGGCGGCGACACTTAGTAATTGTAAATCTGCTCTCTCTGGGGTCAGATCAATATTGTATTTATTGATATAAGGACTTGCCCTCCCTCCAATTGCATATACCAGTTTAAGGCTGACTCAGCCAGGCTCTCCTGAAAGCAATGGATCAGGAGTTTTTCATTGTCAGCATATGCAGCCAAGGTTATCAAACTCTCGAGTCAACTCGCTGACTCTTACGAGTTAACGAGTCAAATACGAGTTAACTCGTGAGTAAAATCTTTTTTGAGTAGACTCTGAGTCAAACTCGGTAAACACGGTAGACTCTAAGTAAACTCTCGAGTTAGAGGCTAGTCACCGAGTTTGAAGAAAAAGAAATACATAAATCATTTTTTACTCTCCTCATTTTTTTTCATAAGTTCAGATCTCGCTCCTTCCCACTATTCGTCGCTGCTTATCATTGTCGTGGTCGTCGTCATGTGCTTGTCCTTGGTCGCGCAGTGGTGACGCAACGCTCGCTTGGTCGCGCACATTCACCTGGGTCACGCGGTGGTCGCACGACATTCACTTGGGGTCATGCGGTGGTCACGTTCCTTGTCGTTGCTCGTCGTTGCGCACCATCCTCTAGGTTAGATTGACGAATTGAGGGGTTTGTGATTTTAGGGTTTTTGAATAGATAAAATAAGTTAGATTGAGAGATTAAAGGAGTTGGGATTTTAGATGGAGAGATTTTAGATATTTAATATTTTTTTAATTATTTTTTTAATTTTGATTATACTATTGTACAAATTCAATTAAGTTTTTATTTTGATTATTTTAATAATGAGGAATTAATATTATTATATTTATTATTAAATTGGTATTTTTCATATAAAGTAAACTCTTACGAGTCTACGAGTCGAATTTACTGAGTCGAGTTTATCGACCTCTCATGAGTTTACGTAGACTCTTGAGTCTAATAACCTTGTATGCAGCCATCTTACAACAGTACATTGTGAGATGGCTTTTGGGGCAGGTTATTCCCATGTACTTTGGGAAGTCCGGAGTTTTGAATTTGTTAGGGAATTGGATGTTTTTAACGAGGCACATATCAGCCGCCTCATTAACATCAAAGTTATGCCCTTCCATGGCTCTTAACCTCTCCTCAAGGGCAGTAATTTGTTGTTTCGATATTTCCGGAGCATGAATATGCACTGCCCTTGTATCAGATTGGGCATGTTCATCGTTAGGTTTCTCCTCCTCTTCTTGATGAGAAGCTTGTCCGTTCTGAGGACCCTCCTTGTGGAGATTTTGTTGACGCATCATTTCCATAATTTGAGCCATTTGCTCTTTCAGCGTACTGAGCTCAGTGGTGAGCTTTCGGTTTTGCTCCTCTAACTGCTCCATCTTTTTAGCTTTTTGGGCGCGAGTGAGGACAGGCGGAAGACCAACCACTTTCTAAATGATTTTAACGATTTTTATTATAGCTTTTTATTTCAAATGATTAGTGTGGGATAGATATGTCTTAGACAATAGCTTTAGTATCCTCTTAAAAGCCTATGCTTAAGGGGTACCATACCCACCTTAGTGTGATAGTTCCCTTTTTTCAAAGGTTGCCATCATACCTTAGCGCACTTATCTCTTCTAGGAAGATTATAAACACACTTGGGTCTCTTTCGCTTATTGTCTAAGGATATCTAATACATCCTAGAATGAATGTGTTTATGTATGAGAAATTTTATTATGATGATGTTTATGCATACTTTTCTTAGTGCATTTATTTTCTCTCTTTTGGTTTTACCACTTATTGGATGATATGGTATGAATGATACGACCCTGCCAAGAACCTTTTTATTGTAAGAGCTATTTTTATTTTTTTAAATTGTTTTTTATATTTTTTATAGCCCTTCATCTCTTATGTTGGTCAACGTGGCTACTTAGCTTACAAAGAACCTGCAACCAGGCTAGCTTAACTGAAGACTGTCCGAGATAAAGTTGGTTTATTCTTATCACTTTTATGGTGTTTTAGGATTTTTACTATTTTTGTCTGTTGTATGATTACCCTATGCTAATGCATCAATACAAATGCAGCAAACGAATGCACACACAATTCATTCACCCACAAGCAGAGCCACGCTATTTTTCGAGGTGGGGTTTTCCTGCAGAAACGTGCTTGGTTTAGGTGGTTCTAAACTGTTCTCACCAAGGCTAAAGGTCCCCAAGGTGCCCCCATTATAGGGACTCTCAATCTCTCAATCCTTGGGTCATGCACGGAACTCCATGTCGACATCCTTGGACCAAAAGAAGAGAGTTATCACCTTGAATTGGTGGTTTCCGACAACGGTTATAGCCCCGTGTGCTGACAAGCCGGTCGTATCTGCCACCCATTCCCTATAGGTATTCACTCTTGCCCCTAGGTATAGAGGGACTATTGTGTGCAATTTATATTTCAGACAATTTGCAAAAAATAATCATACAACAATTATTAAAGCCATACACTAAAACATACGGAAGAGGGTAAAGGCATAATTTCAAATCTTTACTTAGTTTAAATTTATCCGTGACTAAATGGGATCAACTCTCTAGCTTCCCCAGTGGAGTCACCATCTGTCGCCGCCGTCCGTTCCGACGTCTAGGGACATCTCGAACGTTTATGCGACCGGTCGCGAAAAGATGGTTTAGACTTGCGTTTTATTTTAAAATGTTTTCATTACTTTCGAGGTGCTCAACAACTGAACTATCCTCTAATAAAAGCAAGGTTTTTGCAAAAGGGTTCTTATGGAGTCGCCACCAATGTTTTGACCGTAAACATTGGAAAAGGATAAAAAGGCATTGATTTTAATAAAAACCAAACTTGGCCATTATAACCAGAGTTGGGTAAGGGAGTTAGTTACGTGTGGGGAAGGTGTTAGCACCCCACAACGCCCCTTTCGGGTTCCATATGACAGATTAATTCATTAAGTAAAGATTACGAGAAATTACGCTATTACCCTATTTTATTTATACAATATTTAAAAATGGCTATCTACATGATCTTATTTTCTATTGCATATATAAAGCAATAAATAAAGCGATAAAAGAGAAGAGAAGTGAAAAGAACCTCCGTAGAAAGCTTTGTATTACCAATCTTTAATTGTGAGGATGCGTTTTGGCAATCCCCCGCTCTACAAAGACTTTCCTCCCCGAATACAAGATCGACTCTACTAAAATTTAAAGAAGAATCGAATGTTGGAAGAGTATTCCTTAACCGATTGTTACCTTTTTTAGGCAATCGGAGAGTTCATTCGAAAGAGGGAAAGAAGACAAGTGTCTGGAGTGTGAAAAAGTGGCAAATGAGCTTCCTATTTATAGTTTTCGCAGCCTAGCAGCTCGGGACGGCCGTCTGGGGTGCAGAAAACAGGGATGATCGTCTGGGGAGGCCGGGACGACCGTCTGGGATTTGGGACGGCCGTCCCAAGCAACAAATTTGGCTGAGACGGCCGTCTGGCATTTGGGACGGCCGTCTGGGCTAATTGGGACGGCCATCCCGACTTCTGGGACGACCATCTCGACTGTTTTGGCCAGATTTTGTGTTCTGGGACTCCCGGGATGCTTTCCTTTCTTTATTCGGAAGTCGATTGATGCCGATAGACGTCCACCGAAGCTTTATCTTCAGAAAGGAAGTCTTCTTAGCTTTTATTGAGAGGTCGGGGAAAATTAGGGGTTTACACCCATCTACAAACAGAAGTCTTCTGCTCTTTATTTTGAGGTCGGGTAAAATTTGGGTCTACAGTTGCACCCCCTTCACTTGACTAATCGACCGTTGGCTTAATATGCCAGCGAGATCGGTTGGCAAGTGAAGGAGTTAACCCTCTTTCCCGATCATTCTTCGGATGCTCCTTCTTGCGGTAGCCGACCCTCTAGATGAAAAAGGTGTGAATCTCTGAGATGCTCCTTCTTGCGGTAGCTAACCCCTTTGGTTGACAAATGGTAGAACCTCAGGATGCTCCTTCTTGCGGTAGCCGACCCCTCGGTTGATGAGTATGAACCCCCATCCGATTGCTTGTAGCTTTGGGATGCTCCTTCTTATGGTAGTTGACCCCTCGACTGACAAGTGGTATAACCTCAGGATGCTCCTTCTTGTGGTAGCCGACCCCTCGGTTGATGAGTATGAACCCCCATTCGGTTTCTTGTAGCTTTGGGATGCTCCTTTTTATGGTATCTGACCCCTCGACTGACAAGTGGTAAAACCTCAGGATGCTCCTTCTTGCGGTAGACGACCCCTCGATTGATGAGTATGAACCCCCATCCGGTTGGTGCAGTCCACTTTGTAGGACTGGTGGTGGTGGCGGCATACTGCTCTAGCGTATGCGCCATTCCTTGTGAGGAGTGTTTCTGCTTGATATTATGTTTTTTACTTTTCTAATGAAGTCTTCCGGTGTGCCGGGGATTTGTTGGTCTTCTTCCAGCTGGTTGAGTGCTGGGGATTCTTTGTTTTTGAGTTTTTGTAGCGGTCATCCGATTTGCTGGTTGTCGGGGATTTTTGGTGATCGCCTTTTACATAGGCGAGAATCTGCTGGGGATTTTGTTGATTTTGGGTAATGCCTCTGAGCAGGCGGGCGCTTATTGAGGTTCTGGTGATGCCTTTGAGTAGGCAGATGCTTCATCGGAATTGAAGGCTTTCGGTTCGCGTTGTTTTCTTGAGGGGAGCTTCATTTGGAGGCTTGCTGTGAGTGCTTCCTGTTTTCAAACGCAAACATAGAGCTAGTCTCCTTATATGCATGAATGCTTTTCGTTTTTTGTTATTTATCTGAAGCAATTCTTTATTTTTTGCTTTTTGATTTTGACAAAGTCGTTTTGTGCGACTATTTGTGTGGATGCCTTAAATGCAATCTACTTTTATTTGATGCATCCAGAAAGTGACTGACATTCTTCTGTTGAGCTTTCATGATTATGTTGATGGGCTCTTCTTTTCATTCATTTTCTTTTTATTAAGCCCTATCTTTTGCCTAGACCGCCCTTTTGGGGTTTTCGATCTAGCGGGCTGCCTTAATTTTTGCCTAGGATATCTTTGCGGGCTTTTTCCTTTTTATGAGTGTCTTAACTTTTTCCTAAACCACCCTTTGCGGGTTTTTGATCTAGCAGGCTGCCATAATTTTTGCCTAAGAATCTTCTAGCAGGCATCATTTTTTTTATCTTTTTTTTTTTCCTTTTCTTATCCTTTCTTATGCTTTCTTGTATTGGTTCTTTATGCATGCTCATGTTTCATTAATACAGAGGAATTTTCATAAATTGGTCAAGAGAAAAGGATTAAAAGACAACTTTATTGATATAAACAAATGGTTAATTTTTACAGAACGATTTACAAAGGGATTTAGAAGCATGGCTGGCCAAGGTTGGCTACACTATATGAGTGTAGACCCCAAATCTTGCCCGGCCTCCAAATAAAGACCAGAAGACCTCCTATTTGAAGATGGATGAAGCCTAACAAGCCATTAGGAGAGACTATTAGGCCCCATACTAGGGTAGGAGGGAGTTTCTGTACCAAAAAATAAGTTTTCTCGCCCTGTTGGGACGAGACCGCCGTCTGGACTTCCCAGACCGCCGTCTCGCCTCATGCAAGCGACGAGACCGCCGTCTCGCTTGACGAGACGACGGTCTCGCCACCTGTGAAGGACGAGACGACGGTCTCGTTTCCCCAGACGGCGGTCTCACCGCGTTTGACAGGGCGAGACAGCGGTCTCGTTGAAAGAGACGGCGGTCTCGACCCTGTCAGACGAGAACGACAGTCTCGCCACCTGACAGCGCGAAAACCTATAAATAGGGGTCCTCCCCCCCTCATTTCCACACACCTCAAGCATTAGCTCTGCCTTCTCTCTAAAAACTTCTCTCTAGAATCCCTCCGACGCATTTCCGGAGTTTCTGAGTGTCTTTGAGAGCATTTTTCAGCGTCCAGAAGAGTTTCCGGCGTCTTGTAGAGTGAAGGGCTGCCAAAAAGCACCCATTTATTTTAAAGAAATATAAAACAAAGCTTGCTTCGGAGGTTTAATTTCTCCCTCTCTACTTTTACTGCTTTAATTTAAATTATGTAATAGATTAGGGCCATGTAGTCATAACTTTAAATTCCGCACAATAAAAAGGGCAAAAGCATATTTTCCGGTTTATTTATTAATAATAAAAGATGGCCTATCATAGGGAACCCGAAAGGGGCGTAGTAAAGGAACTAATACTTCCTTCACAACGTAACTAACTCCCTTACCCAACTCTGGTTCTAATGACCAAAGTTGGTTTCCGAAAACCAACGCCTTTTTTTTTAAAACCTTTTCCGATGTTTCTGGTAAAAACGTCGGTGGCGACTCCACAGAACCTTACAAAAAGAATAAGTCCTTGGGTTAGCCCGGTTATCGGACAACCCAAGGACACCTTTCGAAAACCTCGCCCCTAGGTTAGCCTGGTTATCGGACAACCTAAAGGCGTTGTAACCACCCATAAAAAACGCGAAAACAAGAGGGTCGAAAAAACCATCGCGTCGCTCCGACCGCCCTTCTCTTTTCAGACGGCGGCGACAGATGGCAACTCCACTGGGGAAGCCTCGAGAGTTGATCCCATTTAGTGATGGGCCGGCTTAAAATAATAAATAGACCAAGAAAATAACACTTTTGCCCTTAACTTGTATTATAACATGTTTTAATGTTTGGCTTTAATAAACTGTTGTTTGTTTATACTTACGCAAATTGATTGATATACAAACTGTACACAAACCCTTGCACACTACAGTTCCCTCTATACCCGGGGGCAAGTGAGAAAACCATAGGGAGTGGGTGGCAGGTACAGTTCGCTGTAGTGAGGGCCTTGAGCCCACCAGTGTGATCGGGAACCACCACTCAAGGTGATAACCTTCCTCTTTTGGCAACAAGACTGACTATGGCCTTAGTGCTAAGCATGGTCGGACGGCTGGAGAGTGGGGACCCTATAATGGGGGCACCTTGGGGGCCTTAGCCTGGTGAGAACAGTTAGAACCAACCATTGCCAATGCACCTTTCTACAGGAAAACCCTACCTCGTGATAAAAACGAAATCTCACCGATTCGGGGATGATCAAATTGTGTGTGCATATGATTGTTGCATTTGTATGTTGCATAGCATAAACAAACAACAAAAAAAACAAAAACCAAAAAATATTTTTCGCAATTAAACACCCTTATCTCAGACAGTCTGCCTTTTAGCTAGCCTGGTTTCAGGTTCTTTGTAAGCTAAGTAGCCACGCAGTTCCGATAAAAGAGATAAGGGACGCTAATTATTCTTTCGCATAAAGCCATATTTTATCTCGGACAGTCTGCCTTTTAGCTAGCTTGGTTTCAGGTTCTTTGTAAGCTAAGTAGCCACGCAGTTCCGACAGAAGAGATAAAGGGCTATAAAATAAACAAATAAACATCAAATAAAATACCAGAAAACAAATAAAACAACTTCTGACAAAGTCAACTCATTCATACTACATCATACCATGAGTAAAGAAAAACCAAGAAAGAAAATAAAAATGAGAGCACATTCAGCATCATTTAAGCGGAATCTCTCATGCATATCCATGTTAGTTTAAACACTCGACATGCATTAATAAACCGTTTTGGGCATTCTAGAAAGTGGCTGGTCCTCTCCCCACTCGTACTCGTGCACAAAAAGCAAGGGCAATGGAAAACCTGGAGGAGCAAAACCGGAAGCTCACCGCAGAGGTCAATACTCTCCGCGAGCAAGTGGCCCTGTTAATGGAGGTCGTACGCCAGGGGCAAAGCAAGGGCGAAGACCAAGCTGAACATATCCCTCCTCATGAGGAAGAGGAGGAAGAATACTTCTATGACGATAAGGATGCTAAGACTGCACGCATCCTTACCCCAGAGGTATCTAAACAACAACTCTCCGCCCTGGAGGAGAGGCTGAAGGCGGTCGAAGGGCATAACTTCGACGTCAAGGAGGTGGCCGACATGTGCCTCGTGAAGAACATCCGCTTCCCTCCCAAATTTAAAATCCTGGACTTCCCCAAGTACACCGGGATGACCTGCCCTAAAAACCATCTTATGATGTATTGTCGTAAGATGGCCGCCCACGCTGAAAACGAGAAGCTCCTGATCCACTGCTTCCAGGAGAGTTTGGCGGACACCGTGCTTAACTGGTACATGCAGTTAGAAAGAGGGAAGGTCCAGAACTGGAAACAGCTGGCAGACGCTTTCCTCCGTCGTTACCGATACAACATCGATCTGACACCCGACAGGTCAGATCTTAGAACTCTGAGCAAGAGGAACGACGAGCCCTTTAAAGCGTATGCCCAAAGGTGGAGGGAAATGGCAGCCCAGATAGAGCCTCCTCTGACGGACAAAGAAACAGTTGCTATGTTCATAGACTCACTGACCGGAGCATACTACGATAAGGCAATAGCCAGTACCTCCAATCTCTTCTCGGACATAGTCATTGTGGGAGAAAGAGTGGAGCAAGGGCTGAGCAGCGGAAAAATAGCACGACCCTCTCCTTCTAGCACATCATTCAAGAAGCCCTTCAAGAAGAAGGAAGAGGCCGTGCACGCCATTAATTTCGCAACCCCTTCCTCCACCCCTCAGGCAGAGCGGCAGCCACGAAGAAAGGAGAGGAAGTTCACTCCTATCCCCACCTCCTATGCGAAGCTCCTGCCCCAGCTGTTAGAGGCCAGCCTCCTGGCACGCGTTCCTCCCAAGAAGCAGCTGGAGCCTCCCTATCCCGAGTGGTACAAGCCCAATGAAAAATGCAGTTACCACTCGGATGCACCAGGGCATTCAACCGACAACTGCTTGACCTTGAAGTATAAGGTCCAAGAATTAATTGACGCTGGTTGGATAACCTTTGATGCCTCTGCTTCCAGCACGGATGTCAAACCTCTGTCGAAGCCAGAGTAGCAGAAAGGGAGGACTGGGAGGATCAGCCCTAGGGTTTTGTTCTTTTAAAAAAAAAAGAAAGCTTTTCTCTATATCTCCTGCAGTCCCTGCCCGTGGCCGCAGGAATTTTGATTAAAAGGGCTTGTAAATACATTCTCATTTTCATTAATATACGAGGCATTGTGTCATATTCATTCTTTTCCCTCTTTCATTTATTATTCTTTCAAAGATAAATTGAATAATAAAATCTATGACAGATGTCACCGCCGTCCCTTTCTGACGTCCGGGGGACGTCTTAGAAACGTTTATGCGAGCGGTCGCGAAAAGATGGTTTAGACTCGCGTATTTGTTTTAAAAGGTTTTCGAAAAGGGGTTCTTATGGAGTCGCCACCAATGTTTTGACCTTAAACATTGGAAAAGGAAAAAATGTTGATTTTAAGAAAAACCGCACTTGGCCATTATAACCAGAGTTGGGTAAGGGAGTTAGTTACGTGTGGGGAAGGTGTTAGCACCCCACAACGCCCCTTTCGGGTTCCCTATGACAGATTAATTCATTTAAATAAAGACTACGAGAAATTACGCGATTACCCTATTTTATTACATAATATTAAATGGCTATCTACATGATTTTATTCTATGTTACATGCATAAAATGATGAATAAATCTAAATAAAGCAATAAAAGAGATATTAAAATAGCTGTCTACATGATCCTATTCTATATGACATAATAAAGCTAAATAAAACAATAAAACAATAAATAAAACAATAAAAGAGAAGGGAATTGAAAAGAACCTCCGTAGCAAGCTTTATATTGAGAATCTCGAACCTGTGAGGATGCGTTTTGGCAACCCCTCTCTCTACACAGTCTCTCCTCACCAATACAAGATCGACTCTACTAAAAATTTAAAGAAGAATCAAATGCCTGAATATAATTCCTTAACCGATTGTTACCTATTGAAGGCAATCGGAAAGATCATTCGAGAGAGGGAGAGAAGTAGACAAGTGCTCTAAAGTGTTTCAGAGCTCTCTGGAGTGTCTGTGGTCTGAAAAAGTGGCAAATGAGCCTCCTATTTATAGTTTTTCGCAGCTGGCGCACTGGGATGGCCGTCCCAAATGGCAAATTTACACAGAGCGGGACCCCCAGGGAAGCCGGGACGGCCGTCCCACTTAAATTGGGTTTGGGACGGCCGTCCCACATTCGGGACGCGCGTCCCAACTGTAAAATAGCAGTTGGGACGGCCGTCCCACTTCTGGGACCGTGGTCTCGACCTGTTTTGTCCAGTTTTCGTGTTCTGGGACCCCGAGAAGCTTTCCTTTCCTTTTTCGGACATAGATTGATGCCGATGTGTGTCCGTTGAAGCTTTATCTTCATATAGGAAGTCTTCTTGGCCTTCATTAAGATGTCGGGCGAGCTTTGTCTTTGTGTAGGAAGTCTCTTTTGGCTTTTATTGTGTGAATGAGTGAACTCCGTCTTCTGTTGTGGGAGGTCCTTCTCGGTTTTGGGAAGCCGGATGAACTCCATCTTTGGGTGAAATTCCTCTAGCTTTTATTTTGAGAGGCCGGGCAAAATTAGGGGTCTACAGCTGCCCCCCCTTCGCCTGCCTAACTAATTCGTCGGTTTTAATATGCCGACCAAATTAGTTGGTAGGGGAAGGAGTTAACCCTTTTGCCCGGTTATCTTTCGAATGCTGTTTCTTGTTGATCCTCTGGATGATAAATATTTTGGTAGGTACCAACCCCTATCTGGTTTGAGCCTCCTTTCATAAGGTTCTGGTGAGTACTTACCCTCACCCGGTACGAGTCTGTATTTTGCTGGACTTCAGTGAGTACCTACCCCCACTTGGTATGAACCTTGTTCTGCAAGGTTTTGATGGGTACCTACCCCCACTCGGTCTGAACCCCGTTCTGCAAGGCTCTGATGGGTACCTATCCCCACCTGGTCCGAATCTCGTTCTGCAAGATTCTGATGGGTACCTACCCCCACCTGGTTCGAATCTCGTTCTGCAAGATTCTGATGGGTACCTACCCCCACCTGGTCCGAATCCCGTTCTGCAAGATTCTGATGGGTACCTACCCCCACCTGGTTCGAATCTCGTTCTGCAAGATTCTGATGGGTACCTACCCCCACCTGGTCCGAATCCCGTTCTGCAAGATTCTGATGGGTATCTACCCCCACCTGGTCCGAACCTCGTTCTGCAAGATTCTGATGGGTACCTACCCCCACCTGGTCCGAACCCCATTCCGCAAGGCTCGATGGGTACCTACCCCCACCTGGTCCGAATCCCGTTCTGCAAGATTCCGATGGGTACCTACCCCCACCCGGTCCGAATCTCGTTCTGCAACCTGGTCCGAACCCCGTTCTGCAAGGCTCTGATGGGTACCTACCCCCACCTGGTCCGAACCCCGTTCTGCAAGGCTCTGATGGGTACCTACCCCCACCTGGTCCGAACCCCGTTCTGCAAGGTTCTCAGGATGCACCTTTGGTAGTTAATCCTGTGATTATCTATTTTTGGAGATGTGTTGGCGGCTTATTGTTTCTGTCCATGCGCCCGTTTCGTGGGGAATATTTGTTTTTGACTTTTCTGTTAGTCGTCCGGTTTTACCGGAGATTCTTTGTTTTTGGCTTTTTCTTTTAGCCATCCGGTTTTGACCGGGGATTCTTGATTTTTGGTTTTTCTGTTTAGCCGTCCGGCTTTTGCCGGGGGTTCTTGATTGTTGCCTCTTTTCAGGCGGGAATCCTCTGGGGATTTTTGAATTCTCTTTTTGATTGTGCCTCTTGATTAGGCAAAGATCCACTTGGGGATTTTGTTGTGCCTCTTGATTAGGCGGGAATCTACTGGGGATTCGTTGATTTTTATTTGTGCCTCTTGATTAGGCGGATGCTCCATTGGGGGGATATTTGTTCTTGATAATACCTCTGAGTAGGTGAATGCTTTTTGAAAGCTTTGTGCTTGTATTGCCTCTTGCATAGGTTGATTTCCCGTTTCTCGGGATATCGGCTCTTTGCTTGTTTCGAGTAAGCATAGGCATTCTTGGGAGTGAAGGTTTTGCCTTTCACTGGGGATATTCATATTAGGTGCTTAACTCCCTGTGGATTTGTAATTTGCCTTCGCGGATAGGCTTACTGGGGAAAAATTTTTCTTTTTGATGATCCACCGGGGGGGATTTTATTGGCTTCCTGTGGATGGAAATTTCTTTCGGCTTTTTCATGCAGTGGCCTTTGTTAGAGGGTGAAAGGCTCTTCTCTTCTTTCTTTTTGTTGCCCCCCAGTGATGTGGGGATTTTGACTCTGTTTTTTCTTTGATGGACTCTTATGTAGTCCTTGTTCTCCATTGGGGGATGCAACGGAGACTCTTGCATGAGTGTGCTTGATGACTCTTGCGATGATGTCTTCGAGTCGTGAGGTAATCTTTTTGTTTTGCCTCTGGAGTAGGCAAGGATCCGCTTGGGGATTATCAAGCCTTTCCGTTGGCTTTTTCCGTTTTTGATGTACCTTCTTTTATTGGTGTAGAAGGTTGGTGGTTGGAGCTAGCTTTCTTGGAGCTCCTTATTTTGCTGAAGATAATTTTGATTTTCGCCTTTCGCGATTTTGATTTTCATTTAGAGGCTAGATTTTAGCGTCTTTTATTTCCAATCACAAACATGGAGACTATCCTCCTTATATGCATGTTTATTTATTCTTGTTTGAAGAAAATTATTTTTTCTTGATTTTGACAAAGTCATATTATGCAACTACTTTGTGTGTGGATGTCTTAGATGCAATCTAATGTTTGTTTATTTTTTATGCATTTAGAAAGTAACTGGCCTTCTTCCGTTGGCTTCTTATGAATATGCCGGTGGGCTCCTCTTCTATGATCGTGATGCTGGGCTCTTCTTTTATCCATCTCTTGGTTTTAGCCCTATCTTTTGCCTAGACCGCCTTTTACAGGTTTTCGATCTAGCGGGCTGCCTTAATTTTTGCCTAGAATATCTTAGGGGGCTGCTGCCTTATCTTTTGCCTAGATCGTTCTTTTTGGGATTTCCGATCTAGCAGGCTACCCTGGTTTTTACCTAAGAATATACTAGCAGGCCTTTCTTTTTTGTTATGCTTCCCTTTTTTAGATGCATGTTTGATCTTTGATTAAAAGTCTTTGCGCATATTTATGATTTATCAATAAAGAGGCATTTCCATAATATTTGGTCAAGAGAAAGGAAATGAAAGGGAATTTTATTTATAAATGAACAAAAGTTTTATTTCTTTTACGAAGGATTTCAAAAGGTATCTAGAAGAATGGGTGGTCGTGGTTGGTCTGTACTCGTTTAGGCTTATACAAGTCATGTCCGTGATATCCGCCCCTGTTTCTCCTAATTGCTTCAGTTGAGATGCCCGAGCTCGAGTGAAGACTATGCAGCTGCTTGCTTTTGGAAGGACGCTACTTTAGCCGCCTTTTCGGTTTTCGACTAAAGTAACCATTGCTCTTAGTTTTTTTTTTTTTTTTTTTTTATATATACCTCTTCTTTTTGCCTAGGACGTATCCTAGCGAGGGATATGGACCCTATCTTTTGCCCAGGGATGCCCTTTGCGGGTTTTCATTCCTGACGGGTCATGAGCAATGTCTTCAAGCATAATATTTCTTTACCGCGTCAGAATTGATTGGGTGTCGAAGCTCCTCTCCGTCCATATTAGTGAGGATAAGTGCCCCTCCTGAGAAAGCTCTTTTGACCACAAAGGGTCCTTCGCAATTTGCTGCCCATTTTCCGATTTTATCCTTCTGGGCTGGAAGCATTTTCTTTATCACTAGATCCCCTTCTTGATAAGTATGAGGGTGGACCTTTTTATCATAAGCCTTTTTTATCTTTCTCTGATAGGCTTGTCCATGACATATAGCGTTTAGCCGCTTTTCATCGATAAGATTTAATTGATCGTATCGACTTTGAATCCATTCGGCTTCTGTTAATTTTGCTTCCATTATGATCCGCAGAGAAGGTATTTCGACCTCTATTGGTAACACGGCCTCCATACCGTATACAAGGGAAAATGGAGTGGCTCCTGTTGAAGTCCGTACAGACGTTCGATAACCGTGAAGAGCAAAGGGCAACATTTCATGCCAGTCCTTATAGGTTTTAACCATCTTTTGAACAATCTTCTTGATGTTTTTATTAGCTGCTTCCACTGCGCCATTCATTTTAGGCCTATAAGGAGAAGAATTATGATGTTGAATTTTGAAGTCATAACATAGCTCTTCCATCATTTTGTTATTCAGATTGGTCCCGTTATCAGTGATGAGACGATGTGGAATGCCGTATCGACATATGATATTTTTCTTAATAAAGGTGACCACTACTTTTCTAGTCACATGTGCATAAGATGCAGCTTCTACCCACTTAGTGAAATAATCAATGGCCACCAAAATGAATCGGTGACCATTGGACGCCTTAGGCTCAATAGGTCCGATGACATCTATGCCCCACATAGCGAACGGCCAAGGGATAGCCATAACGTTGAGAGGTATCGGTGGAACATGTACGTTATCTGTATGTACTTGACACTTGTGACATTTTCTGGCATACTGATGACAGTCCTTTTCCATTGTGGACCAAAAATATCCTGCCCTGAGGATTTTCCTAGCCATGATATGTCCTGGAGCGTGTGTCCCGAAGGCTCCTTCATGTATTTCCCTAATTAGTTTCTGGGATTCTTTGAGATTGACGCATCTTAGCAAAGTAGAGTCAAAGTTCTTTTTGTAAAGGGTTTCTCCTATCAACATAAACTCTACGGCTCTCTTCCGAATAATCCTTTTACATTGTCACTGATTCCCTCGGGGTATTCACCCTTTGTCAAGTATCGCTTTATGTCCTGATACCAAGGAGCTTTATCTTTTTCATTATCCACCATCATACAAAAGGCTTGTTTATCGTGCCTTTTGACTTGGATGATGGGCATCTCATGTTCTTGCCCTAGTGCAAACATGGATGATAATGTTGCCAGCGCATCCGCAATCTGGTTATCCTCCCGAGGGATATACTCGAAACTAATGTTTTCCATTTGTGAAGTCATCTTACGGATATGCTCCAGATAGGGGATTAATTTGGAGTTTCTAGTTTCCCATTCACCCTTGAGCTGGTAAATAACAAGGGATGAGTCACCGAATACTTTGAGTTTGGTTACCCCGTGATCCAGGGCCGCTTGAATACCTAGAGCACAGGCTTCATATTCCGCCATATTGTTTGTACAATCAAAGGTTAATCTAGCTGTTATCGGGATATGCTTCTTTTCAGGTGATATTAAAATAGCTCCAATCCCATGTCCCAGCAAGTTTGAAGCTCCATCGAAAAACATGATCCATTTATCATTTTTAAGCTCTTCATGTTGGATATGCATTATATGCTCATCTGGAAAATCATCTTGGAGGGATTGATATTCGTCTGTTGGCCCATGTGCCAGGTAGTCTGCCAAAGGACTGCCTTTGATAGCTTTCTGAGTGATATGAATAATATCAAATTCTGAGAGGAGTACTTGCCATCTAGCTATCCTTCCGGTCAAGATGGGTTTTTCAAACAAGTATTTGATTGGGTCCATTTTGGAAATTAACCAAGTTGTATGTCTGACCATGTATTGTCGAAGGCGTTGAGTTGCCCACACCAATGCACAACATGTTTTTTCGAGTGGTGTATAACGGGTCTCATAGTTTAGAAATTTTTTACTGAGGTAATATATGACTTGTTCTTTCTTTCCAGTATCATCTTGTTGACCGAGTACACATCCCATGGATTCGTCGAGTACTGATAGGTAAAGAATTAGGGGTCTCCCTTCCACAGGTGGTATCAGTACTGGAGGATTAGTTAGGCACATTTTGATCTTTTCGAAGGCTCGTTGGCATTCGTTGTTCCAAACTGTCGATTGGTTTTTACGCAATAACTTGAAGATGGGCGTACATTTATCTGTTAATTGCGCAATGAACCGTGCGATGTAGTTTATTCGACCTAAGAACCCTCTGACTTCTTTTTCTGTTCTTGGTGGGGGCATTTCTAGGATTGCCTTTGTTTTATCAGGGTCCATCTCGATTCCTTTTTTGCTGACGATAAACCCAAAGAGTTTTCCTGATCGTACTCCGAACGTGCATTTAGCCGGATTGAGCTTAATCTGGTATTTTCGAAGCCGATTGAATAGTTTCTTTAAGTGTAGGAGGTGATCTGTCTCGTTTTTGGACTTGACAATCATATTGTCCACGTATACTTCGATTTCTTTGTGAATCATATCGTGAAATAGTGTAACCATAGCCCTTTGATAGGTTGCCCCCGCATTCTTAAGTCCAAAAGGCATTACTCTATAACAAAATGTCCCCCATGGCGTAATGAAGGAAGTTTTTTCTCTGTCTTCGGCAGCTAATTTGATTTGATTATACCCTGCATATCCATCCATGAAAGAATAAAGAGTATTTGTAGCAGTGTGATCTACGAGCATATCGATATGTGGTAAGGGAAAATCATCTTTTGGACTTGCACGGTTAAGGTCCCGGTAATCTACACATACTCTGATTTTTCCATTTTTCTTTACAACTGGCACGATGTTCGCCAGCCATTCAGGGTATTTTGAGACGATCAGGAAATTGGCATCCAACTGTTTTTCTACTTCTTCTTTAATTTTTAAGGACCATTCTGGTTTTACTCTTCTGAGTTTCTGTTTAACGGGCCGAAATCCCTCTTTTAATGGTAATCGATGCTCCACTATACTTTTATCGATTCCAGGCATATCATGGTAGGACCACGCAAACACGTCCATGTATTCTCTTAGCAATTGTATTAGTTTTTCTTTGACATCATCGTCAATTTGGGTTCCAATATTTACTTCTTTCTTATTATCTTCTTGTCCCAAATTGATGACCTCAGTTTTCTCCTGATGGGGCTGTATTGATTGCGCTTCTTTTTCTAGCAGTCTTTGCATGTCCGGGGAAATGGTCCCCTCCTCACTGTCTGACTCAATCCATTCGTCTTCAGCTTTCAGATCTTCCAAGGAGTTTTCAATCACAGACATGACTGTACGGGTTATGCTTTGTTTTAGATTTCTTTATGAGATGTATGAGAGAGAAAAGAATGAAAGAGAATATGGATATTAAAAAAAATGCCTTATTGTATTGATAGAAGAAAATATTTACAAAGCCCTTATTAACCAAAAATCTCGTGATCATGGGCAGGGATCACGAGAAATACATCGGAAGTTTTTTTTTTTTTTGAAATATATTTTTTTTTCTATTTTTTATTGCGAAAGATGGTAAAAATGATGAGCCCTAATCTGCTGGTCTTCCTTATCCCATCTTTTATTCGGGCTTTGATAAGGGTTGGTCGTCCACCTTTGGAGTAGATGCATCAAAGGTAATCCATCCCGCATCTATTAAATCTTGGACCTTATGCTTCAAGGCTATGCAGTTATCTACCGAATGTCCTGGAGCGTCCGAATGATAATTGCATTTTTCATTTGGCTTATACCATTCTGGATAGGGTGGTTCCATCTTCTTGGGAGGGATTCGCACAAGGAGTTTAGCATCCAACAATTTTATCAGCAGACTTCCGTAGGAGGTAGGTATGGAAGTGAATTTCCTCTCTTGTCTGCGTGGCTTGGTTTGTTGCGAGGAGGCAAAAAGAGTGGCAATATTAATTGCATTCACGTCCCCTTCCTTTTTCTTTCCAAAATTCTTTTTAAAAGTTTGAGTAGAGGAATTGGAGGAAGTTTGTTGTACAATTCTTCCACTCTTCAAACCTTGCTCCACTCTTTCTCCTATGATGACTACATCCGCAAAGAGTGTTGATGTATTTCCTATCATTTTGTCGTAATAGGGACCAGTCAGAGAATTGATGAACATGGATGTAGTTTCCTTGTCGGATAGAGGAGGTTCCACTTGTGTTGCCAATTCTCTCCATCTTTGGGCATATGCTTTGAAGGATTCGTCGTTTTTCTTGCTTAATAATTGTAGATCTGCTCTTTCAGGGGTCAGATCAATATTGTATTTATAACGACGAAGAAATGCATCTGCCAAATGTCTCCAGGTTTGGATTTGGTTCCCTTCCAGCTGCATATACCAGTTTAGAGCTGATTCAGCCAAGCTCTCTTGAAAACAAGTGGATCAGGAGTTTTTCATTATCAGCATATGCAGCCATCTTACGGCAGTACATTGTAAGATGGCTTTTGGGGCAGGTTAGTCCTATGTATTTTGGGAAATCCGGTGCTTTGAATTTGTTAGGGAATTGGATATTTTTGACGAGACACATATCAGCCGCTTCTTTGACATCAAAATTATGCCCTTCCATGGCTCTTAATCTCTCCTCAAGGGCAGTGATTTGTTGTTTTGATACTTCAGGAGCATGAATATGTACTGCTCTTGTACCAGATTGATCATGCTCATTCTGAGGTTCCTCTTCTTCTTCCTGGTGAGAGGCTTGTCCATTCTGAGGACCCTCTTGATGGAGATTCTGTTGATGCATCATTTCTAACATTTGAGCCATTTGCTCTTTCAGTGTAGTAAGCTCAGCGGTGAGCTTTCGGTTTTGTTCTTCTAGTTGTTCCATCTTCTTAGCCTTTTGAGCACGAGTGAGGACGGGCGGAAGACCAGCCACCTTCTAAATGATTTTAATGATTCTTATTATGACTTTTTATTTTAAATGATTAGTGTGGAATAAATATGCCCTAGGATGAATGTGTTTATGTATGAGAGATTTTTTTATGATGATGTTTATGCATACTTTTCTTAATGCATTGGTTTTCTCTCTTAGTTTTATCACTTATTGAATGATGTGGTATGAATGATACGACTTTGCCAAGAATCTTTTTGAAAAGGTATTTTTATGACCTTAATGTTTGTACATTTTTTTATGATTTTTAGGTTTTTTTCATTTTTTTGTCTGTTGTATGATTACCCTATGCTAATGCATCAATACAAATGCAGCAAACGTATGCACACACAATTCATACATCCACGAGCAGAGCCACGCTTATTTAATCACGAGGTAGGGTTTTCCTGCAGAAACGTGCTTGGTTTAGGTGGTTCTAACTGTTCTCACCAGGCCAAAGGTCCCCAAGGTGCCCCCATTATAGGGACCTCTCAATCTCTCAATCCTCGGGTCATGCACGGAACTCCGTGGCGACACCCTTAGACCAAAAGAAGAGAGTTATCACCTTGAGTTGGTGGTTTTCCGACAACGGTAGTAGCCCCGTGTGCCAACTAACCGATCGTATCTGCCACCCACTCCCTATAGATATTCACTCTTGCCCCCGGGTATAGAGGGACTGTTGTGTGCAAGGGTTTTTGTGTGCAATTTATATTTCAAACAATTGCAGAAATAATCATACAGCAATTATTTAAAGCCATACAATAAAAACATATAGAAGGGTAAAGGCGTAATTTCAAATCATTACTTAGTTTGAATTTATCTGTCACTAAATGGGATCAACTCTCTAGCTTCCCCAGCGGAGTCGCCATCTGTCGCCGCCGTCCCTTTCTGACGTCCGGGGGACGTCTTAGAAACGTTTATGCGAGCGGTCGCGAAAAGATGGTTTAGACTCGCGTATTTGTTTTAAAAGGTTTTCGAAAAGGGGTTCTTATGGAGTCGCCACCAATGTTTTGACCTTAAACATTGGAAAAGGAAAAAATGTTGATTTTAAGAAAAACCGCACTTGGCCATTATAACCAGAGTTGGGTAAGGGAGTTAGTTACGTGTGGGGAAGGTGTTAGCACCCCACAACGCCCCTTTCGGGTTCCCTATGACAGATTAATTCATTTAAATAAAGACTACGAGAAATTACGCGATTACCCTATTTTATTACATAATATTAAATGGCTATCTACATGATTTTATTCTATGTTACATGCATAAAATGATGAATAAATCTAAATAAAGCAATAAAAGAGATATTAAAATAGTTGTCTACATGATCCTATTCTATATGACATAATAAAGCTAAATAAAACAATAAAACAATAAATAAAACAATAAAAGAGAAGGGAATTGAAAAGAACCTCCGTAGCAAGCTTTATATTGAGAATCTCGAACCGTGAGGATGCGTTTTGGCAACCCTCTCTCTACAAAGTCTCTCCTCACCAATACAAGATCGACTCTACTAAAAATTTAAAGAAGAATCAAATGCCGGAATATAATTCCTTAACCGATTGTTACCTATTGAAGGCAATCGGAAAGATCATTCGAGAGAGGGAGAGAAGTAGACAAGTGCTCTAAAGTGTTTCAGAGCTCTCTGGAGTGTCTGTGGTCTGAAAAAGTGGCAAATGAGCCTCCTATTTATAGTTTTTCGCAGCTGGCGCACTTTGGGACGGCCGTCTGGGTTGGGACGGCCGTCTGGACTGGGATGGCCGTCCCAAATGGCAAATTTACACAGAGCGGGACCCCCAGGGAAGCCGGGACGGCCGTCCCACTTAAATTGGGTTTGGGACGGCCGTCCCACTTAAATTGGGTTTGGGACGGCCGTCCCACATTCGGGACGCGCGTCCCAACTGTAAAATAGCAGTTGGGACGGCCGTCCCACTTCTGGGACCGTGGTCTCGACCTGTTTTGTCCAGTTTTCGTGTTCTGGGACCCCGGGAAGCTTTCCTTTCCTTTTTCGGACATAGACTGATGCCGATGTGTGTCCGTTGAAGCTTTATCTTCATATAGGAAGTCTTCTTGGCCTTCATTAAGATGTCGGGCCAGCTTTGTCTTTGTGTAGGAAGTCTCTTTTGGCTTTTATTGTGTGAATGAGTGAACTCCGTCTTCTGTTGTGGGAGGTCCTTCTCGGTTTTGGGAAGCCGGATGAACTCCATCTTTGGGTGAAATTCCTCTAGCTTTTATTTTGAGAGGCCGGGCAAAATTAGGGGTCTACAACAGAACCTAAAACACATCATGTCTGTGATTGATGAATCTCCGTGGACCCCAGAAACAGAAGGCGAATGGATTGAATCCGACAGTGAGCAGGAGACCATTTCTCCAGACATGCAAAGAATGCTGGAAAAGGAAACACACATCATACAACCGCATCAGGAGGAAATAGAAACTGTCAATTTGGGAAAGGAGGATGAGGAGAAAAAGGTAAACAACGGCACCCAAATGGAAAGTAGCATGAAAAAGGGATTAATACAGCTTCTGAAGGAATATACGGATGTATTTGCTTGGTCATACCATGATATGCCTGGGCTCGACACGAGCATAGTGGAACACAGATTGCCATTGAAAGAGGGGTTCCGACCTGTAAAGCAAAAACTTAGAAGAATTAAACCCAACTGGTCCTTAATGATAAAGGAGGAGGTGCAAAGGCAGTTGGATGCCAATTTCCTGGTAGTTTCCAAATACCCAGAATGGTTGGCCAACATAGTGCCCGTTATCAAAAAGACCGGGAAGGTCAGGGTCTGCATGGATTATAGGGACCTCAATCGAGCAAGTCCAAAGGATGACTTTCCCCTACCGCACATAGACACACTGGTAGACCATACCGCTACCAACACGCTTTACTCCTTCATGGACGGGTATGCAGGGTACAACCAAATTAAGTTGGCCGTCGAGGATATAGAAAAAACCTCCTTCATTACACCATGGGGCACCTTCTGCTACCGAGTGATGCCATTTGGGCTAAAAAATGCGGGGGCAACCTATCAAAGGGCTATGGTCACGCTATTCCATGACATGATCCACAAGGAAATAGAAGTATATGTGGACGATATAATTGCCAAATCCAAAAATGAAATGCACCACATTCAATATCTCAAAAAGCTCTTTGACCGACTTCGGAAGTATCAACTTAAGCTAAACCCGGCAAAATGCACTTTCGGAGTACGATCAGGAAAACTCCTAGGGTTCATTGTCAGCAAAAGAGGAATTGAGGTGGACCCTGACAAAACAAAGGCAATCTTGGAAATGCCTCCACCAAAAACAGAAAAGGAGGTCAGAGGTTTTCTGGGTAGAATAAACTACATTGCCCGTTTTATCACACAGTTAATGGATAAATGTATACCCATCTTTAAACTGTTGCGCAAAAATCAACCAACGGTGTGGAACGAAGAATGCCAACAAGCGTTCGATAAAATCAAAACCTGTTTAACCAATCCACCAGTGTTGGTACCACCCGTTGAAGGGAGACCTCTGATCCTATATCTATCAATCCTCGAAGAGTCAATGGGATGCGTGCTCGGCCACATGATGAAACCGGAAAAAAGGAACGGGCCATTTATTATCTCAATAAGAAATTCTCAGATTACGAAACCCGTTATACACCATTTGAAAAAAATTGTTGTGCATTGGTATGGGTCACTCAACGTCTCAGACAGTATATGGCTCGACACATAACATGGTTGGTCTCTAAAATGGATCCAATCAAATACCTCTTCGAGAAGCCCATTTTGACCGGAAGAATAGCTAGGTGGCAGGTTCTCCTCTCAGAATTTGACATCATTCATGTCACCCAGAAAGCTATTAAAGGAAGTCCCCTAGCGGATTATCTAGCCCATGGATCCACAGACGAATACCAATCCTTACAGGATGACTTTCCCGATGAGCATATCATGCATATCGAACACGAAGAGACCAAAGAAGAGGCATGGACCATGTTTTTCGATGGGGCCTCAAACATGCTTGGACACGGGGTAGGAGCTATTTTGATATCCCCCGAAAAGAAACACATTCCTGTAACGGCCAGGCTTAATTTCGATTGCACCAATAACATGGCCGAATACGAAGCATGTGCGCTAGGAATTCGAGCGGCTTTAGATCATGGGGTCACTAAGCTCAAAATATTCGGTGATTCATCCCTTGTCATCTATCAACTCAAAGGTGAATGGGAAACCCGAAACACCAAATTAATCTCATATCTAGAGTACATCCGCGAGCTGGTCTCGAGAATGGAGAGCATCACTTTCCAGTACATCCCTCGGGAAGACAATCAAATTGCCGACGCCCTCGCCACTCTATCATCCATGTTTGCCCTGAACCAGGAACATGATATGCCAATCATTCAAGTCAAACTGCATGATAAACAAGCTTTCTGCATGGCAGTAAATGGTGAGCACAATCAGAACCCCTGGTACCATGACATCAAGCGGTACGTCATGAAGGGCGAATACCCCGAAGGAATCAGTGACAATGATAAGCGAACCATTCGCAAAAGGGCCGTAGGGTTCACGTTGATTGAAGGAACCCTCTACAAAAAGAGCCCTGATTCCACCCTCCTAAGGTGTGTGGACCAAGAAGAAGCCCAAACCTTGATAAAAGAAATCCACAAGGGGACTCTTGGAACCCACGCACCCGGGCATGTCATGGCAAAGAAAATCCTCAGGGCAGGGTACTATTGGTCCACGATGGAAGCTGATTGTCACCAATATGCCAAGAAATGTCACAAGTGTCAAGTATACGCCGATAACATTCACGTGCCGCCCGCACCTCTCAGTAACCTGGCTACACCATGGCCATTCTCTATGTGGGGCATGGATGTCATCGGACCCATTGAACCCAAAGCGTCTAACGGCCATCGCTTCATCTTGGTAGCAATCGACTATTTCACCAAGTGGGTTGAGGCGGCATCATACGCACATGTAACCCGGAAAGTGGTGACCACCTTCATCAAGAAAAATATTATATGTCGGTACGGCATCCCCCATAGGCTCATTACTGACAATGGGACCAATCTCAACAATAAGATTATGGAGGAAAGACTTCAAAATCCAGCACCACAATTCCTCTCCGTATCGACCAAAGATGAACGGTGCAGTAGAGGCAGCTAATAAAAATATCAAGAAAATCATCCAGAAAATGGTGGTCACCTACAAAGATTGGCATGAGATGCTTCCCTTCGCCTTACATGGTTACCGAACATCGGTACGAACCTCTACAGGGGCTACCCCTTTTTCCCTCGTATACGGTATGGAAGCCATACGAGTTGTCATGGAAGCTAATTTGACAGAAGCTGAATGGGTCCAAAATCGGTATGATCAATTGAACCTAATCGAAGAAAAATGGTTGGACGCCATATGTCAGGGACAGGCTTACCAAAAGAAAATCAAGAAGGCCTACGACAAGAAAGTCAATCCCCGCACTTTCCAAGAAGGAGATCTAGTAGTAAAGAAACTGCTTCCAGCCCAGAAAGACAAAATCGGGAAATGGGCAGCCAACTACGAAGGACCCTTTGTGGTCAAGCGAGCCTTCTCAGGAGGAGCCCTCATCCTCACCAACATGGATGGAGAAGAGCTCCGATATCCTGTCAACTCAGATACGGTGAAAAAATATTACGCCTAAAGACATTGCTCATGACCCGTCAGGATGAAAACTCGCAAAGAGCGTCCTGGGCAAAAGATAGGGCCTACATACCTCGCTAGGACACGTCCTAGGCAAAAATTAGAGGTTTCACAAAAAAAAAATGATGATGAAAATAAAGCAATGATTACCCTAGCCGAGAACCGCAAAGGCGACTAAGGTAATACCTCCGCAATAGCAAGCAGACTTCGCATAGTCTTCACTCCGGATTCGAGCATCTCAACCGAAGGGACCAGGAAAAATGGGGAAACAGAGATCACAGACATGATTGTGGCACCCTCATACAGTTTAGCCAACCTTGACCAGCCATGCTTACAAATTCCATTGTAAACCCCCATGTAAAAATAAACCATCTGTTCATATCAATAAAAATTGTCTTTTCCTCTCTTTACCTACTTGTGTAAATGCCTCTGTATTAACGAAATATGAGCATGCATAAAACAAGCAATTTGAGAAAGCATAAAGACGAACATCACCAACCAGGGCCGTCCCAAGTAAAAAGTACAGGGTAGCCTGCTAGATCGAAAACCCGCAAAGGGCGGTCTAGGCAAAAGATAAGGCTTTCGTAAAAAGGAAAAAACCCATCAAAATATCTCAAACAAAACCCGCTAGATCGAAAACCCGCAAAGGGCGGTCTAGGCAAAAGACAGGGTTAAAACAAAAGTACAAAAAGAATAGTCACGAGAGAATAAAAGGAAAGGAAAGTACCAGTCACTTTCTAGATGTCCTCAAATAAAATTGCATCAACAGCATCCACACACAAATAGTCGCACAAAAATGACTTTGTCAAAAGTAAAACAAACAAAAATACAGTAGACAAATAAAAGACATTCATATAGGAAGGTCAGCCTCATGCTTGCATTCATAAAGAACAACCAAAAAAAGGGGTATCTCGCTACGACTTCGCCGACCTTTTGCCATCCTTTCCAAAAGTCAGCGTAACAAAAAAAAAAAAAAAACTTAAACTTAAAAAAGAAAAGGCATATGCTCAAGAAAAAAAGCCAAAATCCTAAATCGCGAAAAAAAAGAGATAAAACCGCGAGAAAAAGGCACGATTAAGCCATCACCTCAATCAACAAAATCTCGACTACCAAACAAGAGTCGAACAAAACTAGGACCCATCCGACCAACCAGCAAGGATCGGATGATCATCACCAAAAGAACAAAAACAAAGAATCCCTGGCAATCAATAAAGCTGGAAGAAACACCAACAAAATCCCCGGCGCGACCCAGATGATTATTCAAGAAATTCAAATACAAACTACCAAATACAGAAAACACTCCCCAAGGAGCCGGTGCATGGTCAGAATCAGTAAGCCGCCACCATTGCCAAAGGGTCAGCCACCGCAAGAAGGGGCATCCAGAGGCACATAACCAAACGGGGGTTCATACTCGTCAGCCAAGGGGTCAGCTACCGCGTCAAAGGAACATCCCGAGGTTTCACATCGGTGCGTGATCAGAATCAGTAAGCCGCCACCACAGCCAAAGGATCAGCTACCGCAAGATGGAGCATCCGGAGGCTTAACACCAGATGGGGGTGCGTACTCATCAGGCCTTACAAAAGGGGGCTTACCAGACGGGGGTTCATACTCGTCAAACACCAGATGGGGGTGTATACTCATCGGGCCTTACAAAAGGGGGCTCACCGAGCAGGGGTTCATACTCGTCAAACCAAATGAGGGTTCATACTCATCAGCTGAAGGGGTCAGCTACCGCGTCAAAGGAGCATCCCAGAAGCGCACAACACAACATTTCCCCAGAAGATCATCCGCTGCAAAGACGGAACATCTGAAGGGCAACCGGGCAAGAGGGTCAACTCCTTTACCCTCTAGTCGATCACCTTGGTACAAAAGGCCAGCAGTCGACTGGTCGGGTAAAGGGGGGCAGCTGTAGACCCCAAATCTTTCCCGGCCTCCAAATAAAGACCAGAAGACCTCCTATTTGAAGATGGATGAAGCCTAACAAGCCATTAGGAGAGACTATTAGGCCCCATACTAGGGTAGGAGGGAGTTTCTGTACCAAAAAATAAGTTTTCTCGCCCTGTTGGGACGAGACCGCCGTCTGGACTTCCCAGACCGCCGTCTCGCCTCATGCAAGTGGCGAGACCGCCGTCTCGCTTGACGAGATGGCGGTCTCGCCACTTGCGAAGGACGAGATGGCGGTCTCGTTTCCCCAGACGGCGGCCTCGCCGCGTTTGACAGGGCGAGACGGCGGTCTCGTTGAACGAGACGGCGGTCTCGACCCTGTCAGACGAGAACGACGGTCTCGCCACCTGACAGCACGAAAACCTATAAATAGGGGTCCTCCCCCCCTCATTTCCACACACCTCAAGCATTAGCTTTGCCTTCTCTCTAGAATCCCTCCGACGCATTTCCGGAGTTTCTGAGTGTCTTTGAGAGCATTTTTCGGCGTCCAGAAGAGTTTCCGGCGTCTTGTAGAGTGAAGGGCTGCCAAAAAGCACCCATTTATTTTAAAGAAATATAAAACAAAGCTTGCTTCGGAGGTTTAATTTCTCCCTCTCTACTTTTACTGCTTTAATTTAAATTATGCAATAGATTAGGGCCATGTAGTCATAACTTTAAATTCCGCACAATAAAAAGGGCAAAAGCATATTTTCCGGTTTATTTATTAATAATAAAAGCTGGCCTATCATAGGGAACCCGAAAGGGGCGTAGTAAAGGAACTAATACTTCCTTCACAACGTAACTAACTCCCTTACCCAACTCTGGTTCTAATGACCAAAGTTGGTTTCCGAAAACCAACGCCTTTTTTTTTAAAACCTTTTCCGATGTTTCTGGTAAAAACGTCGGTGGCAACTCCACAGAACCTTACAAAAAGAATAAGTCCTTGGGTTAGCCCGGTTATCGGACAACCCAAGGACACCTTTCGAAAACCTCGCCCCTAGGTTAGCCCGGTTATCGGACGACCTAAAGGCGTTGTAACCGCCCATAAAAAACGTGAAAACAAGAGGGTCGAAAAAACCATCGCGTCGCTCTGACCGCCCTTCTCTTTTCAGACGGCAGCGACAATGAGCTATAACAATCATATCCATAACATCTGTCTCTCTGTTTTTCCTAGTTGCTTCAGTTGAGATGCTCGAGCCCGGATTGAAGACTATGCAAAGCCTACTTGCTTCTGGAAGGACATTACCTTAGTCACCTTGCAGTTTTCGGCTAAGGTAATCATTGCTCTTAGTTTGTGTTTTTTTTTTAAACCTCTAATTTTTACCTAGGACATGTTCCAGCGAGGAATATGTACCCTATATTTTGCCCATGATGCTCTTTGCGAGTTTTCGTCCTGATGGGTCATGAGCAATGTCTTCAAGCGTAGTACTTTTTCATAGCGTCTGAGTTGACCAGGTGCCGAAGCTCTTCTCTGTCCATGTTAGTGAGGATAAGGGCTCCACCTGAGAAAGCTCGCTTGACCACAAAGGGTCCTTCGTAGTTTGCTGCCCATTTTCCAAGTTTGTCCTTCTGGGCGGGAAGCAGTTTCTTTATTACTAAATCCCCTTCTTGAAAAGTGTGGGGATTGATCTTCTTATCGTATGCCTTCTTGATCTTCTTTTGATAGGCCTACCCATGACATATGGTGTCCAACTATTTTTCTTTGATCAGGTTAAGCTAGTCGTATCGATTCTAGACCCATTCTACTTCGGTTAGCTTTGCTTCCATAATGACTCTTAGGGAGGTTATTTCGACTTCTACTGGCAATACAACCTCCATGCCGTATATGAGGGAGAATGGGGTGGCCTCGGTGGAGGTCCGCATGGAAGTCCGATATCCGTGCAAGGCAAAGGGTAGCATTTCATGCAAATCCTTGTATGTTATCACCATCTTTTGGATGATCTTTTTGATGTTTTTGTTGGCTGCCTCCACTGCACCGTTCATTTTAGGTCGGTATGGAGAGGAATTGTGGTGTTGAATCTTGAAATCTTGGCATAATTCTTCCATTATCTTGTTGTTTAGGTTGGTCCCATTATCACTAATGAGCCGATGAGGGATACCATACCGACATAGAATATTCCTATTGATGAAGGTGGTTACCACTTTCCTAGTCACGTGTGCGTATGATTCCGTCTCTACCCATTTAGTAAAATAGTCAATGGCCACCAAAATAAAATGGTGTCCATTAGATGTTTTGAACTCGATGGGTCTGATGACGTCCATGCCCCATGTCGCCGCCGTCAAAAGAGGCGGTCAGAGCGACGTGATGGTTTTGTCTTCCCGTTTTCGCGTTTTATATGGGTGGTGTTACAACGCCTTTAGGTTGTCCGATAATTGGGCTAGACCGAAGGGCGAGGATTTCAAAAGGGAGCTTTTAGGTTGTCCGATAACCGGGCTAGACCTAAAAGCAAACTTTCGAAGGGGTTCTTATGGAGTCGCCATCGATGTTTTTACCGAAAACATCGAAAAAGGTAAAAAAAGAAGGCGTTGGTTTTTAAGAAAACCAACTTTGGCCATTATAACAAGAGTTGGGTAAGGGAGTTAGTTACGTGTAGGAAAGGTATTAGCTTCCCTACGACACCCCTTTCAGGTTCCCTATGATAGGTCGGTTATTTCGTAAATAAATTAAAAATGACGCTTTTACCCTTTTATTTGCACAATTAAAAGATATCGACTACATGGCCCTAATTAATGCACATATAAATGATAAAGCGATAAAAGAGAGAGAGAGAGAGTGAAGAAACCTCCGGAGCAAGCTTTAATTAATTCTTTGAAAGTTAGGACGCGTTTCGGCAGTCCTTTGCTCTACAACGTTGACTTTTCTCTCTCTAAACACTATAAAAACTCTCTAAGAACTTTCAGAAAACTCCAGAAATGCTTCGGAGGGGCTCTAAAAGAAGAATTCTAAGAAATGCTAGAAGAAGAAGTGGAAGAAATGTGTGAAATGAAGGGGAGAGCGCCCCCCTTTTATAGGGATTTGCGCCTGTCAAGTCGAGACCGCTGTCTCGCCTGGCAAGGTCAAGATGGTTGTCTCACCAATCGGGATGACGATATCGATTTTCCAAATGGTGAGAGGGTCATCTCGCCAAATGGGAAGGCGGTCTCGTCATGGCAAGTGGCAAGACGGTCGTCTCGCCAAACGAGACGGTGGTCTCGACCTTGCCAATGATGAGACCGTGGTCCCGATAAGCGAGACAGTGGTCTCGACCCTTAAGGTGGAAATCCTTATTTTTCGTACAGAAAAGCCTTCCTACTCTAATATCAGGCCTAATAGTCTATCCTAGGGACCTTTTAGGCCTTGCCCATCTTCGAATTGGAGGTCTTCTGCTCTTTATTTTGAGGCTAGGCAAGATTTGGGGTCTACACCCCACATGGATATTTGGGCACTTGTGACATCTTTTAGCGTATTGGCGACACTCGCCTTCCATTATGGACCAGAAATATCCTGCCCTTAGAATCTTCTTTACCATGACATGCCCCGGTGCATGGGTCCTGAAAGCTCCTTTATCAGAGTTTGACCCTCCTCATGATCCACACACCTTAACAGAGTGGAGTCAAAATTCTTTTTATAGAGGGTTTCTCCAATCAGTGCAAACCCTATGGCCCTCTTCTGGATGGTCCTTTTGTCATTATCACTGATTCCTTTGGGATATTCACCCTTCGTGAGGTATCTCTTAATGTTGTGATACCAAGGGTTTTTGTCTTGCTCGCTATTTACTGTCATGCAAAAAGCTTGTTTGTCATGCAACTTGATTTGAATAGTCGGCATCTCATGCTCTTGATCTAAAGAGAACATGGATGATAAAGTAGCAAGGGCATTGTAGACCCCAAATCTTGCCCGGACTCCTAATAAAGCTGAAGATCGCCCATTCCGAAGATGGTTAAGACTTTATCAAGTCCCTAGTAGATTGTTCTAGGTTCCATTTAGGATAGGAAGGGTTTTTAGAGGCATTAAAAATCGGGAAATCCGCCGGAGACAGGAGATGGTCGTCCAGAATAGGCGGATGGCCGTCCAGAGCAGGCAGACGATCGTCCATGACAAGCAGACGGCCGTCCATGGCAACTTTAAGGCCATGGACGACCGTCCACACTACATGGATGGCCGTCCATGGCCACTTTTTGCCCTTGACGGCCGTCCGTTTTGTCCAGACGGTCGTCCGCCTTTTCCAGGCTCGAATCCCTATAAATAGGGGCCTCATTCCTCCGAATTTTCACACCTTAGCACTCCTCCACTCTCTTGGGAGCTTTTTGGCACTTGAGAGTGACCCTGAGCATTATTCTAGGGTTCGAGGGAGCTTTCCGATTTCCGTTAAGGTTGAAATCGGTTAAGGAGGTCTCTCTTTGAGGCATCCGGCCCTCGATTGAGTGACTTTTCTTTGTTTTGCGGAGAGGAGCGTGCTTGTAGAGTGCGGGCACTGCCAAAAAGCGTCCTCACGTTTTAGAAGAGTTAATATAAAGCTTGCTTTGAAGGTTTCTTCTCTATTCTTTGTCTTTTTTACTGCTTTCTTTATCGCTTTCTTTGTGTGTATTAGATAGTAGAGCCATGTAGATATTTAAATTCTGCAAGTAGATCAAATAATAGGGTAAAAATGTAATTTCTTTAAGTATTTATTTTCTAAGTTAGTCCATCATAGGGAACCCGAAAGGGGCGTTGTGGGGGTGCTAAAACCTTCCCCGCACGTAACCAGCTCCCTTACCCGACTCTGGTTGTAATGGCTGTAGACCCCAAATCTTGCCCGGCCTCAGAATAAAGTCAGAAAGCATCCTATTTGAAGACAGTTGAAGCTTAACAAGTCATTAGGAGAGACTATTAGGCTCCCGTACCAAGATAGGAAGGTTTTTTGGCCCGAAAATAAAGTTTCTCGCCCTGAAGGGACGAGACCGCCGTCTGGAAGGACCAGACCGCCGTCTCGTCTCAACGCTAGGGCGAGACCCCCGTCTCGATTGTCCAGACGACGGTCTTGATTCCTGCAAAGGTCGAGACGGTGGTCTGGATTTTCCAGACGGCAGTCTCGATTCCTGCCTAGTCGAGACGGCGGTTTGGATTATCCAGACGGCGGTCTCGACTCTCTGTCATGAACCAGACGGCGGTCTGGATTTTCCAGACGGCGGTCTCTGAAAGAATTAATGGTTGAGTTCAAGAGGGGGGGTGAATTGAACTTTAAAACTTTTTATCAAAACTTACTTTCTTTTGGAAGAATGAGTTATCTTTATTCAATCTTTGCGAAGGTAGTTTGGTTTAAACACAGCAAGTTAATTGACAGAAAATAAAAGAGATGAAAGAAGAATATTAACACACAAATTTATACTGGTTCACTCTAATCCAGAGCTACATCCAGTTCTTGACAAACCAGTCAAGTTTCACTAATACCAAGTGAAAATTTACAACCAGTAGATACTCACCAATCTACCCCAAGAACTATCTTGCAAACCCACAAGACAGAATCTTGAAAACCACCCAGTAACCAAACCCAGTTACCGTACCAAGTGCAGATCACAATCCAACCTGCACAATCACACTTTTACAAAAGAGTATGAAAAGAAAAAACCTGGACTTGAAGTTCTAATTGTCCGAACAAATTCTAACAAGCACTTTCTCTCTTTGATTGACCACAATTCTGATCACAAGACACCTTATGATATGAAAAAGATTCTTGAATGCGAGAGAAAGTCACGTATGAAAGTTTCACAGATTGATTTCACAAGTTTTCTCAAGTAGTGTATTGTTTGTGTGTCATTCAAAAGATAGATCAATTCTGTATATATAGAGTAAAGCATAGAATCAGAATGTTCCAAATGTCAAAAACTGTTTTAGAGAGTCAAAAGATCGATTAGATTGAAGTAAAACAGTTTAGAAGAGACTCTGATCGATTAGAACTGAAGTATGATCGATCAGACCGAGTTATGATCGATCAAAATGAAACTATGATCGATCAGACCGACTTATGATCGATCAGAATAAAACTATGATCGATCAGAATATATTTCAATCGATTAAAATATCAATTCAATCGATTGATTTCATTTAAAGCTCCATTCAATCGATTGATTCGAGTTTTTAATGGATTGAAACAACTTTATGAAAAATGACGACTTCTGTTTCAATCGATTGAAAATCATTTCAACAGATTAAATTCCTGCAAACACTTAGTTAAAAAATAGTCTCTCTGTTTCAACAGATTGAAAAATATTTCAACAGATTGATTTTCTAAAAACTCTTAGGCTGAAAAAAAATCTTTCTGTTTTAACAGATTTAAAATTTATTTCAACAGATTGAAAATGCGAAACTTTGATATTGAAAAATTCATTGAGTTATTTTAACTTGTTGATTCCGTGAATCAATCAATTGAATTTTCGAATATGTATGACCATTTATTATGTTAAGTGATTTTAACAGATTGAAAATCCTTTTCAACAGATTAAGAAAACTTAGTTTATTCTTTTAATACTTAAACGTAAGTTTTTCATGCAGAAAAATGATTTTCAATGATATGCAATATTTTAAGGTGCTTATCACAAAATATAATGGCCTATCAAGAGATTAAGTTCTTAAACTTAAAAACCTAATCATCTACACACCCACAACCTAAGTTATATCTATGTCTTCATCAAATCCACCAAGTGCTTCAATCTCCCCTATTTGATGGAGACAAATAACCACTGCACCTGCAAAACAAAAATAACGGACCAAAGACATATATTTTGTGGTGTGTGTGTAGTGACGAGTTTTAAGCAAAATACTTCTCCCCTATTTGATCGCATCAAATAGATTGTTTTAGTTACAGTCCAATGGGGCCACGTGGGTACCCAGAATAAAAAATAGAACATTAAAAACTAAGGAAAAGAAAATAGAATAGCGAAACATAGAAAATCTTCATTCGTCCCCGGGCCTTGGTTGAATTGCGGTTCCACAATTCCGTTGTAAATGTCTTCTAGTTGATTATCAATATGTTGGAACCTTGCAATGAAATTTTCATCCAAATAATCGTCGCTGAGCCCTCGGAGCGGCGAGTCATCTCCATATGCCTCCTTTGGTCTCGATTGCAGTTCGCTCATTTGATGTAACATTGTTCTTTCAAACCGAGACGAGGCGTGCCACGGTCGAGCGGTGGATTGTATGGAATCATCTCCATTGGGTTCACTTCTTCCATTGGATCGGACGAACGTGCTTGCGAAGTTCCAGGAATATCGGTGTTGATTCCTTCCTCTTTCTCTTCTTCTTCACTTTCTTCACTTTTTCCAGCTTCTTCTTTGGAAATCCATTCACCATCAATTTTGATGAACCCCATTTTGTGAAGAACAGAATTGTTTATTTCATTTGTTGGTCGAACAGTTTCAACAAGTTCCCCTTCCAGATCAACACCAAAATGTGTTAAAAACTTAGAAATCGAGAATAGCATAAGGATACCTGAAATCACTTAGCCTCTTGGCTTTGACCATGTGGTCCTTGATGACGAAGACCCAGTTCACCCGTATCCTCGTGATGAATGCAGATACATCGAGTACTAAATATCCTTCGTTTAGCACCGCATGATTGCTTCCCCTGGGTGTGAGTCGCCAGGAAACGATGAAAGCGAGAATCCTTTCTTCCAGCTTCAACTTCCCAGTGTTGAATGAACTTACAGAATCATGCCTATTCTTCAGGCAAGAGCGGAAATACTGAACTTTATTAAATTCTTCAACATCCGAAGTACACCCTTTGGTGACTTTCACACCTACATCCTTTATTCCAGCAACCTCCTTCCAGACATTAGGTGTTATCTCAATGTCTACTCCTTTGACTTGAGTTATTAGAGTGGAACCTTCAAAGGACAAGTTAGTGAAAAAGACTTTAATTAAGTCAGGGTAAATCTTACCATTCAACTCTAGAAACTTCTGAAGTTTTTGATGTTGCAGTAACTTCTGAATGCCTCTGAATCCTTCAGCATCAAACCAGGAAAACTTTAACATCTTTGGAATGTTGACTTGCTTCCTGCTCAATTCATGGATAAACAAATCCATTTTCTCTTGGTCCCCATTGAACCAAGTCTCAATCCTTCCTCCAACATTTTGTTCTCGCCTTGTAGTAGAAGACTCGCCTCTGTTGGACTTCTTCCTTTCAGCTTCAAAAATTTTTGTCTTTACTGTTTTATTGTTTCTGCGCAGTGATGATAAAGGAGAAGAGAGAATTGCTACTGTACACTTTAATTACCCTCACATCTGATATCCAATCAGAGTCAATCAACTTTTATTGGATATCTTTGATATTTAAGAGAGTAGTTGAAGTTTATCTTGTTGTAAATGCATTCAATCCACTCTGCAGAAATTGTTTAGAGACAAAGTACATACAACTAGCCCTAAAAAAATAATCAATTGATATTCCGTGAAACCAATTGATTTTGTAATCGTAGATACTCAGAAGTAAAATAAACCGATTGAATCGAGAATTAAATCGATTGTTATTGTAAGAGACAAGCATGCAGAGTACCATAAGTGAATTCAATCGATGGAATCGAAGATTTAATCGATTGATTTATATAAGAAAGTATGCAGAGCTACAAGGTTAATGAAATAAACCGATTAAAAGCTTATCTAATCGATTGAACTAATAACACATCAATATCGATGAGTAAGAATCGGAAAATCAACAGATTATTTCACAATTTCAATCGATTGAAACAAATAATATCAATTTATTCATGCAATTATTAATCGATTGAACTTGTTATCACCTGTTAAAAAGCATACAATCACTATAACGAATCAGCTTATGCAATACTAGATATATCTAGAATTCCTAATTCAGTCCTAAGCATATTAAGTCTATCTCTAGGAAGTGGTTTAGTGAATAAATCAGCTAACTGTTTTTCAGATTCAACGAATAAAATCTCACAGTCACCCCTAGATACGTGTTCTCCAATAAAGTGATGTCTAATTTCAATATGCTTAGTTCAGGAGTGTTGAATAGGATTCTTAGTTAAGTTTATTGCACTAGTATTGTCACAAACCAGAGGTACCTTGTTTAGAGTTACTCCATAATCTGTCAGTTGTTGCTTGAGGTAGATGCTTTGAGCACAACAGTTCCCAGCTGCAATGTATTCAGCTTCTACAGTTGACAGAGCAACACACGCTTGCTTTTTGTCGTGCCACGATATAAGACTCGCTCCCGAGAAATGACAAGTACCGGAGGTACTTTTTCTGTCCAATATACATCCCGCAAAGTCGAATCGGAAAATCCAACAAGTTTAAGGGATGCACCTTCGGGATACCATAGTCCAACATTAACTTGTTCCCTTAAGGTATTTCAGAATCCTTTTGGCAGCGGTAAGATGTGATTCCTTTGGATTTTCCTGAAATCTTGCACAAAGGCACACACTAAACATAATGTCAGGTCTACTAGCAGTTAGATATAGTAGTGAACCAATCAAACCTCTATATTTAGTTTGATCAACAGGTTTTCCTTTTTCATCTAAGTCTAGACAACAGTTAGTAGACATGGGTGTAGAGGACTCCTTGCAATTGTGCATATCAAATTTCTTTAACAATTCATTGCAGTATTTAGATTGACTAAGAAAGATGCCATTTCTTAATTGTTTAACCTGGAGACCAAGGAAGAAATTCAATTCTCCCATCATAGAGATTTCAAATTCACTTTGCATTTCTTTTACAAACTTATTACACATGGAATTATTAGTGGAACCGAAAATGATATCATCCACATACACCTGCACCAGAATAATGTCAGTTCCGGATTTCTTAATGAATAGAGTTTTATCAACCTCACCTCGCTTGTACCCTTGATCAATTAGGAAGTTACTTAACCTCTCATACCATTGTCTAGGTGCTTGCTTTAAACCATAAAGGGCCTTTTTCAATTTGTAAACATGGTCAGGATGCTTGTGATCTTCAAACCCAGGAGGTTGAGAAACATATACTTCTTCATTGATGAGTCCATTAAGAAAGGCACTCTTGACATCCATCTGTAGTAATCTGAAACCACTTAAACAGGCATAAGCTAATAACAATCTAACAGCTTCAAGTCTAGCTACAGGTGCAAAGGTTTCATCAAAATCAATACCCTCTTGTTGGTTATACCCTTTGGCTACCAATCTAGCTTTATTTCTAGTAATAATGCCGTGTTCATCTAGCTTGTTTTTGAATACCCACTTAGTACCAATTACATTGATATCTTTGATTTTAGGAACTAATTCCCACACTTTATTTCTTTCAAATTGATTAAGCTCATCATGCATGGCACTAACCCAGATATTCATCATTTAATGCTTCTTTAACTGTCTTAGGCTCTATTTGTGAAATGAATGCCATATGATTACGGAATTGGTTAAGAGAATGTCTAGTAGATACTCCCTTATTAATTTGCCCGATGACATTGTCTAGAGAGAGATCTCTTGGGACAATCCACTCTTTAGGAAGCTCTTCCAGAACATCTTCTTCCCGTTCTTCAGGAATTGTTGGTGGATCAGCTTTTGCTTGGGTCCACCGATGGATCACCTTCTTCAACAAGTACACTCGATCTGTGTTTTCGACATGTTTCAACTGATAAGAATTATCAGTTAAATCTTCTTCATCTGCAGTACTCGTTGTTCTATTCCGCACCACTCGAGGAGACTCATTAAACATAACATGTACTGATTCTTCAACTGATTTCAATCTTAAATTGTAAACTCTATATGCATGGCCGAATTTCATTTGGATGTTTTGAAAATGATTTTCAGGAACAAACTGATTAAACAAATTATTTTACTAATTTGGTCTTTAATATTCGTTTTGAAAATGCAATAGTAAAATGATCGAATAATACTTGAAAGAATCGATTGTTTCTGTATTGGAAGTGATCTAGAAGATGATACCAGAATTTAAATCGATTAAAACGAAAATGAGTCGATTAAATTTGATACCTTAGTGATTTTAGTTGATATAAATTCATTCTAATCGATTAAAACAGCTAAAACTCAAATCATGAGAACATTTTAATCGATTGATTCGCATTTCAATCGATTAAAATTGTACGGACAGATTTACTAATATCTTCTGTAAGTTATTTTAATCGATTAATATTGGTTTATATCAATTAAAATAATCAGTTTAGACAAACAAAACCTGATTCGTAGCTCTGAACTTCAAGGGATTCCCAGACTTTGTTCCTGCAAAACAAGTTAAGAATTTTTTTGGTACCCTTTATGATTACTGGGTCCAATTAGGTTATTTGAAATGAATTAATTTTTGGAACCCATTTCTTCCTACCTTGCGGCACAAAATATTTTCTAGCATGACAGAATTTTATAGTATGTCCTTTCTTCATGCAGTAATGACAAGATGAGAAAGGGGATGTTGTTGTTTTTCTGTATGAAAAGAAGTTCAAATATTTTTTAGTTTTTACCCCATTCTTAGGTTTGTACCCGATTCCAGAATGTTCAAACACACAATTTTGAGACCCAAGAAGTGCATCTAAATTCTCTTTACCTTGAGTAAATTTTGTCAAGGTTTTAGTCAAGTAATCAACCTTATTTTGTAAAACAATACACTTTTCACAATTGTCGCCGCCGTCCCTTTCCGACGTCCGGAGGAGGACGTCTTAGAAACGTTTATGCGAGCGGTCGCGAAAAGATGGTTTAGACTCGCGTTTTTGTTTTAAAAGGTTTTCGAAAAGGGGTTCTTATGGAGTCGCCACCAATGTTTTGACCATAAACATCGGAAAAGGAAAAAATGTTGATTTTAAGAAAAACCGCACTTGGCCATTATAACCAGAGTTGGGTAAGGGAGTTAGTTACGTGTGGGGAAGGTGTTAGCACCCCACAACGCCCCTTTCGGGTTCCCTATGACAGATTAATTCATTTAAATAAAAACTACGAGAAATTACGCGATTACCCTATTTTATTACATAATATTAAATGGCTATTTACATGATTTTATTCTATGTTGCATGCATAAAATGATGAATAAAGTTAAATAAAGCAATAAAAGAGATATTAAAATAGCTATCTACATGATCCTATTCTACATGACATAATAAAGCTAAATAAAACAATAAAACAATAAATAAAACAATAAAAGAGAAGGGAATTGAAAAGAACCTCCGTAGCAAGCTTTATATTGAGAATCTCGAACCTGTCAGGATGCGTTTTGGCAACCCCTCTCTCTACACAGTCTCTCCTCACCAATACAAGATCGACTCTACTAAAATTTTAAAGAAGAATCAAATGCCGGAATATAATTCCTTAACCGATTGTTACCTATTTAAGGCAATCGGAAAGATCATTCGAGAGAGGGAGAGAAGTAGACAAGTGCTCTAAAGTGTTTCGGAGCTCTCGGAGTGTCTGTGGTGTGAAAAAGTGGCAAATGAGCCTCCTATTTATAGTTTTTCGCAGCTGGCGCACTTTGGGACGGCCGTCCGGGTTGGGACGGCCGTCCGGACCGGGATGGCCGTCCCAAATGGCAAAATTACACGAACGGGACCCCCAGGAAGGCCGGGACGGCCGTCCCACTTAAAATGGGTTTGGGACGGCCGTCCCAACTTTGGGACGCGCGTCCCAACTGAATTTAAGAGGTTGGGACGGCCGTCCCAACCCTGGGACGGTGGTCTCGGCCTGTTTTGTCCAGTCTTCGCGTTCGGGACCCCGGAAGCTTTCCTTTCCTTTTTCGGACATAGATTGATGTCGATGTGTGTCCGTTGAAGCTTTATCTTCATATAGGGAGTCTTCTTGGCCTCCAATAAGATGTCGGGCGAGCTTTGTCTTTGTGTAGGAAGTCTCTTTTGGCTTTTATCGTGTGAATGAGTGAACTCCGTCTTCTGTTGTGGGAGGTCCTTCTCGATTTGGGAAGCCGGATGAACTCCATCTTCGGGTGAAGTTCCTCTAGCTCTTATTTTGAGAGGCCGGGCAAAATTAGGGGTCTACAACAATTCTTATTAACAGCAACATTATCCGCAGATGAATAGATAATATCTAGATGTTCTAAATCTGTTTTGCTTTCTAATAGTTCATTTTCCAGAACTTTAACTCTATTTTCTAACCAGTTATTTAAACCTTTCAACCGATTATTTGTATGAGATAAATTTCTGGCTTCACTATGCATTTCATTGAAAGCATTTAGTAATGTGCTGTAATTCATTTCATTCTCTGTAGGAGTTGAACTTACATGTGATGAAGAGGATTCACAGCCAGCCATTAAACACAGGTTCACCTCTTCACTTTCGGATTCAGAGCTAGAAGATGAATCATTGTCTTGCTAGGCTATATAGGCCTTTTTCCCTTTGTATCTTGATTCTTTCTTGTTCCGATTCTTGGTCTTTTCCGGACAATCACTCTTTATGTGACCCTATTTACCACAAGAATAACAAGTAATATTATTTTGAACAGATTCAGTCTTTTTATCATTGTACCTTTTTACTTGGCCAGTTCTGTTCTTTCTTCTAAGAAATTTCCCAAATTTCTTAACCAACAAAGTCAGGTTCTCTCGATTCATCTTCTTCAGATCCACTGTTTTCTTCAATTGTCTTGAGAACAATATTTCTACTTTTCTTTTTTGCATTCTCTTGTTCTTTGAACCGATTGATTTCCAACTCATGTTCCCTCAACTTACCAAAAAGTGAAGCGGTAGTCATTTCGATCAAGTCTCTTGATTCGATATAGCTGTCACCTTTGGTTGCCACGTTCTGTCCAAACACTTTAAGATTTTGATGTTCAATTCTTCTTTGTCAAAAGTCTTTCCTAATCCAATTAGATGATTGACTATGTGCGTGAACCTTTTCGCACATCTCGCAATTGTTTCTCCTTGCTGCATTTTAAACAACTCATAGTCCCCGATTAACTCATGCTTTCTTGCCCTTTTCACATCAGATGTTCCTTCATGTGTAACCTCTAAAATTTCCCACATCTCTTTGGCAGAGGCACACTCGAGACACCACTGAAAAACTCATCAAGATTTAAAGCAGAGGTAATAATATTTTTGCGAGTATAATCATATTGGACTCTCTTATTTTCTACATCGGTTAATTCAGCCCAATCTTTTTCGACTACTTTACTATCTACAGTATGAGTTGGTTTGTAAGGACCATTAACAATTGTTTCCCAAATGCCTCTATCAAGAGATTCAATAAAGATTTTCATTCTAACCTTCCGTAAAGAATAATTCACACCGTAGAAAAAGTGGAGGCCAGTTTATGGAGGCTCCTTCTAAAAAATTCATCTTTCCCTCGACCATTGGACCGATTCCTTGAGTAACTTACAAGAACCAGCTCTGGTACCAATTGAAAGAATTAATGGTTGAGTTCAAGAGGGGGGTGAATTGAACTTTAAAACTTTTTATCAAAACTTACTTTCTTTTGGAAGAATGAGTTATCTTTATTCAATCTTTGCGAAGGTAGTTTGGTTTAAACACAACAAGTTAATTGACGTAGAAAATAAAAGAGATGAAAGAAGAATATTAACACACAAATTTATACCTGGTTCACTCTAATCCAGAGCTACATCCAGTTCTTGACAAACCAGTCAAGTTTCACTAATACCAAGTGAAAATTTACAACCAGTAGATACTCACCAATCTACCCCAAGAACTATCTTGCAAACCCACAAGACAGAATCTTGAAAACCACCCAAGTAACCAAACCCGAGCTATCGTACCAAGTGCAGATCACAATCCAACCTGCACAATCACACTTTTACAAAAGAGTATGAAAAGAAAAAACCTGGACTTGAAGTTCTAATTGTCCAGAACAAATTCTAACAACACTTTCTCTCTTTGATTGACCACAATTCTGATCACAGACACCTTATGATATGAAAAAGATTCTTGAATGCAGAGAAAGTCACGTATGAAAGTTTCACAGATTGATTTCACAAGTTTTCTCAAGTAGTGTATTGTTTGTGTGTCATTCAAAAGATAGATCAATTTCAGTATATATAGAGTAAAGCATAGAATCGAATGTTCCAACTGTCAAAAACTATTTTAGAGAGTCAAAAGATCGATTAGATTGAAGTAAAACAGTTTAGAAGAGACTCGATCGATTAGAACTGAAGTATGATCGATCGGATCGAGTTATGATCGATCAGAATGAAACTATGATCGATCAGACCGAGTTATGATCGATCAGAATGAAACTATGATCGATCATACCGAGTTATGATCGATCAGAATAAAACTATGATCGATCAGAATATATTTCAATCGATTAAAATATCAATTCAATCGATTGATTTCATTTAAAGCTCCATTCAATCGATTGATTCGAAGTTTTTAATGGATTGAAACAACTTTATGAAAAATGACAGACTCTGCTTCAATCGATTGAAAATCATTTTAACAGATTAAATTCCTGCAAACACTTAGTTAAAAAATAGTCTCTCTGTTTCAACAGATTGAAAAATATTTCAACAGATTGATTTTCTAAAAACTCTTAGACTAAAAAAATCTTTCTCGTTTTAACAGATTTAAAATTTATTTCAACAGATTGAAAATGCGAAACTTTGATATTGAAAAATTCATTGAGTTATTTTAACTTGTTGATTCCGCGAATCAATCAATTGAATTTTCGAATATGTATGACTATTTATTATGTTAAGTGATTTTAATAGATTGAAAATCCTTTTCAACAGATTAAAAAAACTTAGTTTATTATTTTAATACTTAAACGTAAGTTTTTCATGCAGAAAAATGATTTTCAATTATATGCAATATTTTAAGGTGCTTATCACAAAATATAATGGCCTATCAAGAGATTAAGTGCTTAAACTTAAAAACCTAATCATTTACACACCCACAACCTAAGTTATATCTATGTCTTCATCAAATCCACCAAGTGCTTCAGTCTCGACCCTGTCAGAGGAGACGGCGGTCTCGACCTGTCAGGCGCGAAAAACTATAAATAGGGGCGTCATTTCTGCCTTTTTCCACACAGAATCAACATAGCTCTCCCTTCTCTCTAGACTTTCTCTCTCTAAGAATCCCTCCGAGGCATTTCTGGAGTTTCTGAGTGTCTCTAGGAATAAATTGAGCGTTCTAAATCTTCTTTAGAATCCCTCAGAGGCACTTCCGGAGTTTCTGAGAGTTGTAGAGTGAAGAGTTGCCAAAACGCACCCTCTCTTTTAATATAAAAGCTTGCTTTGGAGGTGCATATTCTCCCTCTCTATTTTTATTACTGCCATTTAAATTACGCAATAGAAGCTAGGGCCATGTAGTCATAAACTTAAATTCCGCATAATAAAAGGGTAAAAGCGCAATTTTCCAGTTTAATTATTTATTCAAAGTAGCCGGCCTATCATAGGGAACCCGAAAGGGGCGTCGTAAAGGAACTAACACTTCCTTTACACGTAACTAACTCCCTTACCCAACTCTGGTTCTAATGACCAAAGTTGGTTTTTGAAAACCAACGCCTTTTTAAAACCCCTTTTCCGATATTTATGGTAAAAATATCGGTGGCGACTCCATAGAACCCAAATGAAATAAGTCCCTAGGTTAGCCCGGTTATCGGACAACCTAAAGGTGTTGTAACCACCAATAAAAAACGCGAAAATAAAGAGGGTCGAAAAAACCATCGCGTCGCTCCGACCGCCTTCCTTTTTTTTGACGGCAGCGACAGATGGCGATTCCAGTGGGGAAGCCTAGAGAGTTGATCCCATTTAGTGATGGGCTGGCTTAAAAATAATTAAACCAAGAAAATAGCGCTTTTACCCTACCTTGTATTATAACATGCTTTATTGTTTGGCTTTCAAATAACTGTTGCTTGTTTCTACTTACGCAATTGATTGAAATATAAATTGCACACAAAACCCTTGCACACTACAGTTCCCTCTATACCCGGGGCAAGTGAGAAAACCATAGGGAGTGGGTGGCGGGTACGGTTCGCCGCAGTTAGGGCCCCGTGCCCACCAGGTGGATCGGAAACCACCACTCAAGGTGATAACCTTCCTCTTTTGGCAACAAGACCGACTCCGGCCTTAGTTCCGAGCATGGTTGGACTAGCCGGAGAGTGGGGACCCTATAATGGGGGCACCTTGGGGGCCTTAGCCTGGTGAGAACAGCTAGAACCTACCCTAACCAATGCACCTTTCTGCAGGAAAACCCTACCTCGTGATAAAAACGAAGTCTCGCCTGTTCGAGGATGATCGAATTGTGTGTGCATATGATTGTTGCATTTGTATGTTGCATAGCATAAACAAACAACAGAACAAAATCACCAAAAATATTTTACAAATAAACACCCTTATCTCTGACGATCCGCCTTTTAGCTAGCCTGGTTTCGTGTTCTTTGTAAGCTAAGTAGCCACGCAGCTTCGACAGTAAGAGATAAGGGACGATAAATATTCTTTCGCATAAAGCCATATTTTATCTCGGACAGTCCGCCTTTTAGCTAGCCTGGTTTCAGGT
Organism: Sphenostylis stenocarpa; assembly: GCA_963425845.1. Taxonomy (NCBI): domain Eukaryota; kingdom Viridiplantae; phylum Streptophyta; class Magnoliopsida; order Fabales; family Fabaceae; genus Sphenostylis; species Sphenostylis stenocarpa. The sequence continues at coordinate 100,648,267 of OY731403.1, forward strand.
TCTTTGTAAGCTAAGTAGCCACGCTAGCTCCGACGTAAGAGATAAAAGGCTATAAAATAAACAAATAGAAATAATAAAATAATCCATTTTTCCAAAATTCACAAATAAGACCTGGTCCAAAAATATTGCATTCATAAAACATTCATATAGATAGCTTATTCTTCCAAAAAATACGCAAATACCATACATCATGTAGAAAAACATGATAAATAGTAAAATAAACACTCACATTCATACAATAAACATCATCTTCATCAAATCATACATTTTGGTTTTAGAAAATGGAGGGGACAAGTAGACAAGTGGGGAAGGTGGATATTCTCCGAAGCCATACTGAGAAGCTAGAACGACTTAGTGCAACGATGCCACCGGAGGTCCGTGCTGATTTTGAAAAGTCCTATGGACGAATTCTGGACCTCCTAAAGATCAGTGTCGATCAAGTCTTCCTCAGGGTACTGATTCACTTTTGGAACTCCAGTCTGCGGTGCTTTGAATTTCCGCAGTTCGACATGGTGCCCACTTTAGAGGAGTATGAAACAATGTTGAAATGGCCCAAGTCACTGGGGTCCATATCCGCCATGAGGCGTATACTCCTGCAGACACCGTCGCTGCCCTTATCCATCTACCGTACCGACAAAGTACCCCGATAGGAAGAGGGAACACCCAGGGATGGAGAGTATCGATGTTAGAAGACCACCTGTCCTACCCGGCTGAAAGGGCAGAGTGGGTTGCCTTCAACAAGACCCCGGCATTATTAATCTTCTGAACAATCTTGTTCCCCTTCCATCTCGACACGATCGATCAAGCCGTCATGGACGCTTTCTTCGCTTGGGACGTAAACTCGAAGAGTCCCCGCCTGCTATTCTTGCCGACACCTTGCTATCGGTGGATTTCCGCCATCGAAGCAAGGGAGAACACTCCGTCGCTGCTCTTCGTTACTTTATGTGGGGAGCATCACGCACCTTTACGCCTCCGAGTCACATGGGGATATTCCCCGACCCCTTGAGAAGCTTCTCCAAAATCCCCCTCCAACGACGCTTGACTATAGAATGGAGGGATGAGTTAGAACAAAAGGACGCCAACAGCATATCTTGGGTCTGCCCTTGGTTCCAACCCAGCCCAGTTCTCGTCAGATGTGGGAACTACCCGAATGTACCCTTGATAGGACTCAGGGGTTGCATAGCCTACTCACCTAGAGTAGCTATGAGGCAACTCATGAGGACTCAAACTACTATCTCCCGAGGGGAACTCGGAGGGTTGTGCTTCTTTGGAGACCCGTGCACAATCGCCAACTCACCGACCGTGAGGAAAGCATGGGAGAAGCCGCCTACATGGGAGACAGAGAGCTAGGAAAAGCTCGGTGACTGTCACCGAGTGACTATGAGGCATGGAGGAGAAGAAGAGAGATGGCTCGACCATCCACCACACCCGTGCCAATCGCCAACAACGAAGAGCTGCAGGCACAAGTCAATGCCTTGACCCAGAGGGTAGAAATAATGGGAGCCCAGATACGGGCCCTTTAGGAAAAGGAACAAGCCTCTATCCTCACGATTGACGGTTTACAAAGGCAAAGCAAGAAAAAGGATCATGAAATAAAGCGCCTCAAGGACCAATGTGTTGACGCTAACGAACAAGCTATCCGAGCATCCAAAACTGCCAGAACCAGCTCGGATAGCCAACTGCAGGAGATAACCGCCAGATCAGCACACCTTGAGGCGGAATCAGCTCAGCAGGCTCAAACAATCAAGGAGTTGTCAGAAGAGCTCCTCCAGACTCGGATAGACCTCCGCCAAGAGTGAGAGAACAATAGAAAACTGAGCAGAGGTCTCTATGAGCTACGCCTTAAGGAGAAAAGCGGGCTAGCTCAATATGACCAAGTACTTCAAGAGAAGGACCAAGCTGTTGCAAAGCTTGAGGAGCTACAAGCCTTGGTCATACATCAAGAGGCAAAAATCAAAGAGGCTCAACAATACAGCGAAGAAATGAGCCAAGCGATCCACAAGCAAAGCGAAGCGCTCGCTCACCATGTCCGGGAAGCCGAGAGAGAATTACAAAGAAAACAAGACCCGCCTGTGGGTTTCTTTAGGCTTTTCCGTTTTTGCCAAAAGACGCTTCGTAGTATGGAATAGGAGAATGTACACCTTCCAATGAATTAATGAAATCTTTTTCTTTATTTAATAGTTGTCTACTTGCATACATGAACATACATTTGCATATTTAATTTCCCCTCCTTCACGCTTAATAAATAAGATAATAAAAAGGAAGGATTAACTAACACGTCTTCCAACTCAGAAGAATGGAGAGAAAGTCACTCCTAATAAAGCTCACCCCAACGGTCGAATCACCGCAGGAGAGAAATAAACCTCGGCCGTTGGTCCTCAAGAATAAAGAAGAGGGGGCAAGGATGCCAGTGCGACTATTTATGCCACGTCCTTTCCCCTACGAGTCAAATAAAGTTGTACCGTGGAGATATGGGGAATCTTCACCAATAAAAGAAGAAATAACAAACATAGCCGGCATTGGGGCACAACTAGAAGTGGAAGAATCTACTCCCCCAAGGACACACAGGAAAATGTCCCTCAAAATAAAGGAAAAAATAAAAAGACCGAAGAAGAAAAAGAAAATAAAGAATCCAAGGAGGAGACAGAGGAATTACTCCAGTTTATAAGGCAAAGTGAGTATTCCATTATTGACCAGCTCAATCGCACGCCTGCAAAGATCACATTGCTATCTTTGATAATGAGCTCGGAACCGCACCGGAACGCCCTGTTGAAGGTCTTGAGCGAAGCACATGTACCTCACACAATATCCCAAGAAAAGGTTGAGAGGATCGTCGGTCACATCACGACAAACGATCACCTCACCTTCACAGAGGAAGAACTCCCCCTGGAGGGGTCAAAACACAACAAGCCCTTGCATATCTCAGTTAAATGCAAGGAATACCTCATTGCTAAGGTTCTTGTGGATAACGGGTCGTCCCTGAACGTGATGCCCAAGTGCACACTGGATAAGTTGACTATCCAAGGAACCCGTCTGCGCCCAAGCAGCACCATCGTTCGAGCCTTCGACGGATCAAAGCGAGAAGTAGTAGGAGAGGTTAATTTGCCAATCCAGGTTGGACCCACTATCTTCAACGTCGATTTTCACGTAATGGACATTACTCCAGCATACAGCTATCTCCTCGGCAGGCCTTGGATTCATGACGCTAAGGCAGTACCTTCAACGCTCCACCAAAAAGGCAAATTCGTAGTGGATGACAAACTAGTCACGGTTCAAGCAGAAGACGATATCCTGATCAGTGGACCGTCTACCCAACCTTATGTGGATGCGGCTGAAGAGGCTCTTGAAACATCTTTTCAAGCGCTCGAAATTGCCGGTATAGAGCGACTTCCCGGAAATACAAAGGTAGCCCGCATGATGTTGAAGCATGGCTACCATCCTCGGCCAAGGGTCAGGGGCAGATTCCCAAGGAATGAGGGAACCCCCGGAATTCAAAGACAATCCTCACAAGTATGGCCTAGGATATAACCCTTTCAAGGGCCAAGCGGGAAAAGCAAAAGGGAAGTCCCCCTCCGCACACTCAAGCGATTTTCCGAAGTGGAGGGGTGCAAGCGTCAAGAGCCACTCTAGTCATTAGGAAATCTTTTTCTTTGTTTAAGGGATGTAAACCCCATGATTGTTAGAGATTATCCCCGAGGCGAGCCCGACCCCGGGCATTTTAGGGCACATATTCCCTTATTAATTAATAAAGAATGATTCTTTCTATCTCGCTTCTCTTCTTTCTACTTCGATCTGGACCACATAAATAACCCTGTCTAAGTAAACATAAAAAGAAAAGAAGAATAAGAAGCGCTTCCAAGTAATCAAACCTTCATCATTGCTATCATCATCGAGTTAGCTGATTAGAAGCACATAAAAATAAGACTTCACTTAAGCCATGAAGAAAGTCACGCTTCGCCAATACTGTGAACAAAAAAAATAAATCCAAAAAAAAAAAAAAAAAAAAAAGAGAGAAAAAGCCCAGAGAAGCCAAAGGCCAAAGAAAAGGGCAAATTACCCGGTAGGAAACCCACTAAGGGGGCTACACAAAAGATAGGGTCAACCCAGTAGGATACCCGAACAACAATAAAGGGTAACCTAGGCAAAAGTTAGGGTTACAAATAAAGGTCCGCTAGGATTCCTCCAAAATTTTACAAGAGAGAGAACCTAGACAAAAGATAGGGCCAACACACAGTATCCTAGTTCGAAAACCCAAAGGGCGATCTAGGGAAATCAGCTAGCTATTTAAAAAGAAATGGAAATAAAACCAGAGAGCGCAAATACAAAAAGAAGAAAGAGGAAAATGTTTGCTTAGACAAAGCTTAAACACCCAAGCTTAACCCTAACCAGCCATTCTTACAAAATCCTTTTATCAATAAAAATCAACCCTCTAAAACACAAACCATTGATTTTTACCTCTTTGCTTCTTTTCTCTTGACCCTCACAAAAATATTCTAATAATTAATTTGGGAATGTGGAGGCGTATAGTCAACAAGAGGATTGAAATCCCTAAAGCAAGGAAAAAGGGACACTACATGACGAAAGTGCTCTACAAAAGAAAAAAACAGAAAAAGAAGAAAAAGAGAAAAATAGAGAAAGAAAGAAACTACTCTTCGGTCACAAGAAGTCCGGTATGGTACAACATGTACAAAAGCACAGATCAGGAGGCACTCGGCGCTACAAGACACGTCGGTTAAATCCTTCTGAAATATTAACCAAAGTAGGCATTATAGGACATCAAACATGAAAACATTTGCATGCATAAAATGTTTTTGAACCAGGTCCTATTTCTTATGAAAAAAGAAAAACCGAAAATTCGAGACCGCCGTCTGGATATTCCAGACCGCCGTCTCGGTTCCCTTGCAAATCGAGACCGCCGTCTCGAGAAACCAGACCGTCGTCTCGACTTAGGCAAAGTCGAGACCGCCGTCTGGGTTATCGAGACCACCATCTCGATCTGTTGGCAAAACGAGACCGTCGTCTTGACTTCCCAGACGGCGGTCTCGACCTGAAAAAAATCCTATATAAAGGGGACGCGCTTGGGGGGTTTCCTCACAACTCTCCAAGCCTCCAAAGCCTCCAACACTCATATTTTGCTCTCTCAAGCCTTCCCCACTCAAGATGTTCAGTAGAAGTGGCTCCAGGAAGAGAAGGACCACCGCTGGTGCTAGCAGCTCGGCACCACCGCCACCCCCATACCCTTCTCAACTTCAACCACAACACCAGGCCCGCCTGGACAACCTCAGAAATTACCAGTGGCACTCCCTGCTGACACTGGACTTCGGCATCTTGGCCGAGTTCGGATGGGAAGAAGACGTCCGAGCACACATCGATAGCATTGGGTGGGGTTTTCTGCTACAGCCTCCACCCGTTCATGTGTACCCACAGGCGATACTCGAATTTCTGGCCTCGGTCTCTCTCATTGAGATCCCCTCTATGGCCTCAGGCATGCAGCCCACCAAAATGGTCAATTATTTTATGGGTGGGCAATACCACACTACCACTTTGGAGGAATTCAATGTGTCCATTGGATTCATCCGGCCCGAGGCGACGTTAACTCGGGAGTACCGTGAGGCCATTTGCTCTAGGCCCACCAACCTCACCGCTGCTGAGATGTGGCACGAGCTCACGAGAGCCACCACATTGCCCTCATTGATGAGGGGTCCGCACTCCCCACCACTTCGCATCTGCCACAAGGCTGGCGCGGGCACCATCCACGCAAGAAAAGAGAGTCGGGGAAGATATCCCTCCCCGACCTCTTTGTCCTCTATTGCATGCACCGGAGACGGCGCCGCAATCCCGGGTACTTCCTCCTGAGGGCCCTGAAGGACTTTGGGAGTAGATCCACAGGGGCCATCCTTGTGGCTCCCCTCATCACCCCTCTAGCAGAGAGAATGGGGTGCCCCGGCCGGGAAGAGCTGGCCCGTAATCTGCGACCCGAGCCCATCAACGGGCCAATGCTGGACAGCATGGGGATGTTGATACGTCGGGGAGGTCAGTTCGCCTTGTATCCCACCCTGGACTTTGAGCTGGACCTCCGGGGAATAGTGGCGATGCAGGATACGCCCACATCTCCCAGCTCCCAGCAACAGCAGCAACAGCAACAACCACCACCGTACACAGAGGACTTTGCTGGCCTCCACCAACACATGAACGATCTGAGCTAGCAGCTCGGCCAAATGGCGATATGGCAAGAGCAGCAGACCCAGTGGCGGCAGGACCAAGACGTTCGCCAACAGGCCTTTTAAGAGGGCCAAAATGAGATCCGCCAAGAGCAGCAGAGGATGCGGCAGGAGTGGACGACGTTCCAGGAGGATTACAACGATGAAATCCAGGAACAAATTGACTTCCGTTACCACATGTATAAACATTTTCCCCATCGCACCCCTTCTGATGATGATGACTCTTAGGGACTGTACTGGTTAAAATAAAAGTCGCTATAATAAAATTTCCTATGAATAAAATTTTATTTCTCGCATCCTTTGCCTTCTTTTGCAAAAGCCAGCATAACAAAAAAAAAAAAAAGCTTAAAAAAGAAAAAGGCACACGCTCAATAAAAAGCCAGAATCCAAAATCGTGAGACAAAAGAGATAAAACCGCGAGAAAAAGGCAGGATTAAAACAACTACCTTAACCAAACAAAATTTCGACTAGCAAAACAAAGAAAACCCGACCAACCAGCAAGAGTCGGATAACCACCACAAAAAGTTAAAAACAAAAATCCCCAACAACCAATAGAGCTGGATGAACAACAAACCAGATTTCCGGCAACCCGGATGGCCATTCCAGAAAGGTCCAAACCACCAACACAGAAATCACTCCCCAGTTAAATGGCGCATGATCAGAATCAGTAAGCCGCCACCATTGCCAAAGGATCAGCTACCGCAAGAAGGGGCATCCAGAGGCACATAACCAGACGGGGGTTCATACTCGTCAGCTAAGGGATCAGCTACCGCATCGAAGGAGCATCCCAAGGTTTCACGCCGGCGCATGGTCAGAATCAGTAAGCCGCCACCACGGCCAAAGGATCAGCTACCGCAAGATGGAGCATCTGGAGGCTTAACCACCAGATGGGGGTGCGTACTCATCAGGCCTCACAGAAGAAGGCTTACCGGACGGGGTTCATACTCGTCAAACACCGGATGGGGGTGTGTACTCATCGAGGCCTTACGAAGGGGGCTTACGGGCGGGGGTTCATACTCGTCAAACCGGATGAGGGTTCGTTCTCATCGGCCGAAGGGGTCGGCTACCGCGTCGAAGGAGCATCCCGAGGCGCACAACACATCTCCCGGAAGGTTATCCGCCGCAAAGACGGAGTATCCGAAGGTAAACCGGCAAGAGGGTCAACTCCTTTACCCTCCAGTCGATCACCTCAGCACAAAAGGCTAGCAGTCGACTGGTCGGGAAAAGGGGGGGCAGCTGTAGACCCCAAATCTTGCCCGGCCTCAGAATAAAGTCAGAAAGCATCCTATTTGAAGACGACCGAAGCTTAACAAGTCATTAGGAGAGACTATTAGGCTCCCGTACCAAGATAGGAAGGTTTTTTGGCCCGAAAATAAAGTTCCTCGCCCTGAAGGGACGAGACCGCCGTCTGGAAGGACCAGACCGCCGTCTCGTCTCAACGCCAGGGCGAGACCGCCGTCTCGATTGTCCAGACGGCGGTCTTGATTCCTGCAAAGGTCGAGACGGCGGTCTGGATTTTCCAGACGGCGGTCTCGATTCCTGCCTAGTCTAGACGGCGGTCTGGATTATCCAGACGGCGGTCTCGACCCTCTATCATGAACGAGACGACGGTCTAGATTTTCCAGACGGCGGTCTCGACCCTGTCAGAGGAGACGACGGTCTCGACCTGTCAGGCGCGAAAAACTATAAATAGGGGCGTCATTTCTCCCTTTTTCCACACAGAATCAACATAGCTCTCCCTTCTCTCTAGACTTTCTCTCTCTAAGAATCCCTCCGAGGCATTTCCGGAGTTTCTGAGTGTCTCTAGGCATAAATTGAGCGTTCTAAATCTTCTTTAGAATCCCTCCGAGGCACTTCCGGAGTTTCTGAGAGTTGTAGAGTGAAGGGTTGCCAAAACGCACCCTCTCTTTTAATATAAAAGCTTGCTTTGGAGGTGCATATTCTCCCTCTCTATTTTTATTACTGCCATTTAAATTACGCAATAGAAGCTAGGGCCATGTAGTCATAAACTTAAATTCCGCATAATAAAAGGGTAAAAGCGTAATTTTCCAGTTTAATTATTTATTCAAAGTAGTCGGCCTATCATAGGGAACCCGAAAGGGGCGTCGTAAAGGAACTAACACTTCCTTTACACGTAACTAACTCCCTTACCCAACTCTGGTTCTAATGACCAAAGTTGGTTTTCGAAAACCAACGCCTTTTTAAAACCCCTTTTCCGATGTTTATGGTAAAAATATCGGTGGCGACTCCATAGAACCCAAATTAAATAAGTCCCTGGGTTAGCCCGGTTATCGGACAACCCAGGGATACTTTCGAAAACCTCGCCCCTAGGTTAGCCCGGTTATCGGACAACCTAAAGGCGTTGTAACCACCAATAAAAAACGCGAAAATAAAGAGGGTCGAAAAAACCATCGCGTCACTCCGACCGCCTTCCTTTTTTTTGACGGCGGCGACAATGGCCAAAGTTGGTTTTTTCTAAAACCACTGCCTTTTTCTTTTTTTACCTTTTTCAGTGTTTAAGGTTAAAACACTAGTGGCGACTCCTCGAACCTATTCGAAAACCTCGCCCTTAGGTCTAGCCCGGTTATCGGACGGCCTAAAGGCGTTGAACCGTTTCTTTCAAAGAAAATGCGAGTCATATAAAAACCATCGCGTCGCTCCGACCGCCTCTTCTGACGGCGGCGACAGGCATCTACAAATTGATTGTCTTCCCGAGGGGTATATTTGAAAGTGACGCTTTCCAGCCTTGATATCAAATCGTGAATGTGCTCTATATATGACATTAATTTGGAATTTCGGGTCTCCCATTCACCCATGAGTTGGTAGATGACAAGCGATGAATCATCGAAAACTCTGAGTTTGGTCACCCCATGATCTAGAGCTGCTTGGATTCCCAATGCACAGACTTCGTATTCGGCCATATTATTTGTACAGTCAAAGTTTAACCTGGCCGTTACCAGGATATATTTCTTTTCGGGGGAGTGTAGACCCCAAATCTTGCCCGACCTCAAAATAAGAGCAGAGGACCTCCTATACGAAGATGGACAAAGCCTAAAAAGCCACTAGGAGAGACTATTAGGCCCCATATTAGAGTAGGAAGGCTTTCATGTACAAAAAATAAGGATTTCCACCTTCAGAGGTTGAGACCGCTGTCTCGCATTTCGGGACCGCCGTCTCGACCAAAGGCAAGTCGAGACAGGCGTCTCGCCACTTACCATTGGCAAGACCCCCCTCCCGTTTGGCAAGATGACCCTCTCGCCATTTGGTAAGTTGATACCGCCGTCTCGCCAAACGAGACGGCGGTCTCGGCACTTATCAAAGTCGAGACCACCGTCCCGAATGGCGAGATCGCCGTCTCAACCTTGCCAGGCGAGATGGCGGTCTCGACCTAACAGGCCCGAATCCCTATAAATAGGGGGAGCTCTCCCCTTCATTTCACACAATTCTTCCACCTTTCCTTATGCAATTTCTTAAAATTCTTCTTTTAGAGCCCCTCCGAAGCATTTCCGGAGTTTCTGAGTGTTTTAAGAGAGCTTTTATAGTGTGTCGAGAGAGAATTCGGTGTTGTAAGAGCGAAGGGCTGCCAAAACGCACCATAATTTTTACGAGAATTAATCAAAAGCTTGCTCTGGAGGTTTCTTCTTCTCTCCTTCTCTTTTATTGTTCTTTTTACTTATATTAAATTGTGTAATAGCTATTAGGGTCATGTAGTCATCATTTTAATTCCGCAAATAAAAGGGTAAAAGTGTCATTTCAAAAGTGTATTTATAAAATAATTGGCCTGTCATAGGGAACTCGAAAGGGGCGTCGTAAGGGAACTAATACTTCCCTTACATGTAACTAACTCCCTTACTCAACTCTAGTTTTAACAACCAAAGTTGATTTTTCTTAAAAAACCAACACCATTTTTCTCCCCTTTTTCGATGTTACTGGTAAAAATATCGGTGGCGACTCCATAAGAACCCTTTCAAATTTGTTCTTAGGTCAGCCCGGTTATCAGACGATCTAAGAACACCCTTTCCAAAACCTCGCCTATAGATTCAACCCGGTTATCGGACGACCTAAAGGCGTTGTAACCTCACCCATAATTAAACGCGAAAAAATGGAAAGTCAGAACCATCGCATCGCTCCGACTGCCTCTTTTGACGGCAGCGACAGATGGCGACTCCGTTGGGGAAGCCTAGAGAGTTGATCCCATTTAGTGATGGGCCAGTTTAACGAAGAAACTTAGAAATTTCGCTTTTACCCTACCTTGTATTATAACATGCTTTAATTGCTTGGCTTTAATAATTGTTGTTTGTTTATTTTACGCAATTGTTTGAAATAAAAATTGTACACAAATCTTTGCACACAATAGTTCCCTCTATACCCGGGGGAAAGTGAGAAATCCATAGGGAGTGGGTGGCAGGTACGGTTTGCCGTAGTGAGGGCCATGTGCCCACCGTTATGATCAGAAACCACCATTCAAGGTGATAACCTTCCTCTTTTGGCACAAAGACTGACTATGGCCTTAGTGCTAAGCATGTTCGGAAGGCTGGAGAGTGGGGACCCTATAATGAGGGCACCTTGGGGGACCTAAGCCTTGGTGAGAACAGTTAGAACCTACCTTTGCCAATGCACTTTTTTGCAAGAAAACCCTACCTCGTGATTAAAACGACTTCTCACGTGTTCGCGGATGAGTGAATTGTATGTGCATTTGTTTGTTGCATAGCATAACCAAACAATAGAAAAATATTTTATAATAAACACCCTTATCTCGGACAGTTTGCCTTTTAGCTAGCCTGGTTTCAGGTTCTTTGTAAGCTAAGTAGTCACGCAGTCTGACAGAATAGATAAGGGACACTAATATTATTCTTTCGCAATAAACCATTTTATCTCGGACAGTCTTCCTTTTAGCTAGCCTAGTTTCAGGTTCTTTGTAAGCTAAGTAGCCACGCAGTCCGACAGAAGAGATAAAAGGATCTAGAAACAAAATAAAATCAAATAAATCCAATAAATCAAAAATAAATAAAATGATTTTTGACAAAGTCAAAACATTCATGTCGCATCATACCATGAGTGGAGAAAACCAAGAGAGAAAATAAAAGGAAAGAATGCATTAGCATCATCTAAACAAAATCTCTCATACATAAAACACATTCATGCTAGGGGGCATTAGATATCTCTAAGACAAAGATGAAAGAGGCCCCAAGCACATTTGTAACCATCCATAAGGAAGGGACAAATGTACTAAGGTATATGGTGATCTTCGTCATACTTGTCAAAAACCATGACAAGGAAGGAACCAGTACACCGAAGTGGGTAGGGTACTCCACAAAGCGTAAGCTTAGAGGATAATACCTAAATCATTGTCTTGAAAGATACTAGTCCCACACTCAACATTCATTAATAAACTTCTTTTGGGGCATTCTAGAAAGTGGCTAGTCCTCTCCCCGTCCGAACCCGCTCACAAAAAGCCAAGGCAATGGAAAATCTGGAAGAGCAAAATCGCAAGCTCATCGCAGAGGTTAACACCCTCCAGGAGCAGATGGTGCAACTGATGGAGGCTATGCGTCAAGGCCAAAATAAAGGCGAAACCCAAGCCGAGCATGCCCCCCACGAAGAGGAAGAGGAAGAGGAGTTCCTCTTCGATCAAAAGGCGTCTCTCCAATCCGACGCTCGGGCCATGCACATCCACACCCCAGAAGTGTCCAAACAACGAATCTCCGCCCTAGAGGAGAGACTGAAGGCGGTGGAGGGGCACAATTTTGATTCCAAAGAGGTGGCAGATATGTGCCTAGTAAAGAATATTCATTTCCCTCCAAAATTCAAGGTCCCAGACTTCCCCAAGTATGCTGGGCTGACCTGCCCTAGTAACCATCTTACGATGTACTATCGTAAGATGGCTGTGCATGCTGAGAATGAAAAACTCCTAATTCACTATTTCCAGGAGAGTTTAGCCGACTCGGCTCTCAACTGGTATATGCAGTTGGAAAGAGGGCATGTCCAAAACTAGAAACAGCTGGTTGATGCCGTCCTTCGTCGTTACCGCTACAATATCGATCTAACCCCTAACAGGTCAAATCTTAGGACCCTAAGTAAAAAGGACGACGAACCTTTGAAGGCATATGCCCAACGTTGGAGGGAATTGGCTGCCCAGATAGAGCCCCCGCTAACAGATAAGGAGATGGTGGCCATGTTCATTTACTCACTGACTGGACCTTACTATGACAAAGCAATAGCAAGTACGTCCAACCTCTTTTCAAACGTGGTCACCATCGGGGAAAGGGTGGAGCAAGGGCTAAGGAATGGGAAGATAGCGCGACCTTCCTCTTCCAGCGTCTCATTCAAGAAACCGTTTAAAAAGAAGGAGGAGGTCGTACATACCATTAATTTCGCGACTCCTTCCTCCACCCCGCAAATAGATCAACAGCCGCGAAGAAAGGAGAGGAAATTCACTCCTATCTAAACCTCATATGGGAAGCTGTTACCCCAATTGCTGGAGGCCAACCTTTTGGCACGTGTTCCTCCTAAGAAAATGGAGCCTCCTCACCCCGAGTGGTACAATCCCAACGAGAAATGTAGTTACCACTCGGATGCGCCTGGGCATTCAACGAATAATTGCTTGACCTTGAAATATAAGGTCCAAGAGCTAATTGACACAGGGTGGATAACCTTTGACGCTTCCGCCTCCGACATGGATGCCAAACCTCTGTCAAAACCAGAGTAGCATAGAGGGAGGACTGGGAGGATCAACCCCTAGGGTTCTTTTATTTAAAAGCTTTGTAGACCCCTAATTTTGCCCGGTTTCTCAAATAAAGACAAAAAGATCACCCATAACAAGATAAAGCTCATCCAGCAATACAAATAAGAGCCAAGAAGACTTCCTGTATGAAGATAAAGCTTCAACAGACACCTATCGGCATCAACTGACGTCCGAAACAGGAAAGGAAAGCTTCCCGGGGTCCCGAAACGCGAAAACTGGGCAAAATAGGTCGAGACGGCCGTCCCAAAGTTGGGACGGTCGTCCCAACCTGCCAGAATCAAGTGGGACGCGCGTCCCGGGTTCCCAGGTGGTCTCGCCCTGTGTAAAATTGTCATTTGGGACGGCTATCCCAGTCCAGACGGCCGTCCCAACCCAGACGGCCGTCCCAAAGCACGCCAGCTGCAAAAACTATAAATAGGAGGCTCATTTGCCACTTTTTGAGAACACAGACACTCCAGAGAGCTCTGAAACACCTTAAAAAACTCAGAGCACTTGTCTACTTCTCTCCCTCTCTCGAATGATCTTTCCGATTGTCTTAAATAGGTAACAATCGGTTAAGGAATTATATTCCGGCATTTGATTCTTCTTTAAATTTTTAGTGGAGTCGATCTTGTATTGGTGAGGAGAGTCTGTGTAGAGAGAGGGGTTGCCAAAACGCATCCTCACAGTTTGAGATTCTCAATATAAAGCTTGCTACGGAGGTTCTTTTCAATTCTCTTCTCTTTTATTGCTTTATTTATTGTTTTATTTAGCTTTATTTATTATTTACGCCATGTAGAATAAATTCATGTAGATAGCCATTTTAATATCTTTTTTATTGCTTTATTTAGATTTATATAAAATTATGTAGATAGCCATTTCAATATTATGCAATAAAATAGGGTAATCGCGTAATTTCTCGAAGTCTTCTCTTAAAATGAATTGATCTGTCATAGGGAACCCGAAAGGGGCGTTGTGGGGTGCTAACACCTTCCCCACACGTAACTAACTCCCTTACCTAACTCTGGTTATAATGGCCAAGTTTGGTTTTCATTAAAATCAATGCCTTTTATCCTTTTCCAATGTTTATGGTCAAAACATTGGTGGCGACTCCATAAGAACCCCTTTTCGAAAACCTTGCTTTTATTAGAGGATAGTTCAATTATCGGGCACCTCGGAAGCAATGAACACATTTTAAAACAAATACGCGAGTCTAAACCATCTTTTCGCGACCGCTCGCATAAACGTTCGAGACGTCCTCAGACGTCGAAACGGACGGCGGCGACAAATGGCGACTCCACTGGGGAAGCTAGAGAGTTGATCCCATTTAGTGATAGATAAATTCAAACTAAGTAAAGATTTGAAATTACGCCTTTACCCTCCGTATGTTTTTACTGTATGGCTTTAATAACTGCTGTATGATTACTTCTGCAAATTGTTTGAAATATAAACTGCACACAAAAACCCTTGCACACAACAGTCCCCCTATACCCGGGGGCAAGAGTGAATACCTTTAGGGAGTGGGTGGCAGATACGACCGGCTTGTTGGCACACGGGGCTACATCCGTTGTCGGAAACCACCAACTCAAGGTGATAACTCTCTTCTTTTGGTCCAAGGATGTCGACACGGAATTCCGTGCATGACCCAAGGACTGAGAGATTGAGAGGTCCCTATAATGGGGGCACCTTGGGGACCTTTGGCCTTGGTGAGAACAGTTTAGAACCACCCAAACAAAGCACGTTTCTGCAGGAAAACCCTACCTCGTAATAGCGTGACTTTGCTCGTGGATGTTTGAATTGTGTGTGCATCCGTTTGTTGCATTTGTATTGATATATTAGCATAAGATAATCATACAACAAACAAAATAATGAAAAACCATAAAAATACCTTCTGTAAAGAAGTTTTCTTTCTTGACAAAATCATATCATTCATACCATAACATTCAATAAGTGGTAACAAAAGAGAAGAGGATAGGACTCTCTTCATCAAACTCCATAAGATGTTCATATAGATAAATGTTCTTTTCAAGAAAAACTAAGCACTATCATGTATCATATTAGGAATAAAACATGATAATATTTAGAAGAACAAACACCTGCATGCATGTATTTACAAGGACTCATCCTCATATCATGCATTTTCATTTCTACTAGACAATGGAGGGATCCAGTAATAGACAGTTAAAGAAAGTGGAAATCCTTCTATGCCGTGTAGAGAAGTTAAGGCAATTGTGTACATATATGCCGCCAGAGGTTAATGCCAATTTTGAGAAATCTTATGGAAGAATTCTTGACCTCCTAAAAATCAGCATCGATCCGATCTTTATGAGAGCATTGGTCCATTTCTGGAATCTCGATCTGCATTGCTTTGAGTTTTCGCAGTTCGATTTAGTACCAACCTTAGAAGAATATGAACTCATGGTTAGATGGCCTCAATCAATCGGGGTCTATATCTCGCTCGAGGAACATATGTAGCCGTAAGTAAGGTTGCCACCATTATACGATTGCCTCTCCATCAATCCATCCTATAGGGAAAAGGGAACATCCGAGGTTGGAAAATGTCAATAATAGAAGACCACTTGATTTCTCTGACTGAAAAGAAAGATTGGTCTACCTTCAACAAAACTCTAGCACTGGTAATGTTTGGAATCATATTATTCCCATTTCATATAAACATTGTGGATCATGCTGCAATAGATGCGTTCTTTGCCTGGGATGTATACTCTAAGAGCCCTATACCCGCAATTCTTGCTGATACCCTGCTTTCAGTAGATTTTTGCCGACAGAAACCAGGGAAAACACTTAGATGTTGCACTTCATTACTATATGTATGGGGCGTTACTCATTTCTACGCTTCAAGTTACATGGGCATATTCCCCGATCCTTTAAGAAGTTTTTCTAAAATCCCTCTTCAACATCGGCAAGCTTTGGAATGGAAAACCGAATTAGAAAATTGGAGTATAGAGCATGTATCATGGGTTTGCCCTTGGTTCAGACCCGGTTATATTCTGGTACGATGCGGAGATTACCTGAGCATACCACTACTGGGCCTCAGAGGTTGTATAGCTTACTCTCCCAAGATAGCTTTGAGACAACTCATGAGAACTCAGACTGTGCCAACTCAAGAAGAGCTCAGAGTACTAAGTCTATGTCATTACTCTCATAGTTTTGAAGAAGTATCTGATGTCCGGAAAGCATGGGAAAGACCGGTCTATATGGGGGATAAAGAACTCGGAAAGGTCCAGGTGTCTACATCCCACGAATATGAAGAATGGAGGAAAAATAGAAGGATACCCCAACCATCTGTTACAATCACTACAACTTTAGTGAATGAAGAGCTGCAATTACAAGTCAATGCCTTAAATAAAAAGGTTGAAGTCATGGAAGCTCAGCTAAGAGCCTTCGAAGGAAAAGAGCAAGAAACAACCCTTATAATAGATGGTCTAAAAAGACAATGTAAAAAGAAGGACCATGAGATAGAGCTTCTCAAGAATGATTATGCTGACTACCAAGAAGAAGCTAAACAAACACTGAAAATTCCGAGGCTTGAACAAGATAGTCTATTCCAGGACATGAAGGACGAAATAGCACGTCTTGAGAAGGCACTTGCAGAACAGGCAAAAATGATCAAGTTGATGCAGGATGACCTAACAGGAACTCGGTCAGAAGCACAAAAGTGGTGGGGAACCGCTGAAAAATACAAAAAAAGCCTGGATGAGCTACATGATAAAGAAAAAGATGGTTTAGCTCAGTATGGTCAATTACTTCGTGAAAGACACCGAATAATAGAAAGGTCTGAACAACAGCAAGCCTTGATCGTACATCAAGAAGAAAAGATAAAAGAGGCTCGTCAATATAGTGAAGATATGAGTCAGGCGGTATCTGAGCAAATCAAGACGCTCAGAAATCACGTGATAACAGCTGAAGACGAATTACGAAGAAAGCCTAATTTACCTATAGGATTCTGCAAGCTTTTTCGCTTTTGTCAACATCTGCTTCAAAGCATTGTATAGAAGGATTTACACTTTCTAATAAAAGGATTTTTCCTTAAATTGTCTATTGCATTCATAAGTTGCATACATTCATATATCCCTCCTCGTTTTAATAAATAAAGATAATAAAAAGAAAGGATTAACTGATGTGCTTTCCACAAATCAGAAAAATGGAAAAGAAGCCTTCCGTCATCAAAATCTCTACGACGGTCAATAAATCTGAAGATGATAACAAACAAGCACCGTTAATCATTCCAATCAATAAAAGGGAAGAAACAATAACGCCTTTACGTTTATTCGTACCTCGTCCTTTCCCTTATTCATCAAATAAAGCTGTACCCTAGAGATACTCAAAAGAATCGCCAGTCAATCAAGATATCTCCAACATAACCGGTATTGGGGGCATGACTCGAAGTGGAAGAATATACTCCCCCAAGGAATTACAAGAAAATACTAAAGAGAAATCGAAAAGTAAGGCCGAAGAAGAAAAGGAATCCAAGGAGGAGACACATGAGTTACTCCAGTACATAAGACAAAGTGAGTACTCTATCATCGATCAACTCAATCGTACTCCAGCAAAGATAACTTTGTTATCACTCATCATGAGTTCAGAACCGCATCGAAACGCACTGTTAAAGGTTTTGAATGAATCATTCGTTCCGCATGCAATACCCCAAGACAAGTTTGAAGGAATTATTGGTAATATTACAGCCAATAATCACCTTACTTTCACTAATGAAGAATTCCCTTTGGAAGGATCAAATCATAATAAGCCTTTGCATATCTCTGTCAAATGTAAGGAATATCTCATTTCCAAAGTACTTGTGGATAATGGGTCATCCCTAAATGTTATGCCTAAAAGTACACTCGACAAAATAACAGTGCAAGGAGCCCACATGCACCCGAGTAATACTGTGGTTCGAGCCTTTGACGGATCAAGACGAGAAGTAGTAGGAGAAATTAGTCTACCAATCCAAATTGGACCTACTATTTTCAACATAGACTTCCACGTGATGGATATCACGCCAGCATACAGTTGTCTCCTTGGTAGACCTTGGATTCATAGCGCTAAGGCAATACCTTCAACGCTCCACCAGAAAGTCAAGTTTGTGATAAACGATAAACTCGTCACAGTACAAGCTGAAGAAGACTTTCTAATTAGCAAACCGTCTGTCCAACCATATGTGGATGCGGCTGAAGAAGCTCTTGAAACATCTTTTCAAGCACTCGAAATTGCCAATATAGAAAGACTCCCTAGTAATACAAAGGTGGCCCACATGATGAAAAGATATGGATATCGCCCAGGACAAGGGCTCGGAAAGAACGCTCAAGGCATAAGAGAGCCACCAGATTTCAAGGACAACCCGCTAAAGTATGGATTAGGGTACGACCCTACAAAAGATCAAGCCAAACGGAAAATAGGGAAGTCTTACACCTCGAGGATGATATTCCGAAAAGGAGGGGTATTAGCGCAAAGGGTAGCGTTAGTCATTAGGTGTCCTTCTTTTGATTCTAAGGGATGTAAACCTAGTGACTATTAGAGATCACTCCTCGGGGTATGCCAGTCCCAGAGCATCTTTAGGGCACACATTTCCCTGAAATTACAAAAGAATGCTATTCTTACTATCTGCCTCTTTTCTTACTAAATATATCTATACCCCATTGTAATAAACAAGGTTTAGATAAAACGTTTTGTTCCAAATGCGTCGGAATAATTAAAGCGCCGCGAAGAAAAGTCAAAAAATGATTGATTAACTAGAAACACAAATGAAATCTATCTTGACAAAATCAAGTTTCGACAATGTTGTGCAAAAAAAAAAAATATATGCATATAAAAGAAAAGCCCGTTGAGGCCAAAGGCCGAGACAAAAGATAAAAGGGCAAAATACCCGGTGGGAAACCCACAAAGGGGGCCGCACAAAAGTTAGGGTAAACCCGGCAGGAGACCCGAACAATAATAAAGGGTAACCTGGGCAAAAGTTAGGGTTATGAAAAGTCCGCTAGGTATTCCTAAAAAATAAATACAAAAAGGAAACCTAGACAAAAGTTAGGACATAAGCATAACATCCTAGACTGAAAACCCGAAAGGGCGGACTAGGAAAACTGATCAATCACAAAAAGGCGCCACAAATTAGTAAAACAAAGATGCCACATCATAAGAATGAAACGTCTATCTAAACTAGCCTAAACACAAACCAACCCTGGCCAGCCATTCTTACAAAAACCTTTATTATAAAAAATATATCCCTCTAAAACACAAGCCTTTGATATAAATCCTTTTCTTTCTCTTCTCTTGACCATTTCATTAAAAAGCATTCAAGTAATAAAGGGAATGTGGAAATATAGTGATCAATAGGAAGGTCGAAATTTCTAAGAAAAGGAAGAGGGGCATTGATATGGCAGTTACCCTATGAACAACAGAGTGCTCTTAGGCAACAACAAGAAAAAGTTTAAGACGAAAAATTATGTACAGCCAAGCTTGTTAATCAGAAGAAACATGATGACAGAAAGGCACAGCACCAAGATTACACCCAAAGACAAAGCACATCAATTAAAACTTTTGAAATATTAACTGAAATAGATCATAGGATGCATATCATGAAACATTACATGCATTAAAACATCAATGAATGGAGTCCTACCCTTTTTCTCAGCAAAAAAATCAAAAAATCCCCTCCAGTAGCTCGAGACGGCCGTCCCAAAGTCGGGACGGCCGTCCCAAGTGTCCAAGTTCAATTGGGACGCACGTCCTAGGTGGGACGGCCGTCCCACTTACCAGTTGATGTCCCATACGTGAAAAATTCAAATGGGACGGCCGTCCCAACCCAGACGGTCGTCCCAAAGTTCCTGGCGCTCCCTATAAATGCTAGGCGCGGATTTGAGCTTCTGCACCTCATTCCAAGCTTTCTATCTTGCTTCTTCTCCCTTTCTACACATTTCTAGCATTCTTAAGTAAGTATTACCTACAATGGAGCATGGAGAAACCTCATCTAGGAGAAAACGCTCTAGGAATCCTGCTAGAGGAACTCCTGCAATTAGTACTCAACTAGCAGAATCGCATCAACTACGGCTGGCAAATATCCAGCAATTTTCCTGGTACCCCACACTGCAATTGGATTTTGAAATCCTAGCTACATTTGGCTGGGATCAAGATGTCGGAAGATACATCCACAACATAGGATGGGACTTTACGCTCCGTGAGCTGCCTACTCGGATCCATCGCGAGTGCTACGATGGAATTTCTTGCCTCTGTCAACATGGTGGAAATGCCATCTCGCAATTCCGGGGTGCCACCAACTCAAGGCTGTCTCCTACTTGGATGGATGGAGCTTACCGGACCACCGCTCTCGGATGACTTTAATGTCATTATGGGTTTTCGCCAACGAGCGGATACAAGAACTCCAAAGTACCGATCCGCGTATTTGGAGAGACCCGCTGCTCTCACCACCACTAGCATGTGGAAGGAAATCACTGGAGCCGTCGTTCCGCCATCAAATCGAAGGGTGCAACTTTTTCCCCTCCACTCCGCGTATGTCATAAATTGCTGGCCGGGACCATACACGGCGGAAGGAGAGCCAAGGAAAGGTAACTCGGGCCGACCTTTTCATTGTTTACTGTATGCACCAGGGGCATAGGTGCAACCCAGGGTATGCCTTTCTCAAAGCCGTCAAGGATTGCGGCACTCGCGGTCCAGCAGGGACAATCATAATAGCTCCCTTTCTCACCCCTCTAGCTGAGTATTGGGGATGTAGCGACGGAGAAGACATCCCGGCTAGCCTTCGACCGGAGCCGATCAACGGCGGAGTATTGACCCATATGAACATCCTCGGCGAGGCAAGGGACGGGGTTTATCTTAAACCCAATCCTCTCTATCTCGATGGACATGCGGGATTTCGACACACCACAGGATATCCCCACCACTTCGGAATCCCGGCAGCAGTCCTACGACCCCGACTACGCCGGCTTATATAGGCGCCTGGATGATGAGCATGCCTACATGGAAGGGCAATTCCGAGTTCATGCAACGACGGTTCGGTCAGCTGACCACGAGGCAAGACAGGACAGACCGCTGGATAGAAAATCTAGTCCAGACCCAGGCGAGGTTCCAGTGCCGCATGCTACGCCGCTTCCCTTCGCCAGCACCATCCTCTCACTCCAGTCCTGAGGCAGACGATTAGGAGGTTTTCTAATGTTTTCTAGTAGTTTAAAAGAATGTTTGAATGTACTATCCAAAAAATATATAATAAATAAGAGTTGTTATTCCCATTTGCATTTCGAAAAGCCTACGTGCAAAATAAAAAGGCACACGTAATATAGCAAAAAGCCGGATTTCAAATAACTCGCGTCAAATAAAAATCGCGAAAGAAAAAGGCGAAATCAAAACTACTTCAGCAGAATAAAGAAGCTTCAGAAAAAAATAGCTTCGATAAAGGTACACAAAAGCCAATAGAAAAATCCGATCGGGCAAATAAAAAAGATTACCTCATGACTCGAAGACATCACCGCATGAGTCATCAAGCACACTCATTAAAGAGTCGCCGCCTCGAAGAGTCCATCAAAGAAAGCACAGAATCAAATCAACCAAATCACTAAGGGGCAACAAAAAGAAAGAAGAGAAAAGCCTTTCATCCTCTAACAAAGGCCACTGCATGAAAAAGCCGAAAGAAAATCCCCAAGAAGAGCACATCAAGAAAAATCTATAAAAGGAGAAAATGAGAAATTTCCATCCCCAGGAAGCCAATAAAATTCCCCAGGGATCACTACGAAGAAAAAAAATATATATCTTTCCATCTAACGTGCATAAAAGGCGCACATATAAACCCATTCCCCAGCAGGAATAAGAACATAAATAAAAGCCAGTTCAAGCAATAAGGAGTCAAAAACTCCATTTTTTCCCCTTAGGGGGCAATTCAAAAGAGATTTCAGGCAGAGCAATCAAATTCTCAATGAATCATCCAAAAGAAAAACTATCACCGGTGAGCCTACAACAGAGCTTATGTTTGCTCAAAAAAATAAACAAAGAGCTAATGTCCCAGAGAAATGGGAAATCAACCTATGCGAGAGGTAATGCAAGCCCAAAAGCATAAAAGTCTTCACCATTGCTTGAAGCAATTGCCTAATCAAGAGGCACAATCAAAGTCCCCGATAAATTCCTGCCTAAAAGGAAACCAACAAAGAATCCCGGTAAAGCCGGATGAGTAAAATAGAAAAGTCAAAAAGAAAGAAAATCAATCATTCCTCATGGAATAGGCGCATAAGTCGCCGAAGCCGGATGAGGGTTCGTACTCATCAATAAAAAAGGATATACCAAAAAGAGCATTCCAAGAATCTGTCAAAATGCAGATTCATACCAGGTGGGGGTAGGTACCCATCAGGGTCGGTCAAAATGCAGACTCATACCAGGTGAGGGTAAGTACTCACCAGAGCATCATACAGTAAAACTCAAAACCAGATGGGGGTATGTACTCATCAGGCCTTACAAAAGGGGGCTTACAAGACGAAGGTTCGTACTCGTCAAACACCAGATGGGGGTGTGTACTCATCAGGCCTTACAGAAGGGGGTCTACCATGACAGAGGGTTCGTACTCGTCAAACACCAGATGGGGGTGTGTACTCATCAGGCCTTACATAAGAGGGTCTACCATGGCAGGGGGTTCATACCCGTCAAACACCAGATGGGGGTGTGTACTCATCGGGCCTTACAAAAGGGGGTCTACCACGACAGGGGTTCGTACTCGTCAAAACACCGGATGGGGGTGTGTACTCATCGAGCCTTACAGAAGGGGTCTACCATGACGGGGGTTCGTACTCGTCAAACACCGAGATGGGGGTGTGTACTCATCGGGCCTTACATAAGAGGGTCTACCATGGCAGGGGGTTCATACCCGTCAAACACCAGATGGGGGTGTGTACTCATCAGGCCTTACAAAAGGGGGTCTACCACGACAGGGGGTTCGTACTCGTCAAAACACCGGATGGGGGTGTGTACTCATCGGGCCTTACGAAGGGGGTCTACCATGACGGGGGTTCGTACTCGTCAAACACCGGATGGGGGTGTGTACTCATCGGGCCTTACAGAAGGGGTCTACCATGGCGGGGGTTCATACCCGTCAAACACCAGATGGGGGTGTATACTCATCAGGCCTTACAAAAGGAGGCCTACCAGACAGAGGGTTCGTACTCGTCAAACACCGAGATGGGGGTGTATACTCATCGGGCCTTACGAAGGGGGTCTACCATGACGGGGGTTCGTACTCATCAAACACCGAGATGGGGGTGTGTACTCATCAGGCCTTACGGAAGGGGGTCTACCATGGCGGGGGTTCATACCCGTCAAACACCGGATGGGGGTGTATACTCATCAGGCCTTACAGAGGGGGTCTACCGGACAGAGGGTTCGTACTCGTCAAACACCGGATGGGGGTGTGTACTCATCGGGCCTTACAGAAGGGGGTCTACCATGACAAAGGGTTCGTACTCGTCAAACACCGAGATGGGGGTGTATACTCATCGGGCCTTACGGAAGGGGTCTACCACGACGGGGGTTCGTACCGTCAAACACCGAGATAGGGGTGTATACTCATCGAGACCTTACGGAAGGGGTCTACCATGACAGGGGGTTCGTACTCGTCAAACACCGAGATGGGGGTGTGTACTCATCAGGCCTTACGAAGGGGTCTACCATGACAGAGGGTTCGTACTCGTCAAACACCGAGATGGGGGCGTGTACTCATCGGGCCTTACGAAGGGGGTCTACCATGACAGAGGGTTCGTACTCATCAAACACCGAGATGGGGGTGTGTACTCATCAGGCCTTACAGAAGGGGTCTACCGGGCGGGGGTTCGTACTCGTCAAACACCGAGATGGGGGTGTATACTCATCGGGCCTTACGAAGGGGGTCTACCATGACAGGGGTTCGTACTCGTCAAACACTAGATGGGGGTGTGTACTCATCGGGCCTTACAGAAGGGGTCTACCGGGCGGGGGTTCGTACTCGTCAAACACCGAGATGGGGGTGTGTACTCATCAGGCCTTACAGAAGGGGGTCTACCAGGCAGGGGGTTTATACTTGTCAAACACCAGATGGGGGTGTGTACTCATCAGGCCTTACAGAATTACCAGGCGAAGGATTATACTCGTCAAAACACTAGATAGGGGTTGGTACCTATCAAAAATATTTATCATCCGGAAGATCAGCCAAGGAATATCTGAAGGATAACCGGGAAAAAGGGTTAACTCCTTCCCCTACCAGCTAATCTTATCGGCATATTAGGCCAATAAATTAGCTAGGCAGGTGAAGGGGGGGCAGCTGTAGACCCCTAATTTTTCCCGGTTTCTCAAATAAAGACAAAAAGATCACCCATAACAAGATAAAGCTCATCCAGCAGTACAAATAAGAGCCAAGAAGACTTCCTGTATGAAGATAAAGCTTCAACAGACACCTATCGGCATCAACTGATGTCCGAAACAGGAAAGGAAAGCTTCCCGGGGTCCCGAAACGCGAAAACTGGGCAAAACAGGTCGAGACGGCCGTCCCAAAGTTGGGACGACCGTCCCAACCTGCCAGAATCAAGTGGGACGCGCGTCCCGGGTTCCCAGGTGGTCTCGCCCTGTGTAAAATTGTCATTTGGGACGGCCATCCCAGTCCAGACGGCCGTCCCAACCCAGACGGCCGTCCCAAAGCGCGCTAGCTGCGAAAACTATAAATAGGAGGCTCATTTGCCACTTTTTGAGAACACAGACACTCCAGAGAGCTCTGAAACACCTTAAAAAACTCAGAGCACTTGTCTACTTCTCTCCCTCTCTCGAATGATCTTTCCGATTGCCTTAAATAGGTAACAATCGGTTAAGGAATTATATTCCGGCATTTGATTCTTCTTTAAATTTTTAGTGGAGTCGATCTTGTATTGGTGAGGAGAGTCTCGTGTAGAGAGGGGTTGCCAAAACGCATCCTCACAGTTCGAGATTCTCAATATAAAGCTTGCTACGGAGGTTCTTTTCAATTCTCTTCTCTTTTATTGCTTTATTTAGTGTTTTATTTAGCTTTATTTATTGTTTACGCCATGTAGAATAAAATCATGGAGATAGCCATTTTAATATCTCTTTTATTGCTTTATTTAGCTTTATATAAAATTATGTAGATGGCCATTTCAATATTATGCAATAAAATAGGGTAATCGCGTAATTTCTCGAAGTCTTCTCTTAAAACGAATTGATCTGTCATAGGGAACCCGAAAGGGGCGTTGTGGGGTGCTAACACCTTCCCCACACGTAACTAACTCCCTTACCTAACTCTGGTTATAATGGCCAAGTTTGGTTTTCATTAAAATCAATGCCTTTTATCCTTTTCCAATGTTTATGGTCAAAACATTGGTGGCGACTCCATAAGAACCCCTTTTCGAAAACCTTGCTTTTATTAGAGGATAGTTCAATTGTCGGGCACCTCGGAAGCAATGAACACATTTTAAAACAAATACGCGAGTCTAAACCATCTTTTCGCGACCGCTCGCATAAACGTTCAAGACGTCCTCAGACGTTGAAACGGACGGCGGCGACAAGCTTTCTCTTGTATCTTCTGCGGTCCCCGCCCGTGGCCGCGGGAATTTGACTAAAAGGGCTTGTAAATACGCTTTCATTTTTAATACATGAGGCATTTTTCCTGTCATATTCATTCTTTTCCCTCTTCTATTTATTATTCTTTCAAAAATAACTGAATAATAAAATCTATGACTAAAACAGAACCTAAAACACCATCATGTCTGTGCTTGATGAATCTCTGTAGACCCTGGAAGCCGAAGGCGAATGGATCGAGTTCGACAGTGAGCAGGGGACCATTTCCCCAGACATGCAAAGAATGTTGGAAAAAGAAAGACGCATTATACAACCGCATCAAGAAGAAATGGAAACTATCAACTTGGGAGAAGGGGATGATGAGAAAAAGATAAATATCGGCACCCAAATAGATAGTTTTGTAAGGGAGGGATTGACACAACTTTTAGAGGAATATATGGATATGTTCGCTTGGTCCTATCATGACATGCCCGGGCTCGATACAAGCATTATAGAACATCGACTGCCATTAAAAGAAGGATTCCGACCTGTGAAACAGAAACTCAAAAGAATCAAACCAGATTGGTCCTTAATGATTAAAGAAGAGGTACAAAGACAACTAGACACCAATTTCCTAGTAGTGTCCAAATACCTTGAATGGTTGGCCAACATAGTGTCTGTCATAAAAAAGAACGGTAAGGTCAAGGTATGCGTGGATTATAGGGATCTCAATCGAGCAAGTCCAAAGGATGACTTTCCCCTGCCACATATAGACACACTAGTAGACCATACCGCTACCAACACGCTTTATTCCTTCATGGACGGGTATGCAGGGTAGAATCAAATTAAGTTGGTCGTCAAGGACAGAGAAAAAACCTCTTTCATCACACCATGGGGTACCTTCTACTATCGAGTAATGCCTTTCGGACTCATGAATGCAGGGGCCACCTATCAAAGGGCTATGGTCACACTATTCCACGACATGATCCACAAGGAAATAGAAGTATACGTGGATGACATGATCGACAAGTTCAGAAACGAGATGGACGACATTCAATATCTCAAGAAGTTATTCGATCGGCTTCGAAGGTATCAACTCAAACTGAACTCGGCAAAATGTACTTTCAGAGTATGGTTAGGAAAACTCTTGGGGTTCATTGTCAGCAAAAAAGGAATGGAGGTGGACCCTGACAAAACTAAGGCGATCCTGGAAATGCCCCCACCAAGCACGGAAAATGAAGTCAGAGGTTTTATGAGCCGAATCAACTATATTGCCCGTTTCATTGCACAGTTAACGGATAAATGCATACCCATCTTTAAACTGTTGCATAAAAATCAACCAACAGTGTGGAATGAAGAATGCCAACAAGCGTTCGATAAAATCAAAATATGCTTAACCAATCCACCAGTATTGGTACCACCCGTTGAAGGAAGACCTTTGATCCTATATCTGTCAATACTCGAAGAATCCATGGGGTGTGTGCTCGGTCAACAAGACAAAACCGGGAAGAAGGAGCGAGCCATTTACTATCTCAGCAAAAAATCCTAGATTATGAGACCCGTTATACACCATTTGAAAAAACTTGTTGCGCATTGGTATGGGTCACTCAGCGTCTCCGACAATACATGGCTCGACACACATCATGGTTGGTCTCCAAAATGGACCCAATCAAGTACCTCTTCGAGAAGCCCATTCTGATCGGAAGAATAGCTAGGTGGCAAGTACTCCTCTCAGAGTTCGACATCATTCATGTCACCCAGAAAGCTATTAAAGGTAGCCCCCTAGCGGACTATCTAGCCCATGGATCAACAAATGAGTATCAGTCCCTACAGGACGACTTTCTCGATGAACATATCCTACACATTGAACACGAAGAGACCAAAGGAGAGGCATGGACCATGTTCTTCGATGGAGTCTCAAACATGCTTGGACACGGGATAAGAGCTATTTTGATATCCCTAGAAAAGAAATATATCCCCGTAACGGCCAGGTTGAATTTTGACTGCACTAATAACATGGCCGAATACGAAACGTGCACACTAGGAATCCAAGCAACTTTAGATCATGGGGTTACCAAACTCAAAGTTTTCGGCGATTCATCCCTTGTCATCTATCAACTTAAGGATGAATGGGAAACCCGAAACTCTAAATTAATCCCATATGTAGAGCACATCAGCGATTTAGTGTCGAGGCTGGGAAGCGTCACTTTCAAGTATATTCCTCGGGAGGACAATCAATTTGCAGACGCCCTTGCTACTCTATCATCCATGTTCTCCTTAGAGCAAGAACATGAGATGTCAACCATCCAAATAAAACTTCATGACAAACAAGCTTTTTGCATGAAAGTAAACTGCGAGCGCGATCAAAACCCCTGGTATCATGACATCAAGCAATACCTCATGAAGGGCAAAAACCGCAAGGCGACTAAGGTAATACCTTCCCAGAAGCAAGCAGACTTCACATGGTTTTCACTCCGAACTCGAGCATCTCAACTGAAGCAACCAGGAAAAGCAGGGAAACAGAAGGCACGGACATGATTGTTATAGCTCATACAATGTAGCCAACCCTGACCAGCTCTTCTTCTAAATCCCTTTTGTAAATCCTTCTGTAAAAGTAAAACCATTTGTTTATATCAATAAAAATTGTCTCCTCTTCTCTTGACCAATTCATAAAATGCCTCTGTATTAATAAAACACAAGCATGCATAAAGAGTCAATACAAGAAAGCATAAGAAATAAAAAAGGAAAAGGTAAAGAAAGATGCCTGCTAGGACATTCTTAGGCAAAAATTAGGATAGCCTGCTAGATCGAAAACCCGCAAAGGGTGGTCTAGGAAAAAGTTAAGGCCTTCATAAAAAGGAAAAAGCCTGCTAAGATATCCTAGGCAAAAATTAAGGTAGCCCGCTGGATCGAAAACCCGCAAAGGGAGGTCTAGGCAAAAGATAGGGCTAAAACCAAAATAAAAACCCATCAGAGTAATCGCCAGAAAACAAGAATACCAGTCGCTTTCTAGGTTCCCCAACTAAAAATAGATTTCATTTAGAGCATCCACGCACAAATAGTCGCACAAAAATGACTTTGTCGAAATCGAAAAGCGAAAAAAATGCTTCAAGCAAAAAAAAAAAAGAACATTCATGTAAAAAAATTAGCTCTGTGCTTGCATTCGAAAAATAGGAAACACCCAAAGGCATCCCGGTAAGACTTCACTGACTCTACCGAAAACATGCATCAACCACATTAATCAATAATCTTCGACTACCAGCAAAAGTCGAACTACAAAGCAAGACTACCCGACAACCAACAAGTTGGATGACCACCAGAAGGGTTGAAATAATCCCCGGCAAAAACCGGATGACTATCCTAGAAAAGTCAAAAATAAATATCAAAAAGCAAGATAACACATCTCAATATTGGCGCATGATCAGAATCAGTAAGCCGCCACCACAACCAAAGGGTCAGCTACCGTATCGAAGGAGCATCCTGAGGCACCTAACCAAATGAGGGTTCGTACTCGTCAACCAAGGGGTCAGCTACCGCATCAAAGGAGCATCCTAAGGTTTCTCACTCGGTGCATGATCAGAATCAGTAAGCCGCCACCACAGCCAAAGGGTCAGCTACCGCATCGAACGAGCATCCTGAGGCACCTAACTAGATGGGGGTTTGTACTCATCAACCAAGGGGTCAGCTACCGCATCAAAGGAGCATCCTAAGGTTTCTCACTCGGCGCATGATCAGAATCAATAAGTCGCCACCACAACCAAAGGGTCAGCTACCGCATAAAAGGAGCATCTTGAGGCACCTAACCAGATGGAGATTTGTACTCATCAACCAAGGGGTCAGCTACCGCATCAAAGGAGCATCCTAACGTTTCTCACTCGGCGCATGAGCTAGAGCAGTAAGCCGCCACCACCAGCAGTCCTACAAAGTGGACTCAACACCAGATGGGGGTGTATACTCATTAGGCCTTACAAAAGGGGGCTTACCAGACGGGGGTTCATACTCGTCAAACTAGATGGGGGTTCATACTCATCAACGGAAGGGGTCAGCTACCGCAAGAAGGAGCATCCCGAAGGCATACACTTTTTCCCAGAGGATCAGCCACCGCAAGACGGAGCATCCGAAGGACAACCGATCTTCTTGGCACAACAGGCCAACAGTCGGCTAGTCAGGTGAAGGGGGGGGCAGCTGTAGACCCTAAATCTTGCCCGACCTCAAAATAACAGCAGAGGACCTCCTATTCGAAGATGAACAAAGCCTAAAAAGCATCTAGGAGAGACTTTTAGGCCCCAAATTAGAGTAGGAAGGCTTTCTTGTACAAAAAATAAGTATTTTTACCTTCACGGGTCGAGACCGCTGTCTCGCTTTTCGGGACCGCCGTCTGGACCAAAGGCAAGTCTAGACCGTCGTCTCATTTGGCGAGATGGCCGTCTCGCCACTTGCCATTGGTGAGACCCCCCTCCCGTTTGGCGAGACGACCCTCTCACCATTTGGTAAGTCGATACCGCCGTCTCGCCAAACGAGACGGCGGTCTCGCCACTTATCAAAGTCAAGACCGCCATCCCGAATGGCGAGACCATCGTCTCGACCTTGCCAGGCGAGACGGAGGTCTCGACCTAATAGGCGCGAATCCCTATAAATAGGGGGCGCTCTCCCATTCATTTCACACAGTTCTTCCACCTTTCCTTCTCCAATTTCTTTAAATTCTTCTTTTAGAGCCCCTCCGAAGTATTTCCGGAGTTTCTGAGTGTTTTAAGAGAGCTTTTATAGCATGTTGAGATAGAATTCGGTGTTGTAAGAGCGAAGGGCTGCCAAAACGCACCCTAATTTTTACGGGAATTAATCAAAAGTTTAATCCAGAGGTTTCTTCATTCTATCCTTCTCTTTTATTGTTCTTTTTACTTATATTAAATTGCGTAATAGTTATTAGGGTCATGTAGTCATCATTTTAATTCCGCAAATAAAAGGGTAAAAGCGTCATTTCAAAAGTATATTTATAAAATAATTGGTCTGTCATAGGGAACCCGAAAGGGGCGTCGTGAAAGTGATCCTAGCAAAGATCTCATTGATTTGATGAAGTCAAAGATAAAGTCAAAGGTCAACTCTGCAACAGTCAAACAAGTCACTCAGAAGAATGGAGCTGAAGACTTAGTGTGTCTTAACAGAAAGCTTAGGTAAAACCACTTTACCTTTTCCACTGCACAAAGCTTCTTCATTCATTTTGCAAAATGCCTCAAAAACAGTTTTTAACAAATCAAAAACAAAAGCATTTTGGCAAAGAATTTTCTTAAACAAGTTATTAACTCGATAAAGGTTTGAAAGAATCAATTTAAAACACTTAGAATGTTTTAAAAAGTGTTTTTACAATATTTTAATCGATACAAACTTCTTTTAATCGATTAAAACTCTTTATGACCGATTAGAATTCGAATGTAATAGGTCAGAATGCAATATAATCGATCAGATCTTAAATATGAGCGATTAGAATTATTTTAATCGATTAAAACACGTTTCAATCGATTAAAATCACTTTGGATGTCAGTATGATCGATCAGAATGAGATTATGACCGATCGAGAGTTGGTTATGATCGATCAGAATTGAATTATGACCGATCAGACTTATTTCAATCGATTAAAACGCATTTCAATCGATTAAAATAACTTAGAAAAACTTTTCAATCGATTAAAACGAACTTTCAATCGATTAAAATGACTTGAAAATATATGTGCAGTTTTTCAATCGATTGAAACGACTTTATATCAGCTAAAATAACTTAGAAAGTTTTATAAGAAGGTTTTTAAACATATCAATCGATTAATACGCGATTCAATCGATTGTTTTATACTTAGAAAATGTTTGTAAAACGTTTTAACCGATAAAAACGTGGTCGTATCAACTAAAACATTTTCTGTTAAAGATCAAGAATGCATTAATGGGTTGAAAGGACTTTTAACAGATTATAACGGCTATTTCAACAGATTAAAACAAACTTTCAACAGATTAATTAATGCAAGCAGATTTGAAAATTCTCTTTAAAAACAGTTTTGCTTGAAACTTTGAAACAAGAGATTGAATATCAGCTTTTACACAATTCAAGCAATCAATACAAACAACTATTAGCATTTTTCAAGAAAGATACACAACTGTTTTTGTGAACTTCTTTTGAAATCTTTCTTGAGGCACTTTGCATTTCTTTGAAGAAGAAACTGACTGTGGATTGGTGTAATCCGGTTTGAGCTTTCTTTGTTTCTTCTTTTAAATTTCTATTCATTCATTTGTACTGTTTTGTACCTGGAATTTGGGTACAAGTTTTCTCGCAATTGTTGTAGAAAGTTGCCAAGAACTGGAATTTGGTTCTTGGTGGAAAGGTTAAAGCAAGAGCTGGAATTTGGTTCTTGTGTGTGGTGCCTGGAATTTGGGCACTCGGTTTCTCTGCTGCTGGAATTTGGTTGCAGAGGTTTCCAAGAGCTGGAATTTGGTTCTTGGTGGAGAGTTAGAATAGGTGTAAGAGGGTGAGTCTCAGAAACATCTATTCTAGTGGAACCCAAGCTGGAATTTGGCTGGAGTCTGGACGTAGCCCTGGTATTGGGTGAACCAAGTATAAAATTACCGGTGAAATCTTTCCTAACCTTTCTCTCTTTAATTTCTGCTGCTGCACTTAAACTGTTTGATTGCTTTGTGATTTGTGAATTGATAAGTAATCTTAATTTTCGAATTAGATAATCTGTGTATTGCGAAAAACTTTCAAAAATCAATTCACCCCCCCTCTTGATTTAAAACTACTTTTCTAACAATTGGCATCAGAGCAAGGTGCTTGAAAGTTATTCAAGTCTCTTGATCCATGGCTGAGAACAGATTACCGTTTTCTGAGGGGGCATCTATTAACAGACCTCCACTATTCTGTGGAACAGATTATCCTTTCTGGAAAATTAGGATGAAAATCTTCATTGAATCCATTGACAGAAATGCTTGGGATGTTATTACTAATGGTCCTTTAATTACAGATAAAGGATGGTCAAGCTTGAATGAAGAAGAAAAGAAGAAAGTTCAAAGTGACTGTAATGCAAAAAATATAATTACTTCTGCTCTTAACATGGATGAATTTTTCAGGGTGTCCCAGTGCAATTCTGCCAAGGAGATGTGGGATGTTCTTGAGGTCACTCATGAAGGGACTGCAGATGTTAAAAGAGCCTACATAGCCTGGGATGATAATGATACGTCATCAACAGATAACTCTGAAAATGAAGAAGCCAATCTTTGTTTAATGGCGAGTCAAAATCCACAAACCAGCCAGGTAAGTTCTAGCTCCTCTTCAAATATAGTTAACTATGATGCATTACAAGAAGCATTTAATGAAATGCATGAGGAGGCTAAGAAACTTCAAAAAGAAAATAATAGGCTAAAAGGATTAAATAACTGGCTAGTTAACAAGGTTGATTCTCTGGAAAAACAGATTAGTGAAAATGAAACTGATAATGAATTCTTGAAACTGATTCATGATAACTCTGATTGTAAATGCAATAAACCATGCAAAAACTGTTCTGAATTGCAAAAGAAAATTGAATTCTTATCTCAAACTGTTTCAAAGTTCACTCAGGGGCAAGCCAATCTAGATGTATTACTTGGATCTCAAAAATTAATTTTTGACAAATCTGGAATAGGATTTAAATCTAGATCCAAGGAAAACAAAAACAAATAGGAATTCATACTCTACAATCAAATGTTTCTACTGCATGAAGAAAGGGCATTCAGGTAAAATACCGTAGAATTAAAAAGTATGCTATTCCTAAAGGGAGAATGAAATGGGTTCCAAAGATTAATTCTTTCCAAATAACATGATCAGGACCCAAGTAATTATAAAGGGTACCGAACAATTCTTAACATGTTTTGCAGGAAACAAGTCCTGGGAATCCCTTGAAGATCAGAGCTACGAAATCAGGTTCTGTGTATTTAAATTAATTGTTTTAATTGATATAAATCAATATTAATCGATTAAAATAACTTACTGATATCTGTCCGTACCATTTTAATCGATTGAAATATCGAAATAATCGATTAAAATAATCTCAGGATCTTAGTTTAATTGTTCTAATCGATTAGAATGAATTTATATCAGCTAAAAGCACTTAGGATCAAAATTAATCGATTCATTTACGTTTTTAATCGATTTAAATTCTGGTGTCATGTTATTGATTTCATTCTGTATTAAACTAATCGATCCTTTTATAAAACAAATCGATTAATTCACTCGTAGATGTTTTCAACTCTAATGACAAGAATCAAATTAATAGATAATGAGTTGATTAATCAATTGATTAGGATCTGTAAACAAGACTTATAACATCTAATTGAAGTTTGACAGGGAAATTCAAAACAAAAACTCGGTGTCTATTATCTGCAATAAATCTTTAAAGATTTCTTTGACCAAATCAACATTATTCCCAAGAACAAATTAACTGATTCACCCACTGTCCCGTAAATTGTGTCGCACATGCCGAACAGATCTTTAATTAGAAACTAAGACTAGTGGAATAAATGTGGGAAAGTTATTGCCGATTGAAAATACTCGCAAACTTTACATGTAGGAAAGTTATCCATAGATGAAAATGTTATTTTAACATAGTCATGATTCAAGTCTGTAGATGTCCTTACATGGAATGCTGCATGGTAATACACTGAAAATCAAAGAAATTATCAAAGAATAGACTCGTAACTTTTCTTATAGACACTAGTTACAAACAGGTCAAACTGTTAGGACTGAAAACATAGTTTATCAAAAATTTTTTAGTGATAATTGTTTCTCGTAATAAGTTATTCATTACTAGGAAATCCAATAAATACATGTTTTCATTAAATTTCTTGATATTACATTGCAATATATTTGAAATAATTTTGAGCATGCATTGGTTCAAAACTCTTGGTGAAATTCATTGGAACTGTGCAACTTTGAATATTTGCTTTAATCATCAATATCATGAGGTGACACTGTAAGGAAACCAATCTGGGACAAGCAATTCAAAAATTGAATAACGTGGTACAGGGAATGTATGTTTTATGGTCAGGACAGGGATAAATTTTATATTGTTTTAGAATTCTGGATTGATTGTCATCACCTGTCCTCATTACTAATCATTGCCCACTCTACCGTAATAACATTCCTCAAAAGATAATGATGACTGGTTCACTATAAGTGAGAATAACACCCATCATACTACATTAATAAAAATACAGTTAGTTGCTTGGATGATGATAACTGCAGGGTTCAAAATGGGTTGGCTATTTTGAAAGGAAATTCCTATCTCAGTACATCATTAATCTGTGATTCATGCAATTTATGGTATCATGCACTCTGTGTGGAATCTGATAGTGAATGTACGTCTGTCAGTACATGATTCTGCCTCAGATGTGAAATAGTTGATGTTCCTAAAGAAACATTTAATTCCATTGAGTGTCAACCATGGACTGTAATGCAGTCAATAGTAACAGTAAGCTGCTAAAAGATTTCTTTTCAGGAAAAGTTTCGTGTCTGCATTGCTCGATACAGGAGTGACAGCAGTTGTTGACTCAAATAGTTGATAGAGCAAAATCCGTTCCAACGAAAAGTGGTTGAGGATCAAATGACCGAGTCACGTATTTTGGCATCTGACACAAATAATCGGGGAAATAAGAACAAATTCGTTTACACCAAACTCGGAGGATTTGCAACTAAACCAAGGAAATTGGGATAATTAAATATTGGTGGATAAACAGGGTCCCTTCTTACCTTTCCTTTATATCTTATCCCTTTTGATGCTAATTTCAATTTATGATCTGTAGTATCACTGGTTATTAAACAGAAACAATATTTTTAGCCTTGATTTATATAATGAAGGTTTAAAGTTAATCTAGATAGAATTTAAATAGATCCCTGAGAGCTTTAGCTAAATAAGATTTTATTCTGATGGATCTATTAGCTAAGATTTAATCAATATAGCTGTTAGTATTGTTAAAACATCCTTCTAAATGATCAGTTTTACAAAATATGCATTAAACATTACTTCATTTTCAAAACTGATTGTTTTAATCAATACAACATCTTGTTAATCGATTAAATGAACTTATTCAACATGTTTTAATCGATTTAAAATCGAAATAATCGATTATTTTTACTAAAGTTTCATGTTTTCAAAATCTTAAATGTTTTAATCGATTAAACTTTTCTTTCAATCGATTAAAATCATTTACCAAGAACATTTTAACCGATTATGCTCTGTTTTTAATCGATTTTTATTCTGGGAAGAAAGATTAAAGGCTTTAGTTAATGGCTGTTTCTGTAAACATGCTACTAAAGCGTGATTCCCTTATCTTTACACGTGTTAATTGTATTCATTACAAACGTGTTAATGGAGATAAGTTTGAATCAACTTTAATTGATTATTTTCATGAGTGAAATATTGATTCACTTTGTATTTTCAAAAACTTGAGCATATTTTTCGAAACCTTACATTTTATTCTTTTCTCTTCTATTCCCTATTTTTGATGAAGTCAAAAGGGGGAGAAATAGTTGCATCACTTTAAGATAAATTTAAGAGCAACAGTTTAGGGGAGAAATAAGTTTTAGGGGGAGAAATAAGTTTTAGGGGGAGAAACAAAACTTTATTACATTCTTATATTTCTCACCTAACTGCATTATCAAGTGACTTATTTTGCGAGAGATTGTTTTTTCAAAATGGTGTTTGTCTTCATCAAATAGGGGAGACTGAAAGTGATCCTAGCAAAGATCTCATTGATTTGATGAAGTCAAAGATAAAGTCAAAGGTCAACTCTGCAACAGTCAAACAAGTCACTCGAAGAATGGAGCTCGAAGACTTAGTGTGTCTTAACAGAAAGCTTAGGTAAAACCACTTTACCTTTTCCACTTGCACAAAGCTTCTTCATTCATTTTGCAAAATGCCTCAAAAACAGCTTTTAACAAATCAAAAACAAAAGCATTTTGGCAAAGAATTTTCTTAAACAAGTTATTAACTGATAAAGGTTTGAAAGAATCAATTTAAAACACTTAGAATGTTTTAAAAAGTGTTTTTACAATATTTTAATCGATACAAACTTCTTTTAATCGATTAAAACTCTTTATGACCGATTAGAATTCGAATGTAATAGGTCAGAATGCAATATAATCGATCAGATCTTAAATATGAGCGATTAGAATTATTTTAATCGATTAAAACACGTTTCAATCGATTAAAATCACTTTGGATGTCAAGTATGATCGATCAGAATGAGATTATGACCGATCGAAGTTGGTTATGATCGATCAGAATTGAATTATGACCGATCAGACTTATTTCAATCGATTAAAACGCATTTCAATCGATTAAAATAACTTAGAAAAACTTTTCAATCGATTAAAACGAACTTTCAATCGATTAAAATGACTTGAAAATATATGTGCAGTTTTTCAATCGATTGAAACGACTTTATATCAGCTAAAATAACTTAGAAAGTTTTATAAGAAGGTTTTTAAACATATCAATCGATTAATACGCGATTCAATCGATTGTTTTATACTTAGAAAATGTTTGTAAAACGTTTTAACTGATAAAAACGTGGTCGTATCAACTAAAACATTTTCTCGTTAAAGATCAAGAATGCATTAATGGGTTGAAAGGACTTTTAACAGATTATAACGGCTATTTCAACAGATTAAAACAAACTTTCAACAGATTAATTAATGCAGCAGATTTGAAAATTCTCTTTAAAAACGTTTTGCTTGAAACTTTGAAACAAGAGATTGAATATCAGCTTTTACACAATTCAAGCAATCAATACAAACAACTATTAGCATTTTTCAAGAAAGATACACAACTGTTTTTGTGAACTTCTTTTGAAATCTTTCTTGAGGCACTTTGCATTTCTTTGAAGAAGAAACTGACCGTGGATTGGTGTAATCCGGTTTGAGCTTTCTTTGTTTCTTCTTTTAAATTTCTATTCATTCATTTGTACCTGTTTTGTACCTGGAATTTGGGTACAAGTTTTCTGCAGCTGTTGTAGAAAGTTGCCAAGAACTGGAATTTGGTTCTTGGTGGAAAGGTTAAAGCAAGAGCTGGAATTTGGTTCTTGTGTGTGGTGCCTGGAATTTGGGCACTTGGTTTCTCTCGCGTCGGAATTTGGTTGCAGAGGTTTCCAAGAGCTGGAATTTGGTTCTTGGTGGAGAGTTAGAATAGGTGTAAGAGGGTGAGTCTCGTAAAACATCTATTCTAGTGGAACCCAGCTGGAATTTGGCTAGAGTCTGGACGTAGCCCTGGTATTGGGTGAACCAGTATAAAATTACCGGTGAAATCTTTCCTAACCTTTCTCTCTTTAATTTCTGCTGCTGCACTTAAACTGTTTGATTGCTTTGTGATTTGTGAATTGATAAGTAATCTTAATTTTCGAATTAGATAATCTGTGTATTGCGAAAAACTTTCAAAAATCAATTCACCCCCCCTCTTGATTTAAAACTACTTTTCTAACACGTCGTAAGGGAACTAATACTTTCCTTACACGTAACTAACTCCCTTACCCAACTCTGGTTTTAACAACCAAAGTTGGTTTTTCTTAAAAAACCAGCGCCTTTTTTCTCCCCTTTTTTATGTTTTTGGTAAAAACATCGGTGGTGACTCCATAAGAACCCTTTGAAATTTGTTCTTAGCTCAACCCGGTTATCGGACGATCTAAGAACACCCTTTCGAAAACCTCGCCTTTAGGTTCAACCCGGATATCGGACGACCTAAAGGCATTGTAACCTCACCCATAATTAAACGCAAAAAAATGGAAAGTCGGAACCATCGCGTCGCTCCGACCACCTCTTTTGACGGCGATGACAGGGATATCAAAATGGCTCTGATCCCGTGTCCAAGCATGCTTGAGGCTCCATCGAAAAACATAGTCCATGCATCTTCTTTGGTCTCTTTGTGTTTAATGTGCATGATATGCTCATCAGGAAAGTCGTCTTGCAGGTATTGGTGCTCATTTGTCGATCCATGTGCTATGTAGTCTACAAGGGGACTACCTTTAAAAGCTTTCTGGGTGACATGAATGATATCGAATTCTGAGAGGAGCACTTGCCACCTAGCTATTCTTCCTGTCAAGATGGGCTTTTCGAAGAGGTACTTGATTGAGTCCATTTTGGAGACCAACCATGTTGTATGTCAAGCCATGTATTGTCGGAGACGTTGAGTTCCCCACACCAATGCACAACATGTCTTTTCAAATGGTGTATAGTAGGTCTCATAGTCTAGGAACTTTTTACTGAGATAATATATGGCTCGTTCCTTTTTTCCTGTTTCATCTTGTTGACCAAGAACACATCCCATGGATTCTTCAAGTACAGATAAATATAAGATCAGAGGTTTCCCTTCAATGGGTGGCACCAATATCGGTGGGTTGGTTAAGCACATCTTGATCTTGTTGAACGCTTGTTGACATTCTTCATTTCGCACTGTTAGCTGGTTTTTACCCAACAACTTAAGGATGGGTATACATTTGTTTGTCAGCTGTGCGATGAACCTGGAAATATAGTTGATTCGACCCAAAAATCCTCTGACCTCCTTTTCTGTTCTTGGTGGGGGCATTTCCAAAATTTCCTTTGTTTTGTCAGGGTCTACCTTGATTCCCTTTTGGCTGACTATGAGCCCTAGGGTTTACCTGGCCATACTCCAAAAGTACATTTTGCTGGGTTCAGTTTAAGCTGATACTTTCGAAGTCGATCAAACAAGTTCTTAAGATATTGAATATGATCCACCTTGTTTCTAGACTTGACAATCATGTCATCCACGTATACTTCTATTTCTTTGTGGATCATGTCATGGAATAATGTGACCATAGCCCTTTGATAGGTAGCCCCTGCATTTTTGAGCCCAAAAGGCATTACCTTATAGCAAAAGGTACCCCACGGTGTGATGAAAGAGGTTTTTTTCCCTATCTTCGACGACCAACTTGATTTGATTATACCCCGAAACCCGTCCATGAAGGAATAAAGCGTGTTTGTAGCGGTGTGATCTACTAATGTGTTGATGTGTGGTAGGGGCGAGTCGTCCTTCAGACTCGCTCGATTTAGGTCCCTATAGTCCACGCATACTCTCACTTTACCGCTTTTCTTGATGACAGACACTATGTTTGCTAGCCATTCAGGGTATTTGGACACTATTAGGAAGTTGGCATCTAGTTGTCTTTGCACTTCCTCCTTGATCATTAAGGACCAATCCGACTTGATTCTCTTGAGTTTTTGTTTCACGGGCCGAAATCCCTCCTTTAAAGGCAGACGATGCTCCACTATGCTCGTGTCGAGCCCAGGCATGTCATGATAAGACCAGGTGAAAACATCCACGTATTCTTTCAAAAGTTGTATCAATCCCTCCCTGATGTCACTATCAATCTAGGTGCCGATATTGATCTCTTTCTTATCATCTCCTTGTCCCAAATTGATGGTTTCCGTTTCCTCTTGATGCGGTTGTATGATGTGAGTTTCTTTCTCTAGCATTCTCTGCATGTCCGGGGAAATGGTCCCCTGTTCACTGTCGGACTCGACCCATTCGCCTTCGGCTTCCGGGTCCCACAAAGATTCATCAATCACAAACATGATTGTTTTTCGGTTTTGTTTTAGTCATAGATTTTATTATTCAATTATTTTTGGAAGAATAATAAATAGAAGAGGGAAAAGAATGAGAATGAATATGATATGACGAAAAATGCCTCATGTATTGAAAAAGTGTATATACATGCCCTTTTAATCAGTGTTCCCACGGCCACGGGCGGGGACCATGGGAAATACAAGAAAAGCTTGAAAAGAAAAAAACCCTAAAAGCTGATCCTCCCAATCCTTTCCTCTTCTCACTCTGGCTTTGTTAGAGGTTTGGCGTCTAAGTCGGAGTTGGAGGCATCGAATGTTATCCACCCAGCATCGATTAGCTCTTGGACCTTATATTTCAGGGTCAAGCAGTTCTCCGTTGAATGCCCGGGCGAATCCGAGTGGTAGTCGCATTTCTCATTTGGTTTGTACCACTCGGGATAAGGAGGCTCCATCTTCTTAGGAGGGGCATGAGCCAGGAGCTTGGCCTCTAGCAATTGGGGTAGCAATTTTCCATATGAGGTTGAAAGAGGGGTGAATTTTCTTTCCTTTTTGCGTGGCTACTGAATCGTTTGCAAAGCGGAAGAAGGAGTAGCAAAGTTAATCGCGTGCACGGCCTCTTCCTTCTTTTTGTTGGAGGGCTTTCTGAATGAGACGCTAGAAGGGGAAGATTGCACTATCTTCCTGCTTCTTAACCCTTGTTCCACTCTCTCCCCTACGGTGACTATGTACTGGCTATCGCATTGTCATAGTAAGCTCCTGTCAATGAATCAATGAACATAGCCACCATCTCCTTGTCCGCCAATGGGGGCTCTATCTAGGTAGCCATCTCCCTTCACCTCTAGGCGTATGCCTTGAAGGACTTGTCATTCTTCTTGCTTAAAGTTCTAAGATCTGACCTATCTAGGGTCAGATCAATGTTACATCGGTAACGACGGAGAAAGGCATCTGCCAGCTGCTTCCAATTTTGGACTTGCCCCTTTTCCAGTTGCATGTACCAGTTGAGGGCTGAGTCATCTAGGCTCTCCTGGAAGCAGTGGATCAGGAGTTTCTCATTTTCACCATGTGCAGCCATCTTACGACAGTACATTGTAAGATGATTCTTAGGGCAAGTCAGTCCAACATACTTGGGGAAGTCTGGGACCTTGAATTTTGGCGGGAACTGGATGTTCTTGACTAGACACATGTCTGCCGCCTCCTTGACGTCAAAGCTATGTCCCTCGACTGCCTTCAACCTTTCATCCAAGGGAGAGATCTGTTGCTTAGATACCTCAGGGGTGTGAACATGCATTGCCCTGGCGTCAGACTGCATAGGGGCTTTTTGCTCAAAGAAGAAATCCTCTTCTTCTTCTTCCTCATGGCGAGAGGCGCGGTCGCCATGAGTTTCCCCTTTGTTGAGGTTTTGCTGGCGCATGATCTCCATCATTTGTGCCATTTGCTCTTGGAGGGCGCTAACCTCAGCAGTAAGTTTGCAGTTCTGTTCCTCCAGGTGCTCCATAGCTCCAGCCTTCGGTGCACGGGTTCGGATGGGAAGAGGACCAGCCACTTTCTAACATGCCCAAGAAATAATTTTATTAATGGAGATGAATGATAGGTGTGGGATTTGTATCTTCTAAGACAATGACTTAGGTATCATCCTTAAAGCTTATGATTTGTGGAGTGCCATACCCACTTTGGTGTAATGGTTCCTTCCCCGTCATGGATTTGACAAGTATAACGAAGGTCACCATATACCTTAGCACATTTGTCCCTTCCTTGTGGATGGTTACAAATGTGCTCAGGGCCTCTTTCGTCTTTGTCCTAGAGATATCTAATGCCCCCTAGCATGAATGCGTTTATGCATGAGATATTTTTATTAGAATGATGTTTATGCATGCCTTTCTCTATGCATCTTTTTTATTCTCTGGGTTTTTCCACTTATGATGCAATATGAATGATTTGACTTTGTCAAAAATCATTTTATTCAATTTTTTTTTGTTTATTATTATAACTTTTTCTCTCTTTTGTCGGACTGTGTGGCTACTTAGCTTACAAAGAACCTGAAACCAGGCTAGCTAAAAGGCAGACTGTCCGAGATAAGGGTGTTTATTGTGAAAAGATTTTTTTGAGGTTTTTCTTTTATTTTTCTGTTGTATGTTTATGCAAATGCAACAAACAAATGCACACACAATTCACTCATCCGCGAACAGTAGGACGATGTTCTGAATCACGAGGTAGGGGTATCCTGCAGAAGAATGCATATTCAGGGTAGTTCTAAATTTCCTCACCAAGGTCAGGCCCCTAAGGTGTCCCCATTATAGGGTCCCCACTCTCCCAGCCTTTAGACCATGCATGGCACTAAGGCCTAGTCAGTCTTTGGGCCAAAAGAGGAAGGTTATCACATTGAGTGGTGGTTTCCGACCATACCGGTGGGCTCATGGCCCTCACTACGACAAATTGTACAATGCCACCCACTCCCTATGGATATCCCACTTGCCCCCGGGTATACAGGGAACTGTTGTGTGCAAGGGTTTGTGTACAGTTTTTATTTCAAATAATTTGCATAAAATAAACATACAACAGTAATTAAAGCCAAGCAATTAAAACATGTTATAAAACAAGGAAAGGTAAAGGCCCAATTTTAAGTTTTATTTCTAAAACTAGTCCATCACTAAATGGGATCAACTCTCTAGCTTCCCCAGTGGAGTCGCCATCTGTTGTCGCTGTCAAAAGAGGTGGTCGGAGCGATGCAATGGTTTCGTTCGACTCGCATTTTTAAAAGTGTGGTTCAAC
Source organism: Sphenostylis stenocarpa (assembly GCA_963425845.1). NCBI lineage: Eukaryota > Viridiplantae > Streptophyta > Magnoliopsida > Fabales > Fabaceae > Sphenostylis > Sphenostylis stenocarpa. The sequence goes on from OY731403.1 coordinate 100,691,113, forward strand.
GCCTTTAGGTTGTCCGATAACCGGGATGGACCTAAAAGCGAGGTTTTCGAAAGGTTTGAGGAGTCGCCACCAATGTTTTTACCAGAAACATTAGGAAAGGAAAAAGAAGGCAGTGGTTTTTTAAACAAAAACCAACTTTGGTCATTACAACCAGAGTTAGGTAAGGGAGTTAGTTACGTGTAAGGAAGGTATTAGCTTCCCTATGACGCCCCTTTCGAGTTCCCTATGATGGACCACTTTTATAAAGAAATAATGACTCTAAAATTGCACTTTTACCCTTATTTATTCATTGTGGAAATTAAGTTATTGACTACATGGCCCTAAATGAATAATGCACAATGATATTATCTAGAAAGCAATAAAATAGAGAAGGGAGTGCATAAGAACCTTCGAAGCAAGCTTTTATAGTAAGTTCTTTGAAAGAGGGTGCTTTTTGGTAATCTCCACGCTCTATAATGATGATCTCTCTTCCTCGCAACACTATATATCGCTTTCTAAGAACTCTAAGAAACTCTGAAAATGCTTCAGAGGGGTCCTAGGAGAGTAATTTGAAGATACTACAAAAGGGAAAGTGGTAGAATGGTGTGTAAGGAGTGAGAAAGTCCCCCCTTTTATAGGAATTTGCACCTGTTAGGTCGGGACTGCTGTCTCGCGTGACAAGGTCGGGACCTCCGTCACGCCAAATGAGACGGCGGTCTCGCCTTCAACAAGTGGCTTATTGATCAATTCCTATTCTAATATGGGGCCTATTGATCAGTTCTAGGGACCTTTTAGGCCTTACCCATCTTCAAACGGAAGTCTTCAACTCTTTATTTTGAGATCGGACAAGATTTGGGGTCTATAATAATGAATTTTTTCTTACATAGATTTGCAATTTCCTCATTCCCTTTTAATTTGTTCACACGACTCAAAACAATTGTAAGAAGAGTTTCTATATATGGTTTCTAAATTTTCAAAATCAGATTTAGCATTTCATAATTCTTTTTCCAATTTTGTTACTTTATTCTCAAGATAGTTATTTAAATCTTTGAGTTTATTATTAGAGACGGCCAATTTGTTAGCTTTTACACACATTTTATTAAAATCATCTAAAAGTTTACTATAGTTATTTTCATTAAAAGTATCTCTAAATCAATATCTTCCTCAAATCCATCTTATCTTTCTTCTTTCTTTTGGGCGGTGATTTTTGAAGCACTTGGTGGATTTGATGAAGACATAGATATAACTTAGGTTGTGAGAGTGTAGATAATTGGGTTTTTAAGCTTAAGCACTTAATCTCTTGATAGGCCATTATATTTTGTGATAAGCACCTTAAAATGTTGCATCTCATTGAAAATCATTTTTCTGCATGAAAGACTTACGTTTAAATATTAAAAGAATAAACTAAAGTTTTTTTTAATCGTTGAAAAGGATTTTCAATCTGTTAAAAACTCTTATCATAATAAATGGTCATACATAATCGAAAATTAAATTGATTGATTCACAGAATCAACAAGTTAAAATAACTCAATAAATTTTCAATATCAAGTTTCGCATTTTCAATCTGTTGAAATGATTTTAAATCTGTTGAAACGAGAAAGACCTGTTTCAGTCTAAGAGTTTTTAGAAAATCAATCTGTTGAAATATTTTTCAATCTGTTGAAATAGAGAGACTATTTTTTTAACTAAGTGTTTGCAGGAATTTAATCTGTTGAAATGATTTTCAATCGATTGAAACAGAGACTGTCATTTTTCATTAAGTTGTTTTAATCCATTAAAACTTCGAATCAATCGATTAAATGGAACTTTAAATGAAATCAATCGATTGAATCGATGTCTTAATCGATTAAATGGAACTTTAAATGAAATCAATCGATTGAACCGATCTTTTAATCGATTGAAATAATACTCTGATCGATCATAGTTTTGTTCTAATCGATCATAACTCATTCTGATCGATCATAGTTTTATTCTAATCGATCATAACTCATTCTGATCGATCATAGTTTTATTCTGATCGATCATAACTCGATCTAATCGATCATACTTCGTTTTAATCGATCAGAGTCTCTTCTAAACCTCGTTTCATCGCTAACCAACTTATCTTTTGACTCTCTAAAACAGTTTTTAACAGATGAAACGTTCGCTTTTTCTGATTTACTCTATATATACTGATTTGATCTATCTTTTGAAATACAATACAACACACTACTTGAGAAAACTTGTGAAATCAATCTGTGAAACTTTCATACGTAACTTTCTCTGCATTCAAGAATCTTTTTCATATCATAAGGTGCTGTGATCAGAATTGTGGTCATTCAAAGAGAGAAAGTGCTGATAGAATTGGTTCTGGACAATTAGAAACTTCAAGTCCAGGTTTTTTCTTTCCATATTCTTTTGTAAAAGTTGATTGTGCAGGTTGGATTGTAATCGCACTTGGTACGATGAATCGGATTTGGTTCATCGGGTGGTTTTCAAGATTCTGTCTTGTGGGTTTTGCAAGATAGTTCTTGGGGTAGATTGGTGAGTATCTACTCGGTTGTAATTTTTACTTGGTATTAGTGGAACTTGACTGGGTTGTCAAGAACTGGATGTAGCTCTGGATTAGAGTGAACCAGTATAAATTTGTGTGTTAATATCCTTCTTTCATCTCTTTTAATTTCTGTCTTTAATTGTGTTGTGTTTAAACCAAATTACTTTTGCAAAGATTGAATAAAGATAACTCATTCTTCCAAAAGAAAGTAAGTTTTGCGAAAAAGTTTTAAAGTTCAATTCACCCCCCCTCTTGAACTCAACCATTAATTCTTTCAATTGGTATCAGAGATGGTTCTTGTAAGTTACTCAAGGAATCGGTCCAGTGGCTGAGGGAAAGATGAATTTTTTAGAAGGAGCCTCCATAAACAGGCCTCCACTTTTTTCTGGTGTGAATTATTCTTTCTGGAAGGTTAGAATGAAAATCTTTATTGAATCTCTTGATAGAGGCATTTGGGAAACAATTGTTAATGGTCCTTACAAACCAACTCATACTGTAGATGGTAAAGTAGTCGAAAAAGATTGGGCTGAATTAACTGATGTAGAAAATAGGAAAGTCCAATATGATTATACCTGCAAAAAATATTATTACCTCTCGCTTTAAATCTTGATGAGTTTTTCAGTGGTGTCTCGAGTGTGTCTCGCCAAAGAGATGTGGGAAATTTTAGAGGTTACACATGAAGGAACGTCTCGATGTGAAAAGGGCAAGAAAGCATGAGTTAATCGGGGACTATGAGTTGTTTAAAATGCAGCAAGGAGAAACAATTGCAGATGTGCGAAAAGGTTCACGCACATAGTCAATCATCTAATTGGGTTAGGAAAGACTTTTGACAAAGAAGAGTTGAACATCAAAATTTTAAAGTGTTTGGACAGAACATGGCAACCAAAGGTGACAAGCAATATCGGAATCAAGAGACTTGACTGAAATGACTACCGCTTCACTTTTTGGTAAGTTGAGGGAACATGAGTTGGAAATCAATCGGTTCAAAGAATAAGAGAATGCAGAAAAGAAAACTAGAAATATTGTTCTCAAGACCATTGAAGTAAATAGTTGATCTGCAGAAGATGAATCAGAGAACCTGACTTTATTGGTTAAGAAATTTGGAAAATTTCTTAGAAGAAAGAACAGAATTGGCCAAGTAAAAAGGTACAATGATAAAAAGACTGAATCTGTTCAAAATAATATTACTTGTTATTCTTGTGGTAAACAGGGTCACATAAAGAGTGATTGTCCGGAAAAGATCAAGAATCGAACAAGAAAGAATCAAGATACAAAGGGAAAAAGGCTTATATAGCCTGGCAAGACAATGATTCATCTTCCAGCTCGAATCCGAAAGTGAGGAGGTGAACCTGTGCTTGATGGTCGGTCGTGAATCCTCTTCATCACATGTAAGTTCAACTCCTACAGAGAATGAAATGAATTACAAGCACATTACTGAATGGTTTTAATGAAATGCATAGTGAAGCCAGAAATTTATCTCATACAAATAATCGGTTAAAAGGATTAAATAACTGGTTAGAGAATAGAGTTAAAGTTCAGGAAAATGAACTATTAGAAAGCAAAACAGATTTAGAACATCTAGATATAATCTATGCATCTGCTGATAATGTTGCTGCTAATAAGAAGTGTGAAAAGTGTATTATTCTGCAAGATAAGGTTGATTACTTGATTAAAACTTTGTCTAAATTTACTCAAGGCAAAGAAAATTTAGATGCACTTCTTGGGTCTCAAAACTGTGTGTTTGAACATTCTGGAATCGGGTACAAACCTAAGAATGGGGTAAAAACTAAAAAATATTTGAACTTCTTTTCATTTAGAAAAGCTACAACATCCCATTTCTCATCTTGTCATTACTGCATGAAGAAAGGACATACTATCAAATTTTGTCATGCTAGAAAATATTTTGTGCCGCAAGGTAGGAAGAGATGGGTTCCAAAACATGTTAAACAGAAAATTTGACTCCTAAGGACCCAAAATACTTAAGGGTACCAGAAAAATGCTTAATTTGTTTGCAGGGACAAAGTCCGGGAATCCCTTGAAGTTCGAGCTACGAATCAGAGTTCTGTTTGTCTAAACTGATTGTTTTAATTGATATAAACCATTATTAATCGATTAAAATAACATACGTAAGATATTAGTAAATCTGTCCGTACAGCTTTTAATCGATTGAAATGCGAATCAATCGATTAAAATGTTCTCATGATTTGAGTTTTAGTCGTTTTAATCGATTAGAATGAATTTATATCAACTAAAATCACTAAGGTATCAAATTTAATCGACTCATTTTCATTTTAATCGATTTAAATTCTGGTATCATCTTCTAGATCTCTTCCAATACGTAAACAATCGATTCTTTCAAGTATTATTCGATCATTTTACTATTGCATTTTCAAAACGAATATTAAAGACCAAATTAGTAAAATAATTTGTTTAATCAGTTTGTTCCTGAAAATCATTTTCAAAACATCCAAATGAAATTCGACCATGCATATAAAGTTTACAATTTAAGATTGAAATCAGTTGAAGAATCAAGTACATGTTGTGTTTAATGAGTCTCCTCGAGTGGTGCGTAATAGAACAACAGTATCTGCAGATGAAGAAGAATTAACTCGATAATTCTTATCAGTTGAAACATGCCGTAAATACAGATCGATGTACTATTGAAGAAGATGATCCATCAGTGTCCCCTGCAAAAGCCGAGTCACCAACAATTACTCAAGAACAGGAAGAAGATGTTCGGAAGAGCTTCCTAAAGAGTGGATTGTCCCAAGAGATCTCTCTCTAGACAATGTCATCGGGCAAATTAATAAGGGAGTATCTACTAGACATTCTCTTAACCAATTCTCGTAATCATATGGCATTCATTTCACAAATAGAGCCTAAGACAGCTTAAAGAAGCATTAAATGATGAATACTAGGTTAGTGCCATGCATGATGAGCTTAATCAATTTGAAAGAAATAAAGTATGGGAATTAGTTCCTAAAATCAAAGATATCAATGTAATTGGTACTAAGTGGGTATTCAAAAACAAGCTAGATGAACACGGCATTATTACTAGAAATAAAGCTAGGTTGGTAGCCAAAGGGTATAATCAACAAGAGGGTATTGATTTTGATGAAACCTTTGCACCTGTAGCTAGACTTGAAGCTGTCAGATTATTATTAGCTTATGCTTGTATAAGTGGTTTCAGATTACTACAGATGGATGTAAAGAGTGCCTTTCTTAATGGACTCATCAATGAAGAAGTATATGTTTCTCAACCTCCAGGGTTTGAAGATCACAAGCATCCTGACCATGTCTACAAATTAAAAAAGGCCCTTTATGGTTTAAAGCAAGCACCTAGACAATGGTATGAGAGGTTAAGTAACTTCCTAATTGATCAAGGGTACAAGCGAGGTGAGGTTGATAAAACTTTGTTCATTAAGAAATCTGAACTCGACATTATTCTCGGTGCAGTGTATGTGGATGATATCATTTTCGGTTCCACTAATAATGTCATGTGTAATAAGTTTGTAAAAGAAATGCAAAGTGAATTTGAAATGTCCATGATGGGAGAATTGAATTTCTTCCTTGGTCTCCAGTGTTAAACAATTAAGAAATGGCATTTTTCTTAGTCAATCTAAATACTCGCAATGAATTGTTAAAGAAATTTGATATGCAAAACCGCAAGGTATCCTCTACACCCATGTCTACTAACTGTTGTCTAGACTTAGATGAAAAAGGGAAACCTGTTGATCAAACTAAATATAGAGGTTTGATTGGTTCACTACTGTATCTAACTCGCTAGTAGACCTCGACATTATGTTTAGTGTGTGTCTTTGTGCAAGATTTCGTGCAAATCCAAAGGAATCTCATCTTACTCACGCCAAAAGGATTCTGAAATACCTCAAGGGAACAGCTTAATGTTGGACTATGGTATCCCGAGGGTGCATCCCTTAAACTTGTTGGATTTTCTGATTCTGACTTTGCAGGATGTAGATTGGACAGAAAAAGTACCTCTGGTACTTGTCATTTACTGGGGAGCAGTCTTATATCGTGGCACAAAGCAAAGAGCAAGCGTGTGTTGCTCATCAACCTGCAGAGCTGAATACATTGCAGCTGGGAGTCGTTGTGCTCAAAGCATCTACCTCAAGCAACAACTGACAGATTATGGAGTGACTCTAAACAAGGTACCTCTGGTTTGCGACAATACTAGTGCAATAAACTTAACTAAGAATCCTATTCAACACTCTAGAACTAAGCATATTGAAATTAGACATCACTTTATTAGAGAACACGTATCTAGGGATGACTGTGAGATTTTATTCGTTGAATCGTAAAAACAGTTAGCTGATTTATTCACTAAACCACTTCCTAGAGACAGACTTAATATGCTTAGGACTGAATTAGGAATTCTAGATATATCTAGTATTGTATAACTGATTCTTTACAGTGATTGTATGTTTTTTAACAAGCTGATAACAAGTTCAATCGATTAAAAATTGCATGAATAACTGGATATTATTTGTTTCAATCGATTGAAATTGCTAAATAATCTGTTGATTTCCTGATTCTTACTCTTTGGTATTGATATGTTATTAGTTCAATCGATTAGATAAACTTTTAATCGATTTATTTCATTAATCTTGTAGCTCTGCACACCTTCTTTTATAAATCAATCGATTAAATCTTCGATTCAATCGATTGAATTCACTAATGGTACTCTGAATAATTTTCTTTTACAAAATAATCGATTTAATTTTTGATTCAATCGGTGTATTTCACTTATAAGTATCTACGATTACAAAATCAGTTGGTTTCATGAAATATCAATTGATTATTTTTCTTCTAGAGCTAGTTGTATGTACTTTGTCTCTAACCGATTTCTGCAGAGTAAACTGAAAGCATTTACAACAAGATAAACTTCAACTACTCTCTTAAATATCAAAGATATCCAATAAAAGCTAATTGATACTGATTGGATATCTACTGAGAAGGTAATTAAAGTGTACAGTAGCAATTCTCTCTCCTCTTTATCATCACTGCACAGAAACAATAAATCAGTAAAGACAAATTTTTTTTTAAACTGATAAAGATTGTGTATTCTCATTCCTATAGTATTATTTTCTTCTTTGAGCTTCTCTTTCTCGGTTCTTCTTTGTTCGTTCATTCCAAAAATCAAATATGTTCAAGCGCACAAAGTCTCGGTAGGAAGAAGTCCAGCAGAGGCGAATCCTCTACGGCAAGGCAAGAACAGAATGTTGGAGGAAGGATTGAAACTTGGTTCAATGGGGACCAAGAGAAAATGGATTTGTTTATCCATGAATTAAGCAGAAGCAAGTCAACATTCCAAAAATGTTAAAGTTCTCTTGGTTTGATGCCGAAGGATTCAGAGGCATTCGAAAGTTACTGCAACATCAAAAACTTCGGACGTTTCTGGAGTTGAATGGTAGAATTTACCCCGACTTAATTAAAGTTTTCTTCACAAATTTATCCTTTGAAGGTTCCACTTTGACAACCCAAGTTAAAGGAGTAGACATTGAGATAACACCTAATGTCCGGAAGGAAGTTGTCGGAATAAAAGATGTAGGTGTGAAAGTCACCAAAGGATGTACTTCGGATGTTGAAGAATTTAATAAAGTTCAATATTTCCGCTCTTGCTTGAAGAATAGGCATGATTCTCGTAAGTTCATTCAACACTGGGAAGTTGAAACTGGAAGAAAGGATTCTCGCTTTCATCGTTTCTTGGCAGCTTACACCCAGGGGGAGCAATCATGCGGTGCTAAATGAAGGAGATTTAGTTCTGATGTACTGCATTCATCACGTAATCACGTGTGAACTGGGTCTTTGTCATCACGGATCACATGATCAAAGCCAAGAGACTTAGTGACTTCAGGTATCCCTATGTTATTCCGATTTCTAAATTTTTAACACATTTTGGTGTTGATGTTGAAGGAGAACTTGTTGAAACCGTCCGACCAACAAATGAAATAAACAATTCCGTTCTTCACAAAATGGGATTTATTAAAGTTGATGGTGAATGGATTTCCAAAGAAGAAGCTGGAAGAAGTGAAGAAAGTGAGGAAGAAGAGCAAGAGGAAGGAATCAACACCGATAATATTCCCGGAACTTCGCAAAGCACGTTCGTCCGATCCAATGGAAGAAGTGAACCCAATGGAGATGATTCCATACAATCCACCGCCTGACCGTGGCACTCCTCCGTCTCGGTTCGAAAGAACAATGTTACATCAAATGAGCGAACCGCAAACCGACCAAAGGAGGCATATGGAGATGATCTGTTGCTCGAGGGCTCTGCAGACATTATTTGGATGAAAATTTCATTGCAAGGTTCCAGAGATATTGATAATCAACTAGAAGACATTTACAACAGGATTGTGGAACCGCAATTCAACCAAGGCCCCGGGACGAATGAAGATTTTCTATGTTTCTGTTATTCTGTTTTCTTTTCTTAGTTTTTAATGTTCTATTTTATATTTGGGGTATCCACGTGGCCCCATTGGACTGTAACTAAAACAATCTATTTGATGCAGTCAAATAGGGGGAGAAGAAGTATTTGCTTAAAACTGTCACTACACACACACCACAAAATATATGTCTCTGGTCTGGTATTTTTGTTTTGCAGGTGCAGTGGTTATTTGTCTCCATCAAATAGGGGGAGATTGAAGCACTTGGTGGATTTGATGAAGACATAGATATAACTTAGGTTGTGAGTGTGTAGATAATTGGGTTTTTAAGCTTAAGCACTTAATCTCTTGATAGGCCATTATATTTTGTGATAAGCACCTTAAAATGTTGCATCTCATTGAAAATCATTTTTCTGCATGAAAGACTTACGTTTAAATATTAAAAGAATAAACTAAAGTTTTTTTTAATCTGTTGAAAAGGATTTTCAATCTGTTAAAAACTCTTATCATAATAAATGGTCATACATAATCGAAAATTAAATTGATTGATTCACGGAATCAACAAGTTAAAATAACTCAATAAATTTTCAATATCAAGTTTCGCATTTTCAATATGTTGAAATGATTTTAAATCATTGAAACAGAAAGACCTGTTTCAGTCTAAGAGTTTTTAGAAAATCAATCTGTTGAAATATTTTTCAATCTGTTGAAATAGAGAGACTATTTTTTTAACTAAGTGTTTGCAGGAATTTAATCTGTTGAAATGATTTTCAATCGATTGAAACAGAGTCTGTCATTTTTCATTAAGTTGTTTTAATCCATTAAAACTCGAATCAATCGATTAAATGGAACTTTAAATGAAATCAATCGATTGAATCGATGTCTTAATCGATTAAATGGAACTTTAAATGAAATCAATCGATTGAACCGATCTTTTAATCGATTGAAATAATACTCTGATCGATCATAGTTTTGTTCTAATCGATCATAACTCATTCTGATCGATCATAGTTTTATTCTAATCGATCATAACTCATTCTGATCGATCATAGTTTTATTCTGATCGATCATAACTCAGCCTAATCGATCATACTTCGTTTTAATCGATCAGAGTCTCTTCTAAACCTGCTTTCATCGCTAACCAACTTATCTTTTGACTCTCTAAAACAGCTTTTAACAGATGAAACGTTCGTTTTTCTGATTTACTCTATATATACAGATTTGATCTATCTTTTGAAATACAATACAACACACTACTTGAGAAAACTTGTGAAATCAATCTGTGAAACTTTCATACGTAACTTTCTCGCATTCAAGAATCTTTTTCATATCATAAGGTGTCTGTGATCAGAATTGTGGTCATTCAAAGAGAGAAAGTGCTGATAGAATTGGTTCTGGACAATTAGAAACTTCAAGTCCAGGTTTTTTCTTTCCATATTCTTTTGTAAAAGTTGATTGTGCAGGTTGGATTGTAATCTGCACTTGGTACAGTAACTGGATTTGGTTACTGGGTGGTTTTCAAGATTCTGTCTTGTGGGTTTTGCAAGATAGTTCTTGGGGTAGATTGGTGAGTATCTACTGGTTGTAATTTTTACTTGGTATTAGTGGAACTTGACTGGGTTGTCAAGAACTGGATGTAGCTCTGGATTAGAGTGAACCAGTATAAATTTGTGTGTTAATATCCTTCTTTCATCTCTTTTAATTTCTGTCTTTAATTGTGTTGTGTTTAAACCAAATTACTTTTGCAAAGATTGAATAAAGATAACTCATTCTTCCAAAAGAAAGTAAGTTTTGCGAAAAAGTTTTAAAGTTCAATTCACCCCCCCTCTTGAACTCAACCATTAATTCTTTCAATTTTTAGGGAAATTTTTTTACCTTTTCTGTCACGACTTTCTTGCTCATTAAACTTGTTCATTTCTAACTCATGTTCTCTCAACTTTTTAAATAGTGATGCAGTAGTCATGGTTAACAAATCCTTGGATTTTGGGATTGTTATGACTTTGGGTTGCTAGCTTTTATCTAGACACTTAAGTACCTTAATGTTTATTTTTTCTTTTCCAAACACTTTTGCTAAGCCAATGAGATGATGTACAATATGTGTGAATCAATTTTGCACATTAGCAATGGTTTCTAATTGTTGCACCTGAATAGTTCATATTCTTGAATCAAAGCATGTTTTCTTGCCTTCTTGACATTGATTATTCCTTCTTGTTTGACTTCAAGACTGTCTAACATCTATTTAGTTGAACTACATTGTGAAACTTTAAAGAACTCATTAAGATATAAGGTAGAAGTAATAATATTCTTGGTCACACAATCATACTATACTCTCTTATTTTCAATTTTAGATAACTCAAACCAAGATTTTTCAACAAGTTGATTATTAATGATATGTTTAGGAATGAATGGGTAATTTATAATAGCATCCTAAGTCCCTCTATCAATGAATTCAATAAAAATCATCATGGTCACTTTCCAAAATTTATAGTTGACTATACAAAACGAGAGGTTGATTAATAAATGCAACTTTAGAAAATGAGAGTTTCTTTTCAACCATTTTCAAAAAACAGGATAAAAACATAAGTATTTTACAAGGACCTATTCTTGATACCAATTGTTTGAATAAAAGGCGAGTTCAATACCGGGGTGAATTGAAAATCATTTAATAAATTAAAATAGTAAGGCTTGAAAAATCTCCCTTGAAGCCCACAAACTACTAGAAAAATGACAAATAGTTACTGAAATCGATGATCGAAAAATTTAGTCACTATCAATGACTAAATTAATAACCAAATTATTATTTTTAAATTTAGTAACCGATGTAGTAATTCAATTTTTTGCCGTAGAAAATCGATTATTATTTCTGTTAGTCTATTATTTAATTCATTTTTTATTTAATAAATAAAAAAATATATACTTTATGAATTTTTACCCTCCCAAAATTTTCATCTTCGCACCTTATATGCTCATGCAACATACATCATTCATGCCCAAGAGTTTGTACAAGCCATTCTCACCCCTATTAGATTCATTTAAATTATGAACCCAACATGCAATGTCGAACTCAAATTCTAATCCTCAATCCCACAAACTCAAATATGAACCTTAACCACAAAAACGTTGAACCCCTACCCCAATTTTACGACCTTAAACCCCAATCCCAACAACCTCAAAACCTAAGTCAAACTAAGGGAATCTCAAACCCAACCCAACGTCAACAAAATAAAACCCCAACCCCAAACCTTGACAAACTAACGCAATCCAAACCCCAATGACCTCAAACCCAACCTAAACATCGACGACCTCAATCCCTATTCCAACCCAAACTCTAATGACCTCAAACCCAACCCAAAAAAGAGCGACCTCGAACCCCATCCAAACCCTAGCAAACTCAAACCACAATTACAACCCTAACAACGTCTAACCCTAATCCCAACCTCGACAATATCAAACCCAAACCCCAACAAACCTCAACAACCTTGAACCCAACTAAAACCCATGAGACCTGAAACCTAACCCGAACCACCTCAAACGTCAATCTAAACCAAAACGACCTCAAATTCAAACACAGTTCATCCCATCACAATTGTGAAAATAAAGCGGTTTCTATGGACTGATAACACATATTTTGTACACATATTTATATCTTTATTGTATAATGAAATCACTTTCATATGCTTTATTTTCACTTCTAAACTCATTTTTAGTTTGTAGTAATAAATTGGTTTCAATGTACATATTTTCTATAATTTTGCATTTTTAGCTTATCTAACCTTTGCTTATTCTTTTGGCCATAACCTTTTCTACAAACATTATTTTTGGCTGATTCAATTTTCATTGGATTCTATATTTCTAGGATATGAAATGGATATATTATTTCCTGGATTTGAAGTTTTGCGCTATTTTCTACGATTTTTGAACTTGAGATTGATTTGTTGAAATTTTGTAAAGAACCCATGCAAATTTGATTTCCGTTTGTATTATCTTATCTTTTGTAATTGGGATTATGGAAATAATTAGAGCCCACATTTAGGCCACTTTTAGTTCATATTTGAGAGTCTTCATATACCTTAAAAATTCTCTAATCATGTCAAGAACACATGAAGAAATTATTTGTTTAGTTTTTCAATTTAGGAAGTGCCTCTACTTCTTCTCTTTTCTCTCTTCTTTTCTGTTTTTGTTTTATACTCTTCCTAGTCTTCTCCTTTTTTTGTTTGAATTGGTTCAAAGTTGTTCTTCCATAGAGAACTAAAATTTGAGGATCAATTCATGAAGTGAAGATCAAACAAGCCGAATTGAGTTTTGCATTGATCATTTCTTGCTCCAAGTTTGTTCTTCTTTTCTCTTATCTTGCTTTTCCATCTTGAGATTTCGATTTATGGTATTGTTTTTAGAATTCAAACTAGGAATCAATTGAATATTGATTTGATACTTAAATATAGATTAAATCTTAATATCATTCAATTTAATTCATATAATCAATTTAATTGATTAATTGAATTAGTTAATTATTCAAACTTGGATTGAAAATTTTAAAGAACTATGATAAGAGGGTTGTTTGTTTGAGAATTCATGGATTGATTTCTATCTTCACTGTTTTTGACTTTGATTTCTTGTTATATTTGCATTTTTTAAAATTCTAAAACCTAAATCCCCAATTTTACTTTTTACAAAAAGAATATTAAAGATTGAATACATTTTAATATGTATCCTTGAGAAGAATGACCTAGGTTTGCACTCTATATTGAAAGAAATGAGGGGGAGATTGATGACAATGTGAAATATGTCCCTACATTCCTAAGAGATGATTTTGATGATGATTCAACTCAACAACATTCAAGACTCAAGCAATCCCAAGATATGATTTTGATAAAGATTTTATTCAACATTCAAGCAAGCCCAAGATGATTCCTGAAGACCAGATAGAGTCTTAGAATACTGAATATGGAGGTACAAGTTGATGAAGTAATATTATGCATAAGCCTCCAAAGCATAAGTGTGATAAAATTTCATAACATGACATTTTTCACTGTCATAATCAATTATGATGCATCAGAAATGGAAAAACGATTTTCTTTATCATAATTGATTATACTAGTAACATAATCGATTATGACAGTTCAAATTTGAAAAATATCCGTTTTGAAGAATAAATGTTTTTTAATACATCCTGATTTTTTTCTACGAATGTATTAAGGACCAACGACTATTTTCTGATGTTATTTTCCTATTCAATGAGTTTTGATGAAAAATAAAAAACACACAAATACAGAATTCGAAAATACAATTTACATTTAATCAGTTTTGAGAAAAGAATTATGAGCAAGGCAACAAAGATATTTTATATGTTTTGAGAAAACCCTCTTCTCCATTGCCACAGAGATATTTTACCAAAACCCTCTTCTCCATTTCCTACTATGCTTTCATTATTAATCACACTTGTTCTTGGAGGTTGGCCTTCTACAGGCTTCTACAATTTGTTGTCTCCATTACCCATATGTGACTATTCTTATTTTATTACCTTCATCCTTTGTGGAATTAAGTGGTTGATTGTTAAATTTCCTGTTTAGGGTTTAAGTAGTCACTGTCATTCTGCTGTGTTTTTTTTAAGGTTTCCTGTGTGGAAACTGTTCATCCCTTTGATTTGTTCAGGGAGGTGTTTTCATCCTTTGATTTGTTCAGAGGAGGTGTTTATACCCAGTGGGATTCTAGGAAGGTATTCATCCCTAGTGGGATTCTAGAGAGGTGTTCATCCTTAGTTGGATTCTAAGGAGGTGTGTTCATCCTTTGATTTGTTTAGAGGAGGTGTTCATCCCTAGTGGGATTCTAGGGAGGTGTTCATCCTTAGTGGGGTTCTAAGGAGGTGATTGTCTTTTGAAGTAGTTTGCTTTTTGCTGAGTTGATTATAATTTGTGAAATGAATTTAAAAGATAGTGAATTGGGGTCACTCGTGTTAAGAGTTGACTAGGAATTGGATGTAGGGTTGGCTATACCTGAACCAGTATAAACCACTGTGTGCTCTTTTTTGCGTTTAATTATGGGTGAGGTTACAACGCCTGTCGCCACCGTCCGTTCTGACATCTAGGGACATCTCGAACGTTTATGCAAGCGGTCGCGAAAAGATGGTTTAGACTCGCGTTTTATTTTAAAATATGTTCATTGCTTCTGAGGTTCTCAACAACTGAACTATCCTCTAATAAAAGCAAGGTTTTCGCAAAAGGGTTCTTATGGAGTCGCCACCAATGTTTTGACCATAAACATTGGAAAAGGATAAAAGGCGTTGATTTTAAGAAAAACCAAACTTGGCCATTATAACCGGAGTTGGGTAAGGGAGTTAGTTACGTGTGGGGAAGGTGTTAGCACCCCACAACGCCCCTTTCGGGTTCCCTATGACGGATTAATTCATTAAGCAAAGATTACAAGAAATTACGCTATTACCCTATTTTATTTATACAATATTTAAAAATGGCTATCTACATGATTTTATTTTCTATTGCATACATAAAACAATAAATAAAGCAATAAAAGAGAAGAGAAGTGAAAAGAACCTCCGTAGCAAGCTTTGTATTACAAATCTTTAAGTGTGAGGATGCATTTTGGCAATCCCCCACTCTACAAAGACTCTCCTCCCCAAATACAAGATCGACTCTACTAAAATTTTAAGAAGAATCAAATGCTGGAATACAATTCCTTAACCGATTGTTACCTTTTTTAGGCAATCGAAGAGTTCATTCGAAGTAGGGAGAGAAGACAAGTGTCTGGAGTGTGAAAAAGTGGCAAATGCGCTTCTTATTTATAGTTTTTGCAGCCTGGCAGCTCGGGACGATCGTCTGGGGTGCAGAAAACAGGGATGAGCGTCTGGGGAGGCCGGGACGGCCGTCTGGGATTTGGGACGGCCGTCCCAAGCACCAAATTTGGCTGAGACGGCCGTGTGGCATGTGGGACGGCCGTCTAGGATGGATGGGACGGTCGTCCTGACTTCTGGGACTACCATCTTGACTGTTTTGGCCAGATTTTGTGTTCTGGGACTCCCGGGAAGCTTTCCTTTCTTTATTCAAAAGTCGATTGATGCCGATAGACGTCCACCGAAGCTTTATCTTCAGATAGGAAGTCTTCTTAGCCTTTATTGAGAGGCCGGGCAAAATTAGGGGTCTACAGCTGGCCCCCCCTTCACCTGCCTGACTAATTGTTGGCCTAATGTGCCCACAAAGTTAGTTGGTAGGGGAAGGAGTTAACCCTTTTTGCCCCGTCATCCTTCGGATGCTCCTTGGCTAAAATTTGCTGATCCTCCGGATGATAAATATTTTTGATAGGTACCAACCCCTATCTGGTTTGAACCTTCTTTTATAAGGCTCTGGTGAGTACTTACCCTCACCAGGTATCAGTCTACATTTTGCTAGACTCTTGTGGGTACTTACCCCCACTAGGTATGAATCTTCTTTTGCTAGATTCTGATCAGTACCTACCCTCATCCGGTAGGAACCCTATTCCATAAGGCTATTGTGGGTACCTACCCCCAACTGGTATGCACCCCGTTCTGCAAGGCTCTGGTGAGTACCTACCCTCACCTGGTACGAGTCCGCATTTTGCTAAACTCTTGTGGGTAATTACTTTCGAGGTGCTCAACAACTGAACTATCCTCTAATAAAAGCAAGTTTTTTGAAACCCGTTCTGCAAGGCTCTAGTGAGTACCTACCCCCACCTGGTATGAATCTGCATTTTGCTAGATTCTGATGAGTACCTACCCTCATCCGGTACGAACCCTATTCTATAAGGCTCTTGTGGGTACCTACTTCCACTTGGTATGAATCTGCATTTTGCTAGATTATGATGAGTACCTACCCTCATCCCGGTACGAACCCTATTCTATAAGGCTCTTGTGGGTACTTACCCCCACCTGGTACGAACCCTATTCTATAAGGCTCTTATGGGTACCTACCCCCACCTGGTACGAACCCTATTCTATAAGGCTCTTGTGGGTACCTACCCCCACCTGGTACGAACCCTATTCTATAAGGCTCTTGTGGGTACCTACCCCCACCTGGTACGAACCCTATTCTATAAGGCTCTTGTGGGTACTTACCCCCACCTGGTACGAACCCTATTCTATAAGGCTCTTGTGGGTACCTACCCCCACCCGGTACAAACCCTATTCTATAAGGCTCTTGTCGGTACCTACCCCCACCTGGTACGAACCCTATTCTATAAGGCTCTTGTGGGTACCTATCCCCACCTGGTACGAATCTGCATTTTGCTAGATTCTGATGAGTACTTACCCTCATCTGGTATGAACCCTATTCTATAAGGCTCTTGGGATGCTCTTTTTTTTGGCATTCAATCTTATGGTTGATGAGTTCAACCCTCATCCGATTTTTGGGGATGTGTTTGCGACTTATTGTCTTTGATCATGCGCCCATTCCATGGGGAGTGATTGATTTTTCTTTTTGACTTTTCTGTTTAGGTCATCCGATTTTGCCGAGGATTTTATTTTTGGCTTTTCTGTTTAGCCATTTGGTCTTGCAGGGGATTCTTTGTTTTTGGCTTTTCTATTTAGTCATCCGGTCCTGCCGGGGATTCTTGTTTTTGGCTTTTTTTGTTTAGCCATCCGGTTTTACCGGTGATTTCTTGTTGGTTGCCTCTTATTTTAGGCAGGAATCCCCTGGGGATTTGTGGTTTCGGGTTTTTCTATTTAGCCTTCTGATCTTTGCCGGGGTATATTGATGATTGCCTCTTAATTTAGGCAGGAATCCATTGAGGATTTGTTGATTTCTATTGATTGTGCCTCTTGATTAGGCGAATGCTTCAATAGTGGTGAAGACTTTATGCTTTGGGCTTGTATTGCCTCTTGCATAGGTTGATTTCCCGTTTCTTGGGGATATTGGCTCTTTGCATGTCTCTGAGTAGGCAGAGGCTTTATTGGAAGTGAAGGCTTTGCATTTCATTGGGGATATCCATATTGGGCGTTATAGGCGATTAACTCCCTGAGGATATGAATTTGTAGTTTTGCCTTTGCTGATAGGCTCATTGGGGATAGTTTTTTTTTTATGATCCATCAGGGATTTGATTGTTTTCCCCGGAGGTCTATTTGGACTTGCCCCCTATGGAGGAATGGAGTTTTTGACTCCTTATTAGATGCTATTATTTTGAGTTGGCTTTGCCTATGCTCTTATTCCGCTGGGGAATGGGTTTTTACCTTTTTCTCGTGGTTTTATCTCTTTTTTCTGCGATTGATATTTGGATTTCTTTAAATGCGTGCGACTTTTTTAATTTCTTTTATTGACGCAGGCTTTTTATTATCTGTTGGGGATGAAGAGATTTTCTTCTTTTTCTCTTTTCTTTTTGGCGATCCCTCGAGGAGTTCGTTGGCTTCCTGGGGATCCAACTTTGATTGATTTTTTTTATGATGGAGTCTTGAGCTCCTGACTTTTGTGAAGCTCTTTATTGAGCGGGATGAAGATATTTTCTTCTTTTTCTCTTTTTTAGAGATTTGCCAAGGGGTTTGTCGGCTTCCTGGGGATCCAACTTTGATTTGGTTTTTATGACGGAGTCTTGGCTCCTGGCTTTGTGAAGCTCCTTATTGAACTGAAGGATGGGAATTTTCTCATTTTCCCCATTTTGTAGATTTTTCTGAAATGCTCTACTTGGAGATATTTATTTGGCATTTTTCGTGGCCTCTATTGGGGAATGAAAGGTTTTTCTTTTCTTTCTTTTTGTTGAACCCCTGGGGATATGGAGATTTTGACTTCATATCTTCTTTGGTTGATCTTTGTATAGTGCTTATTCTCCTTTGGGGAATGAGGCGGATATTTTGGATGAGTGTGCTCGATGACTCATGTGGTGAGGCAGCTGAGTCGTGAGGTAATCTTTTTGTCTTGCCTCTGGAGTAGGCAAGGATCCGCTTGGGGATGATCAAGCCTTTCCATTGGCTTTTTTCCGGTGTACCTTCGTTTATTGGGGTAGAAGGTTAGAGCTAGTTTCCTTGTAGCTCTTTATTCTACTGAAATGGTTTTGATTTCGCCTTTTCTTTCGCGATTTTGATTTTTCTCGAGAGTTATTTGAAATCTAGATTTTTGATATATCACGTGTGCCTTTTTATTTTATAATAATTTTTGTACACGTGGGCTTTTGGAATGTAAACAAAAATAACAACTTTTTATTTATTACTTTTTTTTTTTTTTTTTTGGGAGATACATTCAAGCATTTTTAGGCTAATAGAAAATGTCTAAGAAAAACATCCTAATCATCTGCTTCTGGGCTGCAGTGAGAGGATGGTGCTGGCGAAGGGATGCGGCAGAGTATGCGGCGCAGGAACCTTGCCTAGGTCTGGACCATATTTTCTATTTGGCGGTCCGTCCTATCTTGCCTCATGGTTAGTTGGCTAAACTGCTGTCGCATGAATTGGAATTGCCCTTCCATGTAGGCATGCTCATCATCCATATGTCGGTATAAGCCGGCGAAGTCTGGATCATATGATTGCTGCTAGGACTCCGAAGTCGCAGGGATGTCCTGTGGTATGTCGAAATCACGCATATCTAGTGAAATCGAGATTATGGGGTTTAAAATGAACCCTGATCCTTGTCGACTAAGGATGTTCATGTGGGCCAGTGTTCCTCTGTTAATCGGCTCTGGTTGAAGGCTAGCTGGGAGGTCTTCTCCATCAGTACATCCCCAATATTCAGCTAAAGGAGTGAGAAAGGGAGCCACCATGATAGCTCCTGCTGAGCCATGAGTTCCATAATCCTTTACAGCTTTCAGGAATGCATACCCTGGGTTGCATCGATGTCCTTGATGCATACAATAGACAATAAAAAGGTCAGTCAGCGTTACCTTCCCTTGGCTTTCCTTCCGGCTATGTATGGTCCCGGCTAGCAGTTTATGGCATATGCGGAGTGGCGGAGAAAAAGCTGCACCCTTCAGATGTGATGGCAGTGTATGTGCTCCAGTAATTTCTTTCCACATGCTGGTGGTAGTGAGAGCAGCGGGTTTCTCGAGATATGCAGACCTATATTCCGGTGTTCTCGTGTCTGCTAGTTGGCAAAAACCCATTATGACATTAAAGTCATCTAGAAAAGTGGTCCGATATGCCCCATCCATCCAATAGGAGACGGCTTGCGTGGGTGGCACTCCGGGAGTCATGGACGGCATCTCCACCAGATTGATGGAGGCAAGGAATTCCAGCATAGCAGTACGGTGGATTCGAGCGGGTGGCTCACGAAGCAGAAAGTCCCATCCTATGTTTTGGATGAACCTTCTAACATCTTGATCCCAACCGAATGTAGTTAGGATTTCAAAATCCAAACGTAGCATGGGATGCCAGGAAAATTGTTGGATATTTGCCAACCTTTGTTGATGTGGTTCTGCCAGCAGGGTGTTGGTGACAGGAGTTCCTCTAGCAGAGGCCCTGGTGCATTTTCTCTTGGATGAAGCCTCTCCACATTCCATTTTATGTCTTACTCACTTAAGGATGCTAGAAGTGTGTAGAAATGGAGGGGAAGCAAGATAGAATGCTTGGAATGGGGTGCAAATGGAAGGATCCGCACCTAACATTTATAGGAGGAGTCAGGAGGGTCGGGACGACCGTCTAGGGTTGGGATGGCCGTCTCACTTGAAAATTTACCCTTGGGATGGCCATCTGGGGAGTGGGACGGCCGTCCCACTCAAAATTTGGCCCTGAGACGAGCGTCTCAAATGTGGGACGGGCGTCCCACTTGAAATTGGTTGTTTGGGACGGTCGTCTCAACCCTTGGGACGGCTGTTTCGAGCTTTTCAAATTGGTTTTTATATTTTTTGATGAGAAGGAAGATAGGACTCCATTCATTGATGTTTTAATGCATGTAATGTTTCATGATATGCGTCTTATGATCTATTTCAGTTAATATTTCGAAAGTTTTAACTAATGTTCTTTGACTTCGGGTGCATTCTTGTTTTTCGGAATATCGTCTTTGAGGGGTCAGACTTCCCTGTTTTCCGTATAGTTTGATCTTTTGTAGGGTCATACCCTAAACCATACTTTAATGGATTATCTATGAAATCTGGTGGCTCTTTTATTCCTTGAGCATTCTTTCTAAGCCCCTGTCCTAGGCGATATCCATATCTTTTCATCATATGGGCCACGTTTGTATTACTAGGAAGTCTTTCTATGTTGGCAATTTCGAGCGCTTGAAAAGATGTTTCAAGGGCCTTTTCAGCTGCGTCCACATATGGTTGGATAGACGATTTGCTGATTAGAAAGTCTTCTTCAGCTTGAACTGTGACGAGTTTATCATTTGTCACAAACTTGACTTTCTGGTGGAGCGTTGAAGGTATTGCCTTAGCACTATGAATCCAAGGTCTACCAAGGAGACAACTATATGCTGGCGTGATATCCATCACGTGGAAATCTATGTTGAAAATAGTAGGGCCAATTCGGATTGGTAGACTAATCTCTCCTACTACTTCACGTCTTGATCCATCAAAGGCTCGAACAATTGTATTACTCGGGCGCATGTGGGTTCCTTGCACTGTTATCTTGTCAAGTGTGCATTTAGGCATAACGTTTAAGGATGATGCATTATCCACAAGAACTTTCGAAATGAGATATTCCTTCCACTTAACTGAAATATGCAAGGGCTTGTTGTGATTTGACCCTTCTAAAGGGAGTTCTTTATTTGTGAAGGTAAGATGATCATTGACTGTAATGTTACCAATGATTTCTTCAAATTTGTCTCGGGATATTGCATGCGGAACGAATGATTCATTCAAAACCTTTAACAGTGCATTTCGGTGCGGCTCCGAACTCATTATAAGTGATAACAAAGTTATCTTTGCAGGAGTGCGATTGAGTTGATCGATGATGGAGTACTCACTTTGTCTTATGTACTGGAGTAACTCATTTGTCTCCTCCTTGGATTCTTTTTCCTCTTCGGCCTTATTTTTTGCTTTATCTTTAGGAATATTATCTTGTAATTCCTTGGGGGAATATATCCTTCCGCTTCTAGTCATGCCCCCAATACAAGCTATATTGGAGATATCTTGATTGACTGTTGATTCTTCTGAGTATCTCCAAGGTACAACTTTATTTGATGAATAAGGGAAAGGATGAGGCCTGAATAAACGTAAAGGAGTTATTGCCTCTTCCCTTTTATCGATTGGAATGACCAACGGTGCTTGTTTGTTATCATCTTTGGGTCTATCGACCGTTGTAGAGATTTTGATGATGAAAGACTTCTTTTCCATTTATTCTGATTTGTGAAAAGCACATCAATTAATCCTTTCTTTTTATTATCTTTATTATTAAAATGAGGAAGGATGTATGAATGTATGCACTCCAATACCTACCTCCTATGGAAGTCTGCTATTAAAATTGTTGGATGCTAAACTCCTTGTACGCATCCCTCCCAAGAAAATGGAGCCACCATATCCAAAATGGTATAAGCCGAACAAAAAATGCAATTATCATTCGGATGCTCCGGGACACTCCGTGGATAACTGCATGGCCTTAAAACATAAGGTCCAAGATTTAATAGATGCAGGGTGGATTACCTTTGACGCCTCTACTCCAAAAGTAGATGATCAGCCTCTTTCCAAACCCGAATGAAGGATGGGCTAAGGAAGATCAACAATTTAGGGCTCATCATTTTTGTCATCTAATAAAAATAAATACAAAAAATATATAATAAAAAATATATCAAAAAGCTTCCGATGTATTTCTCGTGATCCTTGCTCATGATTACGAGATTTTTGATTAATATGAGCTTTGTAAATATTTCTTTCTATCAATACAACGAGGCATTATTCATAATATTCATATTCTTTTTCATTCTTTTCCCTCTCACACATTTAATAAGGAAATCTAAAACAAAGCATAACCGTACAATCATGTCTGTGTTTGAAAACTCTCTGGAAGATCCGAAAGCCGAAGGCGAATGGATTGAGTCAGACAGTGAGGAGGGGACCATTTCCCCGGACATGCAAAGACTGTTAGAAAAAGAAGCTCAATCAATACAGCCCCATCAGGAGAAAACTGAGGCCATCAATTTGGGACAAGAAGATAATAAGAAAGAAGTAAATATTGGTACCCAAATTGATGATGATGTCAGGGAAAGGCTGATACAGTTGCTAAGAGAATATGTGGATGTATTCGCTTGGTCTTACCATGATATGCCAGGAATTGATGAAAGAATAGTGGAACATAGATTACCACTAAAAGAGGGATTTCGGCCTGTTAAGCAGAAGCTCAGTAGAGTAAAGCCGGAATGGTCCTTGAAAATTAAGGAAGAAGTAGAAAAACAGTTGGATGCCAATTTTCTAATCGTGTCAAAATACCCTGAATGGTTGGGAAACATCGTGCCGGTTATAAAGAAAAATGGAAAAATCAGAGTATGCGTAGATTACAGGGATTTAAATCGTGCAAGTCCAAAAGATGATTTTCCCTTACCACATATTGATATGCTGGTAGATCATACCGCTACAAATACTCTCTATTCTTTCATGGATGGATATGCAGGGTATAATCAAATTAAATTGGCTGTTGAAGATAGAGAAAAAACTTCTTTCATTACGCCGTGGGGTACATTCTATTATAGAGTAATGCCTTTTGGACTTAAGAATGCAGGAGCTACTTATCAAAGGGCTATTGTAACGTTATTTCATGATATGATCCACAAAGAAATCGAAGTATATGTGGATGATATGATCGCCAAGTCCAAAAACGAAATAGATCACCTCCAATACTTAAAGAAGTTATTCAATCGACTTCGGAAATACCAGATCAAGCTTAATCCAGCTAAATGCACATTTGGAGTATGATCAGGAAAACTCCTTGGGTTTATTGTTAGTAAAAAAGGAATTGAAGTAGACCCTGATAAAACAAAGGCAATCATAGAAATGCCTCCACCAAGAACAGAAAAAGAAGTCAGAGGGTTCTTGGGCCGAATAAACTACATTGCACGGTTCATCGCGCAATTGACAGACAAGTGCACACCCATATTCAAGTTATTGCGTAAAAGCCAACCGAAAGTTTGGAATGATGAATGTCAACAAGCTTTCGAAAAAATCAAAACGTGCCTAACCAATCCACTAGTATTGGTACCACCTGTGGAAGGAAAGCCCTTGATTCTTTACCTTTCAGTACTCGACGAGTCCATGGGATGTGTGCTCGGTCAACAAGACAATACGGGTAAGAAAGAACAAGCCATATATTACCTCAGTAAGAAATTTCTAAACTATGAGACCCGTTATACACCACTCGAAAAAACATGTTGTGCATTGGTGTGGGCAACTCAGCGCCTTCAACAATATATGGTCAGGCACACAACGTGGTTGATTTCTAAAATGGACCCAATCAAATACCTGTTTGAAAAACCCGTCTTGACCGGAAGGATAGCCAGGTGGCAGGTACTCCTCTCAGAATTCGACATTGTTCATGTCACTCAGAAAGCTATCAAAGGCAGTCCTTTAGCAGAATATCTGGCACATGGGCCAACTGACGAATATCAATCCCTCCAAGATGATTTTCCAAATGAGCACATAATGCATATCCAATATGAAGAACGTGAAGATAATAAGTGGATCATGTTTTTCGATGGAGCTTCAAACTTATTGGGACATGGGATCGGAGCTATTTTAATATCTCCCGAAAAGAAGTATATCCCAGTAACAGCCAGGCTAGACTTTGATTGCACGAACAATATGGCGGAATACGAAGCCTGTGCTCTAGGTATTCAAGCAGCTCTGGATCATGGGGTGACTAAACTCAAAGTATTCGGTGACTCATCCCTTGTTATTTACCAGCTCAAGGGTGAATGGGAAACTAGAAATTCCAAGTTAATCCCTTATCTGGAGCATATCCGTAATATGACTTCAAAAATGGAAAACATCAGTTTCGAGTACATCCCTCGGGAAGATAACCAGATTGCAGATGCACTGGCAACATTATCATCCATGTTCGCATTAGGACAAGAACATGAGATGCCCATCATCCAAGTCAAAAGGCACGATAAACAAGCCTTTTGTATGATGGTGGACAATGAAAAAGATAAAACCCCTTGGTATCAGGACATAAGGCGATACCTGACAAAGGGTGAATACCCCGAGGGAATCAGTGACAATGACAAAAGGATCATTCGGAAAAGGGCTATAGGGTTTATGTTGATAGGAGAAACCCTTTATAAAAAGAATTTTGATTCCACTTTGTTAAGATGTGTAAATCTTGAAGAAGCACAAAAATTGATTAAAGAAATACATGAAGGAACCTTCGGGACTCATGCACCAGGGCATATCATGGCTAGGAAAATCCTCAGGGCAGGATACTTTTGGTGCACAATGGAAAAAAACTATCATTAGTATGCCAGAAAATGTCACAAATGTCAGGTACATGCAGACAATGTACATGTTCCACCGGTACCACTCAATGTTATGGCTATCCCTTGGCCATTTGCTATGTGGGGCATGGATGTTATCGGACCTATTGAGCCTAAGGCATCCAATGGCCATCGATTCATTCTGGTGGCTATCGACTATTTCACTAAGTGGGTAGAAGCTGCATCTTATGCACATGTGACTAAAAAAGTAGTGGTCACCTTTGTTAAGAAAAATATCATATGTCGATACGGCATCCCACATCGTCTTATTACTGATAATGGAACCAACTTGAATAATAAGATGATGGAGGAATTATGTCAGGATTTCAAAATTCAACACCATAATTCCTCTCCCTACCGGTCCAAAATGAATGGCGCAGTAGAAGCAGCTAATAAAAACATCAAGAAGATTGTTCAAAAGATGGTTAAAACCTATAGGGATTGGCATGAAATGTTGCCTTTTACTCTTCATGGTTATCGAACGTCTGTACGAACCTCAACAGGAGCTACGTCATTCTCCCTTGTGTATGGAATGGAGGTTGTATTGCTAATAGAGGTCGAAATACCTTCCCTACGAATTATAATGGAAGCAAAATTAACAGAAGCCAAATGGGTTCAAAGTCGATATGACCAACTAAACCTTATCGATGAAAAGCGGCTGAACGCTATATGTCATGGACAAGCCTATCAAAAGAAGATCAAAAAGGCTTATGATAAAAAGGTCCACCCTCATACTTATCAAGAAGGGGATCTAGTAATAAAGAAAATGCTTCCAGCCTAGAAGGATAAAATTGGAAAATGGACAGCAAATTATGAAGGACCCTTTGTGGTCAAACGAGCTTTCTCAGGAGGGGCACTTATCCTCACTAATATGGATGGAGAGGAACTTCGACACCTGGTCAATTCTGATGCGGTGAAGAAGTATTATGCTTGAAGACATTGCTCATGACCCGTCAGGAATGAAAACCCGCAAAGGGCATCCCTGGGCAAAAGATAGGGTCTATATCCCTCGCTAGGATACGTCCTAGGCAAAAAGTAGAGGTAAAAAAAAAAAAAAAAGCTAACTAAGAGCAATGGTTACTTTAGTCGAAAACCGAAAAGGCGGATAAAGTAACATTCTTCCAGAAGCAAGCAGTCTGCATAGTCTTCACTCTGAGCTCAGGCATCTCAACTGAAGCAATTAGGAGAACCAGGGGGCAAATATCATGGACATGACTGTATAAGACTAAACAGTATAGCCAACCCTGACCACCCATTCTTCTAAATACCTTTTGAAATCCTTCTATAAAAGAAATAAACTTTTGCTCATTTATCAATAAAAATTCCTTTTCATTTCCTTTCTCTTGACCAAATATTATGGAAATGCCTCTTTATTGATAAATCATAAATTTGCGCAAAGACTTTTAATCAAAGATCAAGCATGCATCTAAAAAGAGGAAGCATAAAAATAATAAAAGAATAAATGCCTGCTAGGATATTCTTAGGTAAAAATCAGGGTGGCCTGCTAGATCGGAAACCTCAAAAAAGACGATCTAGGCAAAAGATAAGGCAAAAGCCCCCTAAGATATTCTAGGCAAAAATTAAGGCAGCCCGCTAGGCAAAAGATAGGACTAAAACCAAGAGATGGATAAAAAGAGGAGCCCATCATTATGGTCATAAAGGAGGAGCCCATCGGCGTATTCATAGAAGCCAACGGGAGAAGGCCAGTTACTTTCTAAATGCATCAAAAATAAATAAACAATAGATTGCATTTAGGACATCCACACACAAAGTAATTGCACAAAACGACTTTGTCAAAATCAAGAAAAAATAATTTTCTTCAAACAAGAATAATAAACATGCATATAAGGAGTCTAGTCTCCATACTTGTGATTGAAAATAGGAGGCGCCAGAATCCATTCTCCAGATGGAAATCAAAATCGCAAAAGGCGAAATCAAAACCATTTCAGCAAAATAAAGAGCTTCAAGAAAACTAGCTCCAACCTTCTATCTCAATAAACGAAGGTAAACCAAAAAAAAGCCAACGGAAAGGCTCAATAATCCCCAAGCGGATCCTTGCCTACTCCAAAGGCAACACAAAAATTATTTCATGACTCAGCATCACCACATGAGTCATCAAACATAATCATTTAAAGCCTCAATCAACATCCTTCCATCTAAAAAGAAGGAAGCCATCAACGTAGAAAAGCCAACGGAAAGGCTTGATCATCCCCAAGAGAATCCTTGCTTACTCTAGAGGCAAGACAAAAAGATTACCTCACGACTCAGCTTCATCGCCACATGAGTCATCAAGCAAACTCATCCAGAATCTCCGCCACTTCCCCAAAGGAGAATAAGGACTACACAAGAGTCCATCAAAGAAAATACGGAGACAAATCCTCCATATCACCAGGGGGCAACAAAAAGAAAGAAAAGAAAAATTTCCATTCCCCAATAGAGGCCACAACAAAAAAGGCCGAATAAAAATATCCAAGTAGAGTATATCCAGAAAATCTACAAAAAAAAAGGAAAACAAAAATTTCCATCTTCCAGCTCAAATAAGAGCTTCACAAAGTCAGGAGCCAGGACTCCATCATCAAATTTGGATCCCCAGGAAACCGACAGACTCCTCGGTGAATCCCACAAAAAGAGAAAAAGAAGAAAATCTCTTCATCCCGCTCAATAAAGAGCTTCACAAAAGTCAGGAGCCAAGACTCCATCATAAAAAAAATCAAATCAAGGATTAGATCCCCCAAGAAAAGAAAAATTCCCCAGGGATCACCTTTTCATCTAAAGAAAAAGCCAATGTGCATAAAAAGGCGCACATATGTAAAAACCAATTCGCGAAAAAGAAATTCAAATCGCGAGGAAAAGATAAAAATCCATTCCCCGGCAAGAATAAGAGCATAGGCAAAGCCAGCTTAAACGACGAGCCAATAAGGAGTAAAAACTCCATTCCTCCCTAGGGGGCAATTCAAAATAGATCCCCAGGAAACAACCAAATCCCTGGTGGATCATCAAAAAGAAAAATCCCAGCGGGCCTACCAAGCAAAAGGCAAAATACAAATTCATATCCTCAGGGAGTTAATAGCCTATAACACCCAATATAAATATCCCCAGTGAAAGGCAAAACCTTCACTCCCAAGAATGCCTATGCCTACTCAGAGGCAAGCAAAGAACCGATATCCCCAAGAAATGGGAAATCAACCTATGCAAGAGGTAATACAAGCACAAAGCTTTCAAAAAAAGCATATGCCTAATCAAAGGTATTATCAAGAACAAATATCCTCAAGTAGAACATCAGACTATTCAGAGGCGAAAAAACAACAAAGCCTTCACCACTATTGAAGCATCTGCCTAATCAAGAGCCACAATCAAACCAAAAATCCCCAATGGATTCCTGCCTAAATAAGAGGCAACCAACAAAGAATCCCCGGCAAAGCCGAATGGCTAAATGAAAAAGCCAAAAAAACGAAATCTCTGGTAAAACCGGATGGCTAAACAGAAAAGCCAAAAACAAAGAATCCCCGGCAAAGCCGGATGGCTAAAAAAAAAAGCCAAAAACAAAGAATCCCCAGTAAAACCGGATGACCAACAGAAAAGTCAAAAAGTCATATCAAATATTCCCCACGGAATGGGCGCATGAACAGAAACAATAAGTCGCCAATACATCTCCAAAACCAGATGACCACAGGATTGACTATCAAAAATTCATTCTAAAAGCCTTGCAGAACGGGGCTTATTCAGAATCTTGCAGAACGGGGTTCGGACCAGGTGGGGGTAGGTACCCATCAGAACCTTGCAGAACGGGGTTCGGACCAGGTGGGGGTAGGTACCCATCAGAGCCTTGCAGAACGGGGTTCGGACCAGGTGGGGGTAGGTACCCATCAGAGCCTTGCAGAACGGGTGTAGACCCCTAATTTTGCCTGGTCTCTCAATAAAGGTTGAGAAGATTTCATATAACAAGACAAAGCTCGCTCGGCCTCTCAATAATAAAGGCTAAAGAGACTTCCTACAATAAAGACAAAGCTCGCCTGACATCTCTATAAAGGCCAAGAAGACTTCCTATATAAAGATAAAGCTTTAACAGGCGTTTATAGGCATCAAACGACGTCCGAATACACAAAGGAAATCTTCCCAGGGGTCCCAGAACACGAAAGCTGGCCAAAACAGGTCGAGACGGCTGTCCCAAGGTCGAGACGGCCGTCCCAACCTTCCCTGGCCAAGTGGGACGGCCGTCCCAAGTGGGACTGCCAGTCCCAGCTCCCCAGGTGGTGTCAGTGTATGTAAATCATGCAGTTGGGACGACCGTCCCAACCCCGACGTGCGTCCCAAGTGTGCAGGCAGTGAAAACTATAAATTGGAAGCTCATTTGCCACTGTTTCAGACACCAGACAACTCCCAAGACTTGTCTTCTTCTCTCCCTACTTCGAATGATCTTTCTGATTGCCTTAAATAGGTAACAATCAGTTAAGGAATGATATTCTGGCATTCGATTTTTCTATAAGAGTTTAGTCGAGTCGAGTTTGTATTCGTGAGGAGAGTCGTTGTAGAGTGAGGGATTGCCGAAACGCGTCCTTATTGTAAAAGAGTTGCAATATAAAGCTTGCTACGGAGGTTCTTCTCAAATCTTTTCTCTTTTATTGCTTTATATATGAAATGTAAATAAAATCATGTAGATAGCCATATTTAAATGTTGTATGAATAAAATAGGGTAATAGCGTAATTTCTTATAATCTTCACTTAACAAATTAATCCGTCATAGGGAACCCGAAAGGGGCGTTGTGGGGTACTAACACCTTCCCCACACGTAATTAACTACCTTACCTAACTTTGGTTATAATGGCCAAGTTTGGTTTTTAATAAAATCAATGCCTTTTTATCCTTTTCCAATGTTTACGGTCAAAACATTGGTGGCGACTCCATAAGAACCCCTTTTCGAAAACCTTTCTTTTATTAGAGGATAGTTCAGTTGTTGAGCACCTCGGAAGCAATGAACATACTTTAAACAAAAAACGCGAGTATAAACCATCTTTTCGCGACCGCTCGCATAAACGTTCGAGATGTCCCTGGACGTCGGAACGGACGGCGGCGACAGATGGCGACTCCACTGGGGAAGCTAGAGAGTTGATCCCATTTAGTGACGGATAAATTCAAACTAAGTAAAGATTTGAAATTACGCCTTTACGCTTTTCTGTATTTTTATTGTATGGCTTTAATAATTGCTGTATGATTATTTCTGCAAATTGTCTGAAATATAAATTGCACACAAAAACCCTTGCACACAACAGTCACTCTATACCCGGGGGCAAGAGTTAATACCTATAGGGAGTGGGTGGCAGATACGACTGACTTGTTGGCACACGGGGCTACAACCGTTGTCGGAAACCACCAACTCAAGGTGATAACTCTCTTCTTTTGGTCTAAGGATGTCGACACGGAGTTCCGTGCATGACCCAAAGACTGAGAGATTGAGAGGTCCCTATAATGGGGGCACCTTGGGGACCTTTGGCCTTGGTTAGAACAGTGTAGAACCACCTAAACCAAGCACGTTTCTGCAGGAAAACCCTACCTCGTGATTAAATAAGCGTGGCTCTGCTCGTGGGTGAATGGATTGTGTGTGCATTCGTTTGCTGCATTTGTCTTGATGCATTAGCATAGGGTAATCATATAACAAACAAAAAATGAAAAACCCTAAAAATCAAAAAGTGATAAGATAACCACCTTTATCTCGGACAATCTTCAGTTAAGCTAGCCTGGTTTCAGGTTCTTTGCAAGCTAAGTAGCCACATTGACCGACAGAAGAGATAAAGGGTCATAAAAAATATAAAAACAAATTAAAGCCATAAAAATGCCTTTATAAAATAAAAAAAATGTTGATAAAGGTCTTACAATTCATACAATTTTTGTTCATAAAAATAAGAGAAGAAAATAGGACTCCCTTCATCAAAATCCATAAACATCCATATAGATAGTTTTCTTTTTAAGAAAAATCAAGTATTACCATGTATCATATTAGGAATAAAACATGATAATACTTAGAAAAACAAACACTTACATGCATGCATTTACAAGGACTCATCCTCATATCATGCATTTTCATTTCTTCTAGATTATGGAGGGATCCAGTAACAGACAGTTAAAGAAAGTGGAAATCCTTCTATGCCGTGTAGAGAAGTTAAGGCAGTTGAGTACATATATGCTGCCAGAGGTCAGTGCCAATTTTGAGAAATCTTATGGAAGAATCCTTGACCTCTTGAAAATCAGCATCGATCCAATCTTTGTTAGAGCATTGGTCCACTTCTGGAACCCCGATCTACACTGCTTTGAGTTTTCGTAGTTTGACTTAGTACCAACCTTAGAAGAATATGAACTCATAGTTAGATGGCCTCAATCAGTCGGGGTCTATGTCTGCTCAGGAGTATATGTGGCCGTGAGTAAGGTTGCTACTATCATACGACTGTCTCCTCATCAATCCATCTTAGAGGGAAAAGGGAACATCTGAGGTTGGAAAATGTTCAACAAAAGAAGACCACTTAATCTCTTTGGCTGAAAAGAAAGATTGGTCTACCTTCAACAAAACTCTAGCATTGGCAATGTTCGGAATCATATTATTCCCATTTCATGTGAACATTGTGGATCATGCTGCAATAGATGCATTCTTTTCCTGGGATGTATACTCTAAGAGTCCTATACCTGCAATTCTTGCTGATACCCTGCTTTCAGTAGATTTTTGCCGACAGAAACAGGGGAAAACACTTGGATGCTGCACTTCATTACTATATGTATGGGGCATTACTCACTTCTACGCTTCAAGTCACATGGGCATATTCCCCGATCCTTTAAGGAGTTTTTCGAAAATCCCTCTTCAACATCGTCAAGCTTTAGAGTGGAAAACCGAGTTAGAAAACTGGAACATGGACCATGTATCATGGGTTTGCCCTTGGTTCTGACCCGGTTATATTCTTGTACGATGCGGAGATTACCTGAGCATACCACTACTAGGCCTCAGGGGTTGTATAGCTTATTCTCCTAAAATAGCTATGAGACAAGTTATGAGAACCCAGACTGCGCCAACTCAAGAAGAGCTCAGAGGGCTGAGTCTATGCCAGTATTCCCATAGCTTTGAAGAAGTATCCGCTGTCCGGAAAGCATGGGAAAGACCAGTCTATATGGGAGATAAAGAACTCGGAAAGGTTCAAGTGTCTACATCCCATGAATACGAAGAATGGAGGAAAAGTAGAGGGATACCCCAACCATCTGCTACAATCACTACAACGTTAGTCAATGAAGAGCTACAATTGCAGGTCAATTCCTTAAATAAAAGGGTTGAAGTCATGGAAGCTCAGCTGAGGGCCTTCGAAGAAAAAGAGCAAGAAGCAACCCTTATAATAGATGGTCTAAAAAGGCAATGTAAAAAGAAGGACCATGAAATAGAGCGCCTTAAGAATGATTGTGCTGACTATCAAGAAGAGACTAAACAAGCATTGAAAATTCCAAGGCTTGAACAAGACAGTCTATTCCGGGACATGAATGATGAGATAGCACATCTTGAGAGTGCGCTTGCAGAACAGGCAAAAATGATCAAGTTAATACAGGATGACCTAGCAGAAACTCGGTCAGAAGCACAAAAGTGGTGGGAAACCGCTGAAAAATACAGAGAAGACCTAGAGGAGCTACATGATAAAGAAAGAGATGGATTAGCTCAATATGGTCAATTGCTTCGTGAAAGAGACCAAGTAATAGAAAGGTCTGACCAACAACAAGCCTTGATCGTGCATCAAGAAGAAAAGATAAAAGAGGCTCGTAGATATAGTGAAGATATGAGCCAGGCGGTACATGAGCAAATCAAGACGCTCAGAAACCATGTGAGAACAGCTGAAGATGAATTACGAAGAAAGCCTAATTTACCTATAGGATTCTTCAAGCTTCTCCGTTTTTGTCAACACTTGCTTCAAAGCATTGTATAGAAGGATAAACACTTTCTAGTTGAAATAAAAAGTTTTTTCTCCTTAAACTGTCTATTGCATTCATAAGTTGCATACATTCATACATCCCTCCTCATTTTAATAACAAAGATAATAAAAAGGAAGGATTAATTGATGTGCTTTCCACAAATCAGAATAAATGGAAAAGAAGCCTTTCGTCATCAAAATCTCTACAACGGTCGATAGACCCAAAGATGATAATAAACAAGCACCGTTGGTTATTCCAATCGATAAAAGGGAAGAGGCAATAATGCCTGTACGTTTATTCATGCCTCGACCTTTCCCTTATTCATCAAATAAAGTTGTATCTTGGAGATATTCAGAAGAATCATCAGTTAATCAAGATATCTCCAACATAGCCGGTATTGGGGGCATGACGAGAAGCAGAAGAATATACTCCCCCAAGGAATTACAAGATAATATTCCTAAGGATAAAGTGAAAAATAAAGCCGAAGAAGAAAAATCCAAAGAGGAGACAGATGAGTTACTCCAGTACATAAGGCAAAAGGAGTACTCCATCATCGATCAACTTAATCGTACTCCTGCAAAGATAACCTTGTTATCACTCATAATGAGCTTAGAACCACATCGAAACGCACTGTTAAAGGTTTTGAATGAATCATTTGTTCCGCATGCAATATCCCAAGACAAGTTTGAAGGGATTATTCGTAATATTACAGCCAATAATCATCTTACCTTCACCAATGAAGAACTCCCTTTGGAAGGGTCAAATCATAACAAGCCCTTGCATATTTCCGTCAAATGCAAGGAATATCTCATTTCCAAAGTTCTTGTGGATAATGGGTCGTCCTTAAACGTCATGCCTAAAGGCACACTTGACAAGATAACAGTGCAAGGAACCCACATGCGCCCGAGTAATACAATTGTTCGAGCCTTTGACGGATCAAAACGTGAAGTAGTAGGAGAAATTAGTCTACCAATCCAAATTGGCCCTACTATCTTTAACATAGACTTCCACGTGATGGATATCACGCCGGCATATAGTTGTCTCCTTGGTAGACCTTGGATTCATAGCGCTAAGGCAATACCTTCAACGCTCCACCAGAAAGTCAAATTTGTGACAAATGACAAACTCGTCACAGTTCAAGCTGAAGAAGACTTTCTAATCAGTAAACCATTTGTCCAACCATATGTGGATGCGGCTGAAGAAGCTCTTGAAACATCTTTTCAAGCACTCGAAATTGCCAACATAGAAAGACTTCCCAGTAATACAAAGGTGGCCCATATGATGAAAAGATATGGATATCGCCCAGGACAGGGGCTCGGAAAGAATACTCAAGGAATAAAAGAGCCACCAGAGTTCAAAGATAACCCTTTAAAATATGGTTTAGGGTATGACCCCACAAAAGATCAAACCATACGGAAAACAGGGAAGTCTTATCCCTCGAAGACGATATTCCGAAAAGGAGGGATATTAGCGCAAAGGGTAGCGTTAGTCATTAGGTGTCCTTCTTCCAATTCTAAAGGATGTAAACCTAGTGACTATTAGAGATCACTCCTCGGGGTAGGCCCGTCCCCCGAGCATCTCTAGGGCACACATTTCCCCAAAATTACAAAAGAATGCTATTCTTACTATCTACTTCTTTTCTTGCTAAATATGTCTATACCCCATTTTTAATAAACAAGGTTTAGATAGACGTTTTGTTCCAAATGCGTCAGAACAATCAAAGCATCATAAAGCACAATCAAATATGATTGACTAACTAGAAACACGGATAAAAATTATCTCAATAAAATCAAGTTTCGACAATGTTGTGCAAAAGAAAATATACATATACAAAAAAGCAATGCCCGTCAAAGCCAAAGGCCAAGACAAGAAAATAAAAGGGCAAAATACCCGGCAAGAAACCCACAAAGGGGGTTGCACAAAAGTTAGGGTAAACCCGGCAGGAAACCCGAACAATAATAAAGGGTAGCCTGGGCAAAAGTTAGGGTTATAAAAAGTCCGCTAGGTATTCCTAAAAAATAAATAAAAAAGGGAAACCTAGACAAAAGTTAGGACATAAGCACAACATCCTAGGCTGAAAACCCGAAAGGACGGACTAGGGAAGTTAATCAATCACAAAAAAGGCGCCACAAATCAGTAAACAACGACGCCGCATCATAAAGACAAAACGTTTGTCTGAACTAGCCTAAACACCGACCAACCCTGGCTAGCCATTCTTACCAAAAACCTCTATTGCAAAAAATGTCCCTCTAAAACACAAGCCTTTGTTGTAAATCCTTTTCTTTCTCTTCTCTTGACCATTTCACTATAAAGCATTCAAGTAATAAAGGGGAATGTGGAAACATAGTGATCAACAGGAAGGTTGAAATCCCTAAGGAAAGGAAGGAGGGCATTGATATGGCAGTTGCCCTACGAACAAAAGAATTGTTCTTCGGCTATAGCAAGAAAGGTCCATGACGGCAAATCAGTACAACTTAGCTTATTGATCAAGAAACAAGATGACATAAAGGCACAATAGCAAGAATGCGCCCGAAGTCAAAGCACATCAGTTAAAACTTTTGAAATATTAACTGAAATAGATGCTAGGATGCATATCATGAAGCATTACATGCATTAAAACATAAATGAAGGGAATCCTATCTTCAGTTTCATCAAAAAACACGAAAAATAACTCAAAAAAATCAAAAATCCACTCAAGAAGCTCGAGACGGTCGTCCCAAAGTCGAGACGGCCGTCCCAAATCCCTATTTTCAGTTGAGACGCGTGTCCCAGGTGGGACGCCCGTCTCACTTATTAGTTGATGGCACATGAAGGAAAATTTCAGTTGGGACGACCGTCCCAACCCAGACGGCCGTCCCAAATCCCCTGGCGTCCCCTATATATGTTGTGCGCGGATTTGGCCTTTGGTACCCCATTCCAAGCATTATACCTTGCTTCTCTTCCCTTTTTGCACACTTGTAGCATTCTTAAGTGAATACTACCTACAATGGAGCATGGAGAAGCCTCATCTAGGAGAAAACGCACTAGAAACCCTGCTAGAGGAACTCCTACTGCTAGCACTCTACTGGCAGAATCACATCAACAGCGGCTGGCAAATATCCAGCAATATTCCAGGTATCCTACACTGCGGCTGGATTTTGAAATCCTAGCTACATTTGGCTGGGAACAAGATGTCAGAAGGTTCATCCACAACATAGGATGGGACTTTCTGCTCCGAGAGCCACCTACTCGGATCCACCGCACTGCTACGCTAGAGTTTCTTGCCTCCGTCAACATGGTGGAAATGCCTTCCGCAATTCCCGGAGTGCCACCGACGCAGGCCATCTCCTACTGGATGGATGGAGCCTACCGGACTACTGTTCTGGATGACTTCAATGTCATAATGGGTTTCTGCCAGCGAGCAGATACAAGAACACCAGAATATCGGTCCGCATATTTGGAAAAACCTGCTGCTCTCACCACCACTAGCATGTGGAGAGAGATCACTGGAGCACACACTCTGCCGTCGAACCTGAAGGGTGCAACTTTCTCTCCCCCGCTTCGCATATGCCACAAGTTGCTAGCTGGGACCATACACAGCCGGAAGGAGAGCCAAGGGAAGGTAACACTGGTCGACCTCTTCATTGTCTACTGTATGCATCAAGGGTTGCGATGCAACCCAGGTTATGCCTTCCTAAAAGCCGTAAAAGATTATGGAACCCGCGGCTCAGCAGGAGCCATCATAATAGCTCCCTTTCTCACCCCTTTAGCGGAATATTGGGGATGTACCGACGGAGAAGATCTCCCGGCCTAGCCTCCGACCGAGCCGATCAGCGGAGGAATGTTGGTTCATATGAACATCCTCGGTCGACAGGGATCGGGGTTTATCTTAAACCCCATTATCTCGATTTCGTCTGGATATGCGCGATTTCGACATGCCTCGGGACATCCCTTCGACTACGGAATCGCAACAGCGAGTCATATGATCCGGACTTCGCCGAGCATGACCGACGGATGGATGACGAGCACGCCTATATGGAAGGAGAGTTCCAATTCATACGCCGGCAGTTTAATCAGCTGACTATGAGGCGGGACGGGACGGACCGACGGATAGAGAATCGGTTCGAGACCTAGGCAAGGTTCCAGCGTCGCCTGCTCCGCCGCATACCTTCGCCAGCACCATCTGCCCATCCCAGTCCAGAGGCAGATGATTAGGAGATAGTTTCCTTTTTATTTTCCAGTAATTTGAAAATGTTTTGAATGTATCACAAAAAGAAAAGAAGTAATGAATAAACATTGTTATTTTTGTTTACATTCCAAAAGCCCACGTGTACAAAAATTATAAAATAAAAGGCACACGTGATAAAAAGCCAAATTTCAAATAACTCGCGATAAAGATTAAAGTCGCGAAAGAAAAAGGCGAAATCAAAACCATCCCAGCAAAATGAAGAGCTTCAAGAAAACTAGCTCCAACCTTCCACAAAAGAAGGTACATCGAAAAAGCCAACGGAAAGGCTCGATAATCCCCAAGCAGATCCTTGCCTACTCCAAAGGCAACACAAAAATTACTCCACGACTCAGCATCATCATCACATGAGTCATCAACCACAGTCATTTGAAGCCCCAATCAACATCCTTCCATCTAAAAGAGGGAAACCGTCAACATAGAAAAGCCAACGGAAAGGCTTGATCATCCCCAAGAGGATCCTTGCCTACTCCAAAGGCAAAACAAAAAAGATTACCTCATGACTCAGCTGTATCACCATATGAGTCGTCAAGCACACTCATCTAGAATCTCCCCCACTTCCCCAAAGGAGAATAGGGAGAATAAGGACTACACAAGAGTCCATTAAAGAAAAAACGGAGTCAAATCCTCCATATCACCAGGGGGCAACAAAAATAAAAAAAAAACTTTCATTCCCCAATAAAGGCCATAACGAAAAAGGCCAAATAAAAAATCTCCAAGAAGAGTATATCAAGAAAAGTCTACAAAAAGACAAAAAGAGGAAAACAATTTTTTTTTCCATCTTCCAGCTCAAATAAGAAGCTTCACAAAGCCAGGAGCCAGGACTCCATCAAATTTGGATCCCCAGGAAACCGACAGACTCCTCGGTAAATCCCAAAACAAAGAGAAAAGAAGAAAATTTCTTCATTATGCTCAATAAAGAGCTTCAAGTCAAGAGCCAAGACTCCATCATAAAAAATCAAATCAAAGATTAGAT
The DNA here is from genome assembly GCA_963425845.1 of Sphenostylis stenocarpa. Classification (NCBI taxonomy): domain Eukaryota; kingdom Viridiplantae; phylum Streptophyta; class Magnoliopsida; order Fabales; family Fabaceae; genus Sphenostylis; species Sphenostylis stenocarpa. The sequence goes on from OY731403.1 coordinate 100,729,505, forward strand.
CCCCAAAAGGAAAAAATTCCCCAGGGATCACCAAAAAGAAAAGAGAAAAAAGATATCTTTTCATCCAAACAAAAAACCAATGTGCATAAAAAGGCGCACATATAAACCCATTCCCCAGCAGGAATAAAAGCATAGGCAAAGCCAGCTCAAAACAAAGGAGTCAAAACTCCATTCCTCCCTAGGGGGCAATTCAAAATAGATCCCCAGGAAACAACCAAATCCCTGGTGGATCACCAAAAAGAAAATCCCCAGCGAGCCTACCAGCAAAGGCAAACTACCAATTCATATCCTCAGGGAGTTAATCACCTATAACGCCCAATATGGATATCCCCAGTGAAGTGCAAAACCTTCACTCCCAAGAATGCAAAGCCTCTGCCAAAGGCAAGCAAAAACCAATATCCCCAAGAAATGGGAAATCAACCTATGCAAGAGGCAATACGAGCATAAAGCTTTCAATAAAGCATCTTCCTACTCAGAGGTATTTTCAAGAGCAAATGTCCTCAAGAGGAGCATCAGCCTATTCAGAGGCGAAAAACATAAAGCCTTCACCACTAGTGAAGCATCCGCCTAATCAAAAGGCACAACCGTCAAAAATCAACCAAATCCCCAGAGGATCACTGCCTAAAAAGAGGCAATCAACAAGAATCCCCGGCTAAGCCGGATGGCTAAACAAGGAAAGCCAAAAAACAAGAATCCCCGGCCAAGACCGGATAGCTAAACAAAAAAGCCAAAACACAAAGAATCCCCGGCCAAAGCCGGATGGCTAAACAAAGCCAAAAACAAGGAATCCCCGGCCAAGCCGGATGGCTAAACAAGAAAAGCCAAAAACCAAGAAATCCCCGGTAAAACTAGATGGCTAAAAGAAAAAGCCAAAACAATGAAATCCCCGGTAAAACCAGATGACTGAAACAAAAAATTCAAAAAGAAAAATCGATCATTCCCTACGGAATAGGCGCATGATCAAAGACAGTGAGCCGCCAACACTTCTCTAAAAAATCCGATAAGGATTTTTTTTAGAATATTTCAAAAGACCTTATAGAATAGGGTTCACACCAAGTGGGGTGTAAAATCCACTAGAGCCTAGCCAAGATGCAGGTTCGCACCCAGTGGGGGTGTAAAATCCACTAGAGCCTAGTCAAGATGCAGGTTCGCACCTAGTGGGGGTGTAAAAATCACTAGAGTCTGTCAAGATGCAGATTCGTACCAGGTGGGGGTAGGTAACCACAACAGTCTGTCAAGATGTAGATTCGCACCAAGTGGGGGTGTAAAATCCACTAGAGTCTGTCAAGATGCAGATTCGCACCAAGTGGGGGTGTAAAGACCACTAGAGTCTGTCAAGATGCAGATTCGTACCAGGTGGGGGTAGGTACCCACAAGAGTCTGTCGAGATGCAGATTCGCACCAAGTGGGGGTGTAAAAACCACTAGAGTCTGTCAAGATGCAGATTCATACCAGGTGGGGGTAGGTACCCACCAAAGCCTTATAAAATAAGGTTTATACCGGATGAGGGTAAGTACTCATCAGAATCTAGCAAAAATGCAGATTCGTACCAGGTGGGGGTAGGTACCCACCAAAGCCTTATAAAATAAGGTTTATACCGGATGAGGGTAAGTACTCATCAAAATCTAGCAAAAATGCAGATTCGTACCAGGTGGGGGTAGGTACCCACCAAAGCCTTATAAAATAAGGTTTATACCGGATGAGGGTAGGTACTCATCAGAATCTAGCAAAACGCAGATTCATACCAGGTGGGGGTAGGTACCCACCTGAGCCTTATAAAATAAGGCTTGTACCGGATGAGGGTAGGTACTCATCAAAACATAACAGAATGTATTAGGTGGAGTAAAATACTCACCTAAACATTGCAAAAATGGGTTGCAAAGACCTTACTTCTATTAGAGGATAGTTCAGTGTTGAGCACCTTGGAAGTAAGTACCCATAAGAGTTTAGCAAAATGCGAACTCATACCGGGTGGGGGTAGGTACTCACCAAAACCTTGCAGAAACAAAGTTCATACCTAGTGGGGTAGGTACCCACAAGAGTCTAGTGAAACACAGACTCATACCGGGTGAGGGTAAGTACTCACCAGAGCCTTATAAAGTAAGGCTCAAACCGGATAGGGGTTGGTACCTATCAAAATATTTATCATCCGGAGGATCAGCAAAGGAGCAGCATCCGAAGGATAACCGGGCAAAAGGGTTAACTCCTTCCCCTGCCAACTAATTTTGTCGGCATATTAAAACCAACAAATTAGTTAGGCAGGTGAAGGGGGGGCAACTGTAGACCCCTAATTTTGCCCGGTCTCTCAATAAAGGATGAGAAGATTTCATATAACAAGACAAAGTTCGCTCGGCCTCTCAATAATAAAGGCTAAAGAGACTTCCTACAACAAAGACAAAGCTCGCCTGACATCTCTATAAAGGCCAAGAAGACTTCCAATATAAAGATAAAGCTTTAACGGGCGTTTATCGACATCAAACGACGTCCGAATACACAAAGGAAAGCTTCCCAGGGGTCCCAGAACATGAAAGCTGGCCAAAACAGGTCGAGACGGTCGTCCCAAGTGGGACTGCCGTCCCAAGTGGGACTGCCAGTCCCAGCTCCCCAGGTGGTCTCAGTGTATGTAAATCATGCAGTTGGGACGACCATCCCAACCCAGACGGCCGTCCCAACCCAGACGGTCGTCCCAACCCAGACGCGCGTCCTAAATGTGCAGGCAGCGAAAACTATAAATTGGAAGCTCATTTGCCACTGTTTCAGACACCAGACAACTCCCAAGACTTGTCTTCTTCTCTCCCTATTTCGAATGATCTTTCTGATTGCCTTAAATAGGTAACAATTAGTTAAGGAATGATATTCCGGCATTCGATTCTTCTATAAGAGTTTTGTCGAGTCGAGTCTGTATTCGTGAGGAGAGTCGTTGTAGAGCGAGGGATTGCTGAAACGCGTCCTTATTGTAAAAGAGTTGCAATATAAAGCTTGCTACGGAGGTTCTTCTCAAATCTTTTCTCTTTTATTGCTTTATTTATTGCTTTATATATGAAATGTAAATAAAATCATGTAGATAGCCATATTTAAATGTTGTATGAATAAAATAGGGTAATAGCGTAATTTCTTATAATCTTCACTTAACGAATTAATCCATCATAGGGAACCCGAAAGGGGCGTTGTGGGGTGCTAACACCTTCCCCACACGTAACTAACTCCCTTACCTAACTCTGGTTATAATGGCCAAGTTTGGTTTTTAATAAAATCAACGCCTTTTTATCCTTTTCCAATGTTTACGGTCAAAACATCGGTGGCGACTCCATAAGAACCCCTTTTCGAAAACCTTCCTTTTATTAGAGGATAGTTCAGTTGTTGAGCACCTCGGAAGCAATGAACATACTTTAAACAAAAAACGCGAGTCTAAACCATCTTTTCGCGACCGCTCGCATAAACGTTTGAGATGTCCCTGGACGTCGGAACGGACGGCGACGACAATGGGGTTCGTATCGGGTGGGGGTATGTACCCACCAAAGCCTTATAAAATAAGGTTTATACCGAATGAGGGTAGGTACTCATCAGAATCTAGCAAAAATGCAGATTCGTACCAGGTGGGGGTAGGTACCCACCAAAGCCTTATAAAATAAGGTTTATACCAGATGGGGGTAGGTACTCATCAGAATCTAGCAAAAAATGTAGATTCGTACTGGGTGGGGGTAGGTACCCACCAAAGCCTTATAAAATAAGGTTTATACCGGATGAGGGTAGGTACTCATCAGAATCTAGCAAAAAATGCAGATTCGTACCGGGTGGGGGTAGGTACCCACCAAAGCCTTATAAAATAAGGTTTATACCGGATGAGGGTAGGTACTCATCAGAATCTAGTAAAATGCAGATTCGTACTAGGTGGGGGTAGGTACCCACCAAAGCCTTATAAAATAAGGCTTGTACCGGATGAGGGTAGGTACTCATCAAAAATTAGCAGAATGTATTAGGTGGAGTAAAATACTCACCTAAGCATTACAAAAAACGGGTTGCAAAGACCTTACTTCTATTAGAGGATAGTTCAGTGTTGAGCACCTCGGAAGTAAGTACCCATAAGAGTTTAGCAAAATGCGAACTCATACCGGGTGAGGGTAGGTACTCACCAAAACCTTGCAAAAACAAGGTTCATACCTAGTGGGGGTAGGTACCCACAAGAGTCTAGTGAAACACAGACTCATACCGGGTGAGGGTAAGTACTCACCAGAGCCTTATAAAATAAGACTCAAACCTGATAGGGGTTGGTACCTATCAAAAATATTTATCATCCGGAGGATCAACAAAGAAGCATCCGAAGGATAACCGGGCAAAAAGGTTAACTCCTTCCCCTACCAACTAATTTTGTCGGCATGTTAAGCCAACAAATTAGCTGGGCAGGTGAAGGGGGGGCAGCTGTAGACCCCTAATTTTGCCCGGTCTCTCAATAAAGGCTACAAGAGACTTCCTACAATAAGATAAAGCTCGCCTGGCATCTCAATAAAGGTCAAGAAGACTTCCTATACGAAGATAAAGCTTCAATGGGCGTTTATAGGCATCAACTGGCGTCCGAATAAAGAAAGGAAAGCTTCCCAGGGGTCCCAAAACACAAAGGCTGGCCAAAACAGGTCGAGACGGTCGTCCCAAGGTCGAGACGGCAGTCCCAACCTTCCCTGGCCAAGTGGGACGGCCGTCCCAAGTGGGACTGCCAGTCCCAGGTTTCAGGTGGTCTCAGCCTTTGTAAAAGAGGCAGTTGGGACGGCCGTCCCAACCCAGACGGCCGTCCCAACCTAGAGGGCGTCCCAAATGTGCAGGCAGCGAGAAAACTATAATAGGAGGCTCATTTGCCACTGTTTCACACATCAGACAACTCCCAGTACTTGTCTATCCTCTTCCCTCTTTGAATGAACTCTCTGATTGCCTTGATAAGGTAACAATCAGTTAAGGAATCATATTCCAGCATTCGATTCTTCTATAAAATTTAGTAGAGTCAGTGTTGTATTCGGAGAGGAGAGTCTTTGTAGAGTGAAGGATTGCCAAAACGCATCCTCACGATTAAAGATTCGCAATACAAAACTTGCTACGGAGGTTCTGTTCAATTCCATTCTCTTTTACTGCTTTATTTATTGTTTTATGTATGCAATATAAAATAAAGTCATGTAGATAGCCATTTTTAACATTATGCAATAAAATAGGGTAATCGCGTAATTTCTCATAATCTTTACTTAAATGAATTAATCCGTCATAGGGAACCCGAAAGGGGCGTTGTGGGGGTGCTAACACCTTCCCCACACGTAACTAACTCCCTTACCTAACTCTGGTTATGATGGCCAAGTTTGGGTTTTATTAAAATCAACGCCTTTTTATCCTTTTCCAATGTTTATGGTCTAAACATTGGTGGCGACTCCAAAAGAACCCTTTTTCGAAAACCTTGCTTTTATTAGAGGATAGTTCAGTTGTTGAGCACCTCGGAAGCAATGAACATATTTTAACAAAAACGCGAGTCTAAACCATCTTTTCGCGACCGCTCGCATAAACGTTCGAGATGTCCCTGGACGTCGGAACGGACGGCGGCGACAAGGGCCAACTGGGACCCTTGGCGGATCAGCATCCCCATGCTGACAAGTATAAACCCGTTGACAGACTCGGGTCAAAGATTGGAGGAGAAGCTCTCTACGCCACTGCACCCCCATTTTTTTTCCAGCGGGGTGATGAGGGGAGCCATGAGGATGGCTCCTACGGGATGGCACCCGAAGTCCTTGAGGGCCTTCACGAAGAAGTAGTTGGGGTTGCACCGGCGCCCTTGGCTCATGCAGTGGAGGGCGAAGAGGTCCGGGTAGGTGACCTTCCCCTGACTCTCCGTCCGCCCGTGGAGAGTCCCAGCCAGCAACTTGTGGCAAATGCGGAGAGCGGGAGTGAGCGCAGACTCTTTCAGTAGGGATGGCAAGGTGTGCATCCCGGTGAGGTCCTCCCACATCTCACTGGCTGTGAGGGTAGGGGAGCGCTCGCAGATGGCCCCTTGGTATTCCTGGGTCAGGATGTCTTCGGGCCGGACGAAGCCAATAGACACGTTGAATTCCTCCAGGGTCATCATCCGGTATGACCCATTTATGTAGTAGGACACCATCTTGACCGGCTGGAGGCCCGACACCATCGTGGGGAGTTCGTAGTATGTGATGGAGGCGAGAAACTTCATCACCGCTTGTGGGTAGATGTGGGTGGGGGGAGACTGGAGGAGGCAGCACCATCCGATGTTGTCGAGGTAGGCACGAACATCATCTTCCCATCCTAATTCGATGAGGATGCCGAAGTCCAATTTTAGCATGGGATGCCATGTGTACCCTTGGATGTGCTCTAGGCAGGCCTGGTGTTGGGGTGAGAGCTGAGTCTGGTCCTGTGGAATTGGGACCGTGGAAGCACTTGGGCTAGAAGGACCCCTTCTCTTTTTTGAAGCCTCGCCTCTATGCATTTTGGTAAGAAAGTGCTCAAATATAGGAGAAAGGTGTATAGGAGTGCAGGAGAGAGTGCTTGGAACCACCCCCCCCAAAGGCCCTATTTATAGAATTGGAATTTGGGACTGCCGTCTGGGAAATCAAGACGGCGGTCTCGATTTTGCGAGCCTTGGGACCACCGTCTAGAACTTTGAGATGGCGGTCTCGTTTTGGTCTCAAGTCGAGACAGCCTTCTCGCCAAGCGAGAAGGCGGTCTCGTCTTTGTCCAAAACGAGACGACGGTCTCGAATTTTGAGACGGTGGTCTCGTTTCAGCACGAGTTGAGACGACGGTCTGGGAAGACGAGACGACGGTCTCAATTTTTAGATGATTTTATTTTATTTAATTGTTGTTTTGAAGAAAATAGGACCTTGTTCAAAAACATTTTATGCATGCAATGTTTTCATGGTTGATGATGTCCTATAATGCCTATTTCATTAGTTTTTCAGAAGGATTAACTGGTGCGTCTTGCGGAGACGGGTGCCCTTTGATCTTCGTTTTTCTGTTGTACTTGGCTATACCGTTCCAGACGTAATGTGACCGAAGAATGATTTTCTCTTCTTTCTCTTCTTCTTTTGGAGAGCACACTATGCCATGTTGGCGCCCTTTTTCTCTGCTTTAGAGATTTCAATCCTCTTGTTGATTATACGCCTCCATATTCCCAAACTTATTGTTAGAATAATGTTGCCAGGGTCAAGAGAAGAGAAGTAGAGGATAAATTCAACGGCTTGTGTTTTAGATGGTTGATTTTATTCAGAAAAGATTTTGTAAGAACGCTAGGCTAAGGTTAGGCCTGAGTGTTTAAGTTTTTGTCTAAGCAAACATTTTCTTCTTTTTTTTTTGGATTTGTGCCTTAGCCTATTTCCATTGCTTTTATGGCTGATTGGTTTCCCTAGATAGCCCTTTGGGTTTTCGAACTAGGATGTTGTGTTTTGGTCCTATCTTTTGTCTAGGTTCCTTCCTTTTTCCTTTATGTTTAGGGAATCCTAGCAGACCTTGTTTTGTAACCCTAACTTTTTCCTAGGCTACCGTTTATTTTGTTCGGGTGTCCTAATGGGTTGACCCTATCTTTTGCGTAGCCCCCTTAGTGGGTTTCCTACCGGGTATATTGCCCTTTTCTTTTGGCTTTTGGCTTATATGGGCTTCTTCTTTTCTTTTTGTTTTTTTTTTCACAATATTGGTGAAACACGACTTTATTTATGGTGAGGTAAAACCTTACTTTGTGCTTCTAATCGACCAACTTGATTATTATGTCAATGGTACTTTTTGATTATTTGGACGCGCTTTTGTTCTTCCTTTCTTTTGTTTGTTTAGACAAGGTTATTATGAGGTCTAGACATGAAGTAGCAAGAAGAGAAGCAGATAGTAAGAAATATATTCTTTATTAATTAATAAGGGAATATGTGCCCTAAAATGCCCGGGGGTCAGGCTAACCCTGGGGGATAATATCTAACAATCACTGGGTTTATATCCCTTAAGCAAAGAAAAATATCTCCTAATGACTAGGGTAGCTCTTGACGCTTGCATCCCTCCGCTTCGGAATATTTGCTTGAGTGTGCGGAGGGGAGACTTCCCTTTTCTTCTTTCTTCTCGTCCCTTTGTAGGGTCATATCGTAGGCCGTACTTAAAGGGGTTATCTTTGAACTCTGGGGGTTCCTTCATTCCTTGGGAATCTGCCCCCAGTCCTTGGCCAGGATGGTAACCATGCTTCATCATCATGCGGGCTACCTTTGTATTATTGGGAAGTCTCTCTACACTGGAAATTTCGAGCGCTTGAAAAGATGTTTCAAGGGCTTCTTTAGCCGCATCCACATAAGGTTCGGTAGATGGTCCACTGATCAAGATGTCATCTTCTGCTTGGATCGTGACCAGTTTGTCGTCCACTATAAACTTGATTTTCTGGTGGACCGTTGAAGGTATTGCCTTAGCGCCATGAATCCAAGGCCTGCCGAGGAGACAACTGTATGTCGGAGTAATGTCCATTACATGGAAATCGATGTTGAAAATAGTGCGTCCGACTTGGATTGACAAATTGACTTCTCCCACTACTTCTCGCTTGGATCCGTCGAAGGCTCAATTGATAGTGCTGCTTGGGCGCAAACGAGTTCCTTGAATAGTCAACTTATCCATTGTGCACTTGGGCATCATGTTCAGGGATGACCTGTTATCCACAAGAACTTTAGCAATGAGGTACTCCTTGCACTTGATGGAAATGTGAAAGGGTTTGTTGTGGCTCGACCCCTCGGGGGGGAGTTCTTCCTCTGTGAAGGTGAGGTGGCCGCTTGCCGTAATGTGACCGACGATTGTCTCAACCTTTTCTTGGGATATACTATGAAGTACATGTGCTTCGCTCAAGACTTTCATTAGGGCGTTTCTATGTGGTTCCGAGCTCATCATTAGAGATAAAAGAGTTATCTTTGCAGGTGTACGATTGAGCTGGTCGATAATGGAATACTCGCTTTGCCTTATAAACTAGAGTAATTTGTTGGTCTCCTCCTTGGATTCTTTATTTTCTCTTTCTTCGTTCTGTTTATTTTTTCCTTTATTCTTGGGGGCATCCTCTTGTAACTCCTTGGGGGAGTAGATCCTTCCACTTCTGGTCATGCCCCCAATGCCGGCTATATTGGAGATATCCTCCTTTATTGGTGAAGATTCCCCATATCTCCACGGTACAACTTTATTTGATTCGTAGGGGAAAGGACGAGGCATAAATAGTCGCACGGGCATCCTTGATCACTTCACTCATCCGCGATCAGGCGAGAAGTCGTTTTAATCGCGAGGTAGGGTTTTCTTATAGAAAAGTGCATTGGCAAGGGTAGGTTCTAACTATTCTCACCAAGGCTTAGGCCCCCAAGGTGCCCCCATTATAGGGTCCCCACTCTCCAGCCTTCCGACCATGCTTAGCACTAAGGCCATAGTCAGTCTTTGTGCCAAAAGAGGAAGGTTATCACCTTGAGTGGTGGTTTCCGATCATACCGATGGGCACATGGACCTCACTACGGCAAACCGTACCTGCCACCCACTCCCTATGGATTTCTCACTTGCCCCCGGGTATAGAGGGAACTGTTGTGTGCAAAGATTTGTGTACAGTTTTTATTTCAAACAGTTGCGTAAAATAAATAAACAACAGTTATTAAAGCCAAGCAATTAAAGCATGTTATAATACAAGGTAGGGTAAAAGCAAAATTTCTAAGTTTATTTATTAAATTGGCCCATAACTAAATGGGATCAACTCTCTAGGCTTCCCCAACGGAGTCGCCATCTGTCGCCGCCGTCAAAGGGAGGCGGTCAGAGCGACGCGATGGTTCTGACTTTCCATTTTTTGCGTTTAATATGGGTGGAGTTACAATGCCTTTAGGTTGCCCGATAACCGGGCTGAACCTAAGGGCGAGGTTTTCAAAAAGGAGCTCTTACATCGTCCAATAACCGGGCTGACCTAAGAGAAAGATTGAGAGGGTTCTTATGGAGTCGTCACCGACGTTTTTACCAGAAACATCGAAAAAGGAAAGAAAAAGGCATTGATTTTTTAAGAAAAACCAACTTCGATCGTTAAAACCAGAGTTGGGTAAGGGAGTTAGTTACGTGTAAGGGACGTATCAGCTCCCCTATGACACCCCTTTCGGGTTCCCTATGATGGGCCAGTTATTTTATAAATAAACTTTTGAAATAATGCTTTTACCCTTTTATTTGCGGAATAAAAAAATTATGACTACATGGCCCTAATTAATGCATATATAAATAATAAAGTGATAAAAGAGAGAGAGGGAGACTGAAGAAACCTCTGAAGCAAGCTTTGATTAATTCTTGTAAAAAATATGGTGCGTTTTGGCAGCCATTTGCTCTACAATGCCGCTTTTTTCGCTATAAAAACTCTCTTAAAACACTTAGAAACGCCACAAAATGCTTCGGAGGGGCTGTAAAAGAGGAATTCTAAGAGAATGTAGAAGGAAGAATGGAAGAACTATGTGAAATGAAGGGGAGAGCGCCCCCTATTTGCGCCTGTCAGGTTGAGACGGTCGTCTCGCTTGACAAGGTCGAGACGGCCGTCTCGCCATTCGGGACGGCGGTCTTGACTTTGACAAATGGCGAGACTGTCGTCTTGTTTGGCAAGACGGCGGTATCAACTTGCCAAATGACGAGAGGGTCGTCTCACCAAACGGGACAGTGGTCTCGCCAATGGCAAGTGGCAAGACAGCCGTCTCGCCAAACGAGACGGCCGTCTCGACTTGCCATTTAGCAAGATGGCGGTCCCAAAAAGTGAGACGACGGTCTCGTCATTTTTAGGCTTTGTCCATCTTTGAATAGGAGGTCTTCTGCTCTTTATTTTGAGGCGGGGCAAGATTTGGGGTCTACAATCACTCTTAGAGTGCTCGATAACCGAACTACCCTTAAGAACGAGGTTTTTGTAAATAGGGTTTTGGAGTCATCACCAATTTTTTTACCATAAACATTGGAAAAGGAAAACAAAAAAGGCGTTGGTTTAAGAAAACCAACTTTGGCCATTATAACCAGAGTTGGGTAAGGAAGTTAGTTATGTGTGGGGAAGGTATTATCACCCCACAACACCTCTTTCGAGTTCCCTTTGATAAATTAATTCGAAAAAATAGAGATCCTAGAGATTATGTTTTTACCCTATTTATTAACTGTGGTATTTAAATAACTATCTACATGGCTTTAATATCTAATGCACATAGAGGAAAACAATAAAGGAAAGTGATAAAAGAGAGAATAAAGAAAGAAATCTCTGAAGCGAGCTCTTATAAAATCTTGAAACTTGAGGATGCTTTTTAGTGATCCCCTCGCTCTACAAAAATGCTCCTCCCTCTAAAGGAAAAGAAAACTTTAACTCTCTTTAGTGTCTAAAAGATCACTCAGACTCCGGAATAATGCTCAAAGTCACCTAGAGGTTTTAGAATGCCTTCTAGGTAGAGAGAAAGGTGTGAGAGTATGTGAAAATGTGAGAAATGAGACCCTATTTATAGGGAAACGCGCTAGGAAACATGAACGGTCGTCTGGTCCATATGGACGACCATCCGTGGCTCGAAATGAGCAGGATGACTGTCTAATCAACATGGGCGACCGTCCATGGCTTAAGAATAAGCATGGATGGTCGCCTGGTCAACATGGACGGCCATCCAATGTCTTCTCATGGTATCTCTAATTTCTTTTATTTTCTAAAAATCCTCCTTTTCCTAAATGGAGCCTAGAAAATGCTACTAGGGGCTTAATGAAGCCTTGACCATCTTTGAACTGTAGAATTTATGAACTTATTGCGAGGCCGGGCAAGATTTGTGGTCTACAGCTACCCCCCTTCATCTAACTGACAGGTTGTTGGCTAATGTACCAAGAGATCGACTGGCGGGTGAAGGAGTTAACTCTCTTGCCCAGTTTTCCTTCCAATGCTCCTTTGGTGCGGTAGCTGACCCTCTGGACGATGAATATGAAGCTTCAGGATGCTCCTTCGATGCGATAGTTGACCCCTTGGTTGATGAGTATGAACCTTCATCAGGTGTGATGTAGCCTTGGGATGCTCCTTTGATGCGGTAGCTGATCCTGTAGCTAACAAGTGGGAAACCTTAGGATGCTCCTTTGATGTAGTAGCTGATCCCTTGGTTGATGAGTACGAAGACTCTGTCTTCTGGATGCCCCTTTTGTTGCAGAGGCTGACCCTTCGACTAACGATGAGTGTATATAGACTTTTGTCTTCAGGATGCTCCCATGCTGCGGAAGCTGACCCTTCAGACGGTAAAGGTAGATTGTGTCTTCAGGATACTCTTTTGTTGTAGAGTTGATCCTTCAGACGGTGTATGTAAATCCTGTCTGCAGGATACTCCTTGTTGGAGAGCTGATCCTCCGGACGATGGATACTCCTTTGCTACAGAGCTAATCCTCCGGACTACTCCTTCAAGATATTTTCTTCACTTGAGTCCCTTATTTTCTTTGGGGAATGTGGTGGAGACTTTGTTGAATGTGCTCGCTGACTCATGTGGTGGCGATATTGAGCCTTAGGGTAATATTTTTGGTTTTTCCTTCGGAGTAGGCAAGGATCTTCTTGGGGGATGTCTAAGCCTTTCCGTCGACTTTTTCTGTGGTTAAATTGCCCTCTTTTTTTGGTCGAAGGATGGTGGTTGGAGCTTTGAGCTCTTGCTTGCTCTAAGGCGCTTGATTATTGACGACAACTTGCTTCGTTTTCTTGAGGGGAGCTTTATTCGGAGACTTGGTTTTGGCAATCCTGTTTTCAATCACAAACATCGAGCTTAGTCTCTTTATATGCATGCATGCTTATGTGCTTAAAGAGATTTTTATTGTTATTTTTTATCTTTGTGTTTTTATTTTGACAGAGTCGTATTGTGCGACTACTGATGTGTGGATGCCCTAAATGCAGTCTATTATTTTATTTGATGCATCTAGAAAAGTGATCGGCATTCTCCTGTTGGACATTTATGATTATGCCGATGGGCTTCTTTTTTATTTATATTTTTTGGTTAAGCCCTAATTTTTGCCTAGACTACCCGTTTGGGTTTTTGATCTAGCGGGTTGCCTTAATTTTTGCCTAGGATATCTTAGCGGGTTTTTTCCTTTTTATGAGTGCCTTAACTTTGGCCTAAGAATTTCCTAGCAGGCATTTTTTTTCTTTTTATTTTCCTTTTTAATGCTTTCTTGCATGATATGATCTTGACAAAAGGTCTTTGCACACATTTATGATTCATCATAAACATTTCCACAGATTGGTCAAGAGAAGGGAGAGGAAAGGTAATCTTATTTATGTGTGTCGCCGCCATCAAAAGAGGCGGTCGGAGCGACGCGATGGTATTCTGACTTCCACTATGCGTTTTAAAATGTGACGTTACAACACCTTTAGGTTGTTCGATAATCGGGCAGCACCTGTCGCTGCCGTCCGTTCCGACGTCCAGGGACATCTCGAACGTTTATGCGAGCAGTCGCGAAAAGATGGTTTAAACTCGCGTTTTTTGTTAAAATATGTTCATTGCTTCCGAGGTGCTCAACAACTGAACTATCCTCTAATAAAAGCAAGGTTTTCGAAAAAGGGTTCTTTTGGAGTCGCCACCAATGTTTAGACCATAAACATTGGAAAAGGATAAAAAGGCGTTGATTTTAATAAAACCCAAACTTGGCCATCATAACCAGAGTTAGGTAAGGGAGTTAGTTACGTGTGGGGAAGGTGTTAGCACCCCCACAACGCCCCTTTCGGGTTCCCTATGACGGATTAATTCATTTAAGTAAAGATTATGAGAAATTACGCGATTACCCTATTTTATTGCATAATGTTAAAAATGGCTATCTACATGACTTTATTTTATATTGCATACATAAAACAATAAATAAAGCAGTAAAAGAGAATGGAATTGAACAGAACCTCCGTAGCAAGTTTTGTATTGCGAATCTTTAACTTTGAGGATGCGTTTTGGCAATCCTTTACTCTACAAAGACTCTCCTCTCCGAATACAACACTAACTCGAATAAATTTTATAGAAGAATTGAATGTTGGAATATGATTCCTTAACTGATTGTTACCTTATTAAGGCCATCAGAGAGTTCATTCGAAGAGGGAAGAGAATAGACAAGTACTGGAAGTTGTCTGGTGTGTGAAACAGTGGCAAATGAGCCTCCTATTTATAGTTTTTTGCTGCCTGCACATTTGAGATGCCCCTCTGGGTTGGGACGGAACTGCCTCTTTTACAAAGGCTGAGACCACCTGAAAGCTGGGACTGGCAGTGCCACTTGGGACGGCCGTCCCACTTGGCCAGGGAAGGTTGGGACGGCTGTCTCGACCTGTTTTGGCCAGCCTTTGTGTTCTAGGACCCCTGGGAAGCTTTCCTTTCTTTATTCGGACGTCGGTTGATGCCGATAAATGCCCGTTAAAGCTTTATCTTCATATAGGAAGTCTTCTTGGCCTTTACTGAGATGTCAGGCGAGCTTTGTCTTTGTTGTAGGAAGTCTCTTTAGCCTTTATTGAGAGACCGGGCAAAATTAGGGGTCTACAGCTGCCCCCCCTTCACCTGCCCAGCTAATTTGTTGGCTTAATATGCCGACAAAATTAGTTTGGTAGGGGAAGGAGTTAACCCTTTTGCCCGGTTATCCTTCGGATGCTTCTTTGTTGATCCTCCGGATGATAAATATTTTTGATAGGTACCAACCCCTATCAGGTTTGAGTCTTATTTTATAAGGCTCTGGTGAGTACTTACCCTCACCCGGTATGAGTCTGTGTTTCACTAGACTCTTGTGGGTACCTACCCCCACTAGGTATGAACCTTGTTTTTACAAGGTTTTGGTGAGTACCTACCCTCACCCGGTATGAGTTCGCATTTTGCTAAACACTTATAGGTACTTACTTCCAAGGTGCTCAACACTGAACTATCCTCTAATAGAAGTAAGATCTTTGCAACCCGTTTTTTGTAATGCTTAGGTGAGTATTTTACTCCACCTAATACATTCTACTAATTTTTGATGAGTATCTACCCTCATCCGGTACAAACCTTATTTTATAAGGCTCTGGTGGGTACCTACCCCCACCTGGTACGAATCTGCTTTTTGCTAGATTCTGATGAGTACCTACCCTCATCCGGTATAAACCTTATTTTATAAGGCTTTGGTGGGTACCTACCCCCACCTGGTACGAATCTGCATTTTTCTGCTAGATTCTGATGAGTACTTACCCTCATCCGGTATAAACCTTATTTCATAAGGCTTTGGTGGGTACATACCCCCACCTGGTACGAATCTGCATTTTTTGCTAGATTTTGATGAGTACTTACCCTCATCCGGTATAAACCTTATTTTATAAGGCTTTGATGGGTACCTACCCCCACCTGGTACGAATCTGCATTTTTTGCTAGATTCTGATGAGTACCTACCCTCATCCGGTATAAACCTTATTTTATAAGGCTTTGGTGGGTACCTACCCCCACCCGGTACAAATCTACATTTTTGCTAGATTCTGATGAGTCCCTACCCTCATCCGGTATTGAAGCACTTGGTGGATTTGATGAAGACAAGCACTTGGTGGTTTTGATGAAGACATAGATATAGCTTAGGTTGTGGGTGTGTAGATGATTAGGTTTTTTAGTTTAAGCACTTAATCTCTTGATAGGCCAATATATTTTGTGATAAGCACCTTATAATGTTGCATCCCATTGAAAATCATTTTTCTGCATGAAAAACTAACATCTAAGTATTAAAAGAACAAACTAAGTTTTTCAATCTGTTGAAAAGGTTTTTCAATCTGTTAAAATCACTTAAAAGAATAAGTGGTCATATATAAATCGTATTTTCAATTGATTGATTCGCTGAATCAACAAATTAAAATAACTCAATGAATTTTCAATATCAAGTTTCGCATTTTTCAATCTGTTGAAATATTTTTAAATCTGTTGAAACGAAAGACCTTTTTCAGCCTAAGAGTTTTTAGAAAATCAATCTGTTGAAATATTTTTCAATCTATTAAAACAGAGAGGCTATTTCTTTTAACTAAGTGTTTGCAGGATTTCAATCTGTTGAAATGACTTTCAATCGATTGAAACGAAGAGCTCGTCATTTTCATTAAGTTGTTTCAATCCATTAAAAACTCGAATCAATCGATTGAATCGATGTTTTAATCGATTGAATGGAGCTTTAAATGAAATCAATCGATTGAATCGATATTTTAATCGATTGAAATAATATTCTGATCGATCATAGTTTCATTCTAATCGATCATAACTCTGGTCTGATCGATCATAGTTTCATTCTAATCGATCATAACTCTGTCTGATCGATTTTACTTCAGCTTCTAATCGATCGAGTCTCTTCTAAACTGTTTTACTTCAATCTAAACGATCTTTTGACTCTCTAAAAACAGCTTTTGACAGCTTGAAGCATTCTGATTTTCTCGATTTACCCTATATATACAGATTTGATCTATCTTTTGAAATACACAATACAATACACTACTTGAGAAAACTTGTGAAATCAATCTGTGAATCTTTCATACGTGACTTTCTCTCGCATTCAAGAATCTTTTTCATATCATAAGGTGTCGTGATCAGAATTGTGGTCATTCAAAGAGAGAAAGTGCCGATAGAATTGGTTCTGGACAATTAGAAACTTCAAGTCCAGGTTTTTTCTTTCCATATTCTTTTGTAAAAGTTTGATTGTGCAGGTTGGATTGTAATCAGCGCTTGGTACAAGAATCGGATTTGGTTACTCGGGTGGTTTTCAAGATTCTCGTCTTGTGGGTTTTGCAAGATAGTTCTTGGGGTAGATTGGTGAGTATCTACTCGGTTGTATTTTTCACTTGGTATTAGTGGAACTTGACAGGTTTGTCAAGAACTCGGATGTAGCTCTGGATTAGAGTGAACCAAGATAAATTTGTGTGTTAATATTCTTCTTTCATCTCTTTTATTTTCTGTCTTTAATTGTGCTCGTGTTTAAACCAAATTACCTTTGCAAAGATTGAATAAAGATAACTCATTCTTCTAAAAGAAAGTAAGTTTTGCGAAAAAGTTTTAAAAGTTCAATTCACCCCCTCTTGAACTCAACCATTAATTCTTTCAATTGGTACCAGAGCTGGTTCTTGTAAGTTACTCAAGGAATCGGTCCAATGGCCGAGGGAAAAATGAATTTTTTAGAAGGAGCCTCCATAAACAGGCCTCCACTTTTTTCTCGGTGTGAATTATTCTTTCTAGAAGGTTAGAATGAAAATCTTTATTGAATCTCTTGATAGAGGCATTTGGGAAACAATTGTTAATGGTCCTTACAAACCAACTCATACCGTAGATGGTAAAGTAGTTGAAAAAGATTGGGCTGAATTAACCGATGTAGAAAATAGGAGAGTCCAATATGATTATACCGCAAAAAATATTATTACCTCTCGCTTTAAATCTTGATGAGTTTTTCAGTGGTGTCTCAAAGTGTGCCTCTGCCAAAGAGATGTGGGAAATTTTAGAGGTTACACATGAAGGAACATCTCGATGTGAAAAGGGCAAGAAAGCATGAGTTAATCAGGGATTATGAGTTGTTTAAAATGCAAGCAAGGAGAAACAATTGCGGATGTGCGTAAAAGGTTCACGCACATAGTCAATCATCTAATTGGGTTAGGAAAGACTTTTGACAAAGAAGAGTTGAACATCAAAATCTTAAAGTGTTTGGACAGAACGTGGCAACCAAAGGTGACAACTATATCCGAATCAAGAGACTTGACTCGAAATGACTACCGCTTCACTTTTTGGTAAGTTGAGGGAACATGAGTTGGAAATCAATCTGGCTCAAAGAACAAGAGAATGCAGAAAAGAAAAGTAGAAATATTGTTCTCAAGACAATTGAAGAAAACAATGGATCTGAAGAAGATGAATCGTAGAACCCGACTTTATTGGTTAAGAAATTTGGAAAATTTCTTAGAAGAAAGAACAGTAACTGGCCAAGTAAAAAGGTACAATGATAAAAAGACCGAATCTGTTCAAAATAATATTACTTGTTATTCTTGTGGTAAACAGGGTCACATAAAGAGTGATTGTCCGAAAAGACCAAGAATCGAACAAGAAAGAATCAAGATACAAAGGGAAAAAGGCCTATATAGCCTGGCAAGACAATGATTCATCTTCCAACTTCGAATCCGAAAGTGAAGAGGTGAACCCGTGTTTGATGGTCGGTCGTGAATCCTCTTCATCACATGTAAGTTCAACTCCTACAGAGAATGAAATGAATTATAGCACATTACTAAATGCTTTCAATGAAATGCATAGTGAAGCCGTAAATTTATCTCATACAAATAATCGGTTGAAAGGTTTAAATAACTGGTTAGAAAATAGAGTTAAAGTTCTGGAAAATGAACTATTAGAAAGCAAAACAGCATTTAGAACATATAGATATAATCTATGCATCTCGCGAATAATGTTGCCGCTAATAAGAAGTGTGAAAAGTGTATTATTCTCGCAAGATAAGGTTGATTACTTGATTAAAACTTTGTCTAAGTTTACTCAAGGTAAAGAGAATTTAGATGCACTTCTTGGATCTCAAAATTGTGTTTTTGAACATTCTGGAATCGGGTACAAACCTAAGATTGGGGTAAAAACTAAAAAATATTTGAACTTCTTTTCATACAGAAAAACAACAAGCATCCCCTTTCTCATCTTGTCATTACTGCATGAAGAAAGGACATACTATAAAATACCGTTATGCTAGAAAATATTTTGTGCCGCAAGGTAGAAAGAGATGGGTTCCAAAACATGTTAAACGTAAAATTTGACTCCTAAGGACCCAAAATACGTAAGGGTACCAAATACTTGATGTTTGATCTTTCAGGAACAAGCAACAAGAGTCCCTTTGGTATCTAGACAACGGATGTTCAAGGCACATGACAGGTGACATTTCAAAATTCCGAAGCTTGAAATTGAATAATGGAGGTCATGTGACTTATGGAGACAACAACAGAGGAAGAATTCTAGGTTCTGGAGATATTGGTGATGGTGAATCAGTAATCATTCACAATGTTCTTCTTGTTGAAGGTCTCAAGCACAATCTGATAAGCATAAGTCAGTTATGTGATCTTGGTCACAAAGTCATTTTCAAACCAAAAAAGTGCCTTATCCGTGAGCCGAATCCGACACGGTAATGTTGGTAGGTAAGAGGTTAAACAATATATACATGTTAGATATCAAACAGTCTATATCATCTCAAAGTTGTCTTCTTACTAAAGAAGAAGAATCTTGGTTGTGGCATAGAAGACTTGCTCATATACATCTTAACCATCTTGACAAACCGATTTCAAAAGAATTAGTTTCGGGTCGCCTAAGCTTCAGATCTTGAAAGACAAAATCTGTGAAGCTTGTTTGAAAGGCAAACAAACTAGAAAATCTTTTTCAAACAAAAATATTGTTTCAACTTCTAAACCTTTGGAACTCGCTTCACATGGATTTGGTTGGTCCTTCAAGGAATAAAAGCCTAGGTGGTAATCTTTATATCATGGTAATTGTTGATGACTTTTCCAGCATTTACCTGGACTATTTTTCTTAAAGCCAAATCTGATTCTTACAAATCTTTCAAAAAGCTTGCCAAGGTTTTACATAATGAAAAAGGGTATTTTATTACATCAATTCAAAGTGACAATGGTGGAGAATTTGTAAATGAAAAGTTTGAATCATTTTGTGAAAAGTTTGGCATAAAACACAATTTTTCTCGCTCCAAGAACTCCTCAACGTAATCGGTGTTGTGGAAAGAAAGAACAGATCTATTGTAGAACTTGCTAGAACAATGTTGTGTGAAAATTCTTTACCTAAATACTTTTGGGCAGTATGCGAGAAACACTCGCTTGTCATGTTTTGAATAGAGTCTTGATTAGACCCATGCTTAAGAAAACCCCATATGAACTGTACAAAGGAAGAAAACCCAACATAAACTATTTCGTAGTTTTTGGATGTACATGTTTCGTTTTAAACAATGGGAAAGAAAATATTGGCAAGTTTGATGAAAAATCCGATAAAGGAATTTTTCTTGGTTACTCAACTCACTGGTCATGCATATAGAGTTTATAATTTAAGATTGAAATCAGCTTGAAGAATCAAGACATGTTGTGTTTAATGAGTCTTCTCGAGTGGTGCGTAATAGAACAACAAGTACTCGCAGATGAAGAAGAATTAACCGATAATTCTTATCGCTTGAAACATGCCGTAAACACAGATCATTGTACTCGTTGAAGAAGATGATCCATCGATGGACCCCGCAAAAGCTAATCCACCAACAATTATCGAAGAACAGGAAGAAGATGTTCTGGAAGAGCTTCCTAAAGAGTGGATTGTCCCAAGAGATCTCTCTCTAGACAATGTCATCGGGCAAATTAATAAGGGAGTATCTACTAGACATTCTCTTAACCAATTCTGTAATCATATGGCATTCATTTCACAAATAGAGCCTAAGACAGCTTAAAGAAGCATTAAATGATGAATACTCGGGTTAGTGCCATGCATGATGAGCTTAATCAATTTGAAAGAAATAAAGTGTGGGAATTAGTTCCTAAAATCAAAGATATCAATGTAATTGGTACTAAGTGGGTATTCAAAAACAAGCTAGATGAACACGGCATTATTACTAGAAATAAAGCTAGATTGGTAGCCAAAGGGTATAACCAACAAGAGGGTATTGATTTTGATGAAACCTTTGCACCTGTAGCTAGACTTGAAGCCGTTAGATTGTTATTAGCTTATGCCTCGCTTAAGTGGTTTCAGATTACTACGTATGGATGTAAAGAGTGCCTTTCTGAATGGACTCATCAATGAAGAAGTATATGTTTCTCAACCTCCTGGGTTTGAAGATCACAAGCATCCCGACCATGTCTACAAATTGAAAAAGGCCCTTTATGGTTTAAAGCAAGCACCTAGACAATGGTATGAGAGGTTAAGTAACTTCCTAATTGATCAAGGGTACAAGCGAGGTGAGGTTGATAAAACTCGTTCATTAAGAAATCTGAACCGACATTATTCCGTGCAGGTGTATGTGGATGATATCATTTTCGGTTCCACTAATAATGCCATGTGTAATAAGTTTGTAAAAGAAATGCAAAGTGAATTTGAAATGTCTATGATGGGAGAATTGAATTTCTTCCTTGGTCTCCAGGTTAAACAATTAAGAAATGGCATTTTTCTTAGTCAATCTAAATACCGCAATGAATTGTTAAAGAAATTTGATATGCAAAACCGCAAGGTGTCCTCTACACCCATGTCTACTAACCGTTGTCTAGACTTAGATGAAAAAGGAAAACCCGTTGATCAAACTAAATATAGAGGTTTGATTGGTTCACTACTATATCTAACTCGCTAGTAGACCCGACATTATGTTTAGTGTGTGTCTTTGTGCAAGATTTCAGTGCAAATCCAAAGGAATCTCATCTTACCGCCGCCAAAAGGATTCTGAAATACCTTAAGGGAACAAGCTTAATGTTGGACTATGGTATCCCGATGGTGCATCCCTTAAACTTGTTGGATTTTCTCGATTCTCGACTTTGCAGGATGTAGATTGGACGTAAAAAGTACCTCTGGTACTTGTCATTTACTCGGGAGCAGCTCTTATATCGTGGCACAAAGAAAAAGCAAGCGTGTGTTGCTCTATTAACCGCAAGCTGAATACATTGCAGCTGGGAGTTGTTGTGCTCAAAGCATTTACCTCAAGCAACAACTAACAGATTATGGAGTGACTCTAAACAAGGTACCTCTGGTTTGTGACAATACTAGTGCAATAAACTTAACTAAGAATCCTATTCAACACTCTAGAACTAAGCATATTGAAATTAGACATCACTTTATTAGAGAACACGTATCTAGGGGTGATTGTGAGATTTTATTCGTTGAATCTGAAAAACAGTTAGCTGATTTATTCACTAAACCACTTCCTAGAGATAGACTTAATATGCTTAGGACTGAATTAGGAATTCTAGATATATCTAGTATTGCATAACTGATTCGTTACAGTGATTGTATGTTTTTTTTTAACAGGCTGATAACAAGTTCAATCGATTAATAATTGCATGAATAACTTGATATTATTTGTTTTAATCGATTGAAATTGCGAAATAATCTGTTGATTTCCTGATTCTTACTCTCTGGTATTGATATGTTATTAGTTCAATCGATTAGATAAACTTTTAATCGGTTTATTTCATTAACCTTGTAGCTCGCATACTTTCTTCTATAAATCAATCGATTAAATCTTCGATTCAATCGATTGAATTCACTAATGGTACTCGAATAATTTTCTTTTACAAAATAATCGATTTAATTTTTGATTCAATCGATTGAATTCACTAATGGTACTCGAATAATTTTCTTTTACAAAATAATCGATTTAATTTTTGATTCAATCGTGTATTTCACTTATAAGTATCTACGATTACAAAATCAGCTTGGTTTCACGAAATATCAATTGATTATTTTTCTTCTAGGGCTAGTTGTATGTACTTTGTCTCTAACCAATTTCTGCAGAGTAAACCGAAAGCATTTACAACAAGATAAACTTCAACTACTCTCTTCAATATCCAAGATATCCAATAAAAGCTAATTGATACCGATTGGATATCTACCGAGAAGGTAATTAAGTTGTACAAAGAGCAATTTCTTCTCTCTCCACCTTTATCATCACCGCGCAAAGAGCGCAATATAGTAAAGACAAAAACCTTGAAGCTGAAAAAGATTGTGTATTCTCATTCCTATAGTATTATTTTCTTCTTTGAGCTTCTCTTTTCTGCTCTTCTCTCGTTCCGCTCATTCCAAAAATCAAATATGTTCAAGCGCACAAAGTCCGGTAGGAAGAAGTCCAGCAGAGGCGAGTCCTCTACCGCAAGGCAAGAACAGTAATGTTGGAGGAAGGATTGAAACTTGGTTCAATGGGGACCAAGAGAAAATGGATTTGTTTATCCATGAATTGAGCAGAAGCAAGTCAACATTCCAAAGATGTTAAAGTTCTCCTGGTTTGATGCCGAAGGATTCAGATGGCATTCGAAGACTACCGCAACACCAAAAGCTTCGAAGTTTCTGGAGTTAAATGGTAGGATTTACCCCGACTTAATTAAAGTCTTTTTCACTAACTTGTCCTTTGAAGGTTCCACTCTAATAACTCAAGTAAAAGGAGTAGACATTGAGATAACACCTAATGTCCGGAAGGAAGTTGCTCGGAATAAAAGATGTAGGTGTGAAAGTCACCAAAGGGTGTACTTCTGATGTTGAAGAATTTAATAAAGTTCAAGTATTTCCGCTCTTGCTTAAAGAATAGGCATGATTCTGTAAGTTCATTCAACACTCGGGAAGTTGAAACTGGAAGAAAGGATTCTCGCTTTCATCATTTCCCGGCAGCCTTACACCCGTGGGGAGCAATCACGCGGTGCTAAATGAAGGAGATTTAGTTCTCGCTGTACTCGCATTCATCACGAATACGTGTGAACTGGGTCTTTGTCATCAAGGATCACATGATCAAAGCCAAGAGACTTAGTGACTTCAGGTATCCCTATGCTATTCTCGATTTCTAAATTTTTAACACATTTTGGTGTCGATGTTGAAGGAGAACTTGTTGAAACCGTCCGATCAACAAATGAAATAAATAACTCGTGCTTCACAAAATGGGATTCATTAAAGTTGATGGTGAATGGATCTCGAAAGAAGATGCCGGGAGAAGTGAAGAAAGTGAAGAAGAAGAGCAAGAGGAAGGAATCAACACCGATATTCCCGGAACTTCGCAAAGACGTCCTTCCGATCCAATGGAAGAAGAAGTAAACCCAATGGAGATGATTCCATACAATCCACCGCCCGACCGTGGCACGCCTCTGTCTCAGCTCGAAAGAACAATGTTACATCAAATGAGCGAACCGCAAACCGACCAAAGGAGGCATATGGAGATGACTACTACTCCGAGGGCTCTAGCAAGCATTATTTGGATGAAAATTTCATTGCAAGGTTCCAAGATATTGATAATCAACTAGAAGACATTTACAACAGGATTGTGGAACCGCAATTCAACCAAGGCCCCGGGACGAATGAAGATTTTCTATGTTTCGTTATTCTGTTTTCTTTTCTTAGTTTTTAATGTTCTCGTTTTATATTCTGGGTATCCACATGGCCCCATTGGACTCGTAACTAAAACATTCTATTTGATGCAATCAAATAGGGGGAGAAGTATTTTGCCGCTTAAAATCGCCACTACACACACACCACAAAATATATGTCTCTCGGTCCGTTATTTTTTTTATACAGTGCAAGTGGTTATTTGTCTCCATCAAATAGGGGAAGATTGAAGCACTTGGTGGATTTGATGAAGACAAGCACTTGGTGGTTTTGATGAAGACATAGATATAGCTTAGGTTGTGGGTGTGTAGATGATTAGGTTTTTTAGTTTAAGCACTTAATCTCTTGATAGGCCAATATATTTTGTGATAAGCACCTTATAATGTTGCATCCCATTGAAAATCATTTTTCCGCATGAAAAACTAACATCTAAGTATTAAAAGAACAAACTAAGTTTTTCAATCTGTTGAAAAGGTTTTTCAATCTGTTAAAATCACTTAAAAGAATAAGTGGTCATATATAAATCGTATTTTCAATTGATTGATTCGCTGAATCAACAAATTAAAATAACTCAATGAATTTTCAATATCAAGTTTCGCATTTTTCAATCTCGTTGAAATATTTTTAAATCTGTTGAAACGAAAGACCTTTTTCAGCCTAAGAGTTTTTAGAAAATCAATCTGTTGAAATATTTTTCAATCTATTAAAACAGAGAGGCTATTTCTTTTAACTAAGTGTTTGCAGGATTTTAATCTGTTGAAATGACTTTCAATCGATTGAAACGTAAGAGCCGTCATTTTCATTAAGTTGTTTCAATCCATTAAAAACTCGAATCAATCGATTGAATGGAGCTTTAAATGAAATCAATCGATTGAATCGATGTTTTAATCGATTGAATGGAGCTTTAAATGAAATCAATCGATTGAATCAATATTTTAATCGATTGAAATAATATTCTGATCGATCATAGTTTCATTCTAATCGATCATAACCTCGGTCTGATCGATCATAGTTTCATTCTAATCGATCATAACTCTGGCCTGATCGATTATACTTCAGCTTCTAATCGATCAAAGTCTCTTCTAAACTGCTTTACTTCAATCTAAACGATCTTTTGACTCTCTAAAAATAGTTTTTGACAAGTTGAAGCATTCTGATTTTCTCGATTTACTCTATATATACAGATTTGATCTATCTTTTGAAATACACAATACAATACACTACTTGAGAAAACTTGTGAAATCAATCTGTGAATCTTTCATACGTGACTTTCTCTGCATTCAAGAATCTTTTTCATATCATAAGGTGTTGTGATCAGAATTGTGGTCATTCAAAGAGAGAAAGTGCTGATAGAATTGGTTCTGGACAATTAGAAACTTCAAGTCCAGGTTTTTCTTTCAATATTCTTTTGTAAAAGTTTGATTGTGCAGGTTGGATTGTAATCTGCGCTTGGTACAGTAACTGGATTTGGTTACTGGGTGGTTTTCAAGATTCTGTCTTGTGGGTTTTGCAAGATAGTTCTTGGGGTAGATTGGTGAGTATCTACTGGTTGTATTTTTCACTTGGTATTAGTGGAACTTGACAGGTTTGTCAAGAACTGGATGTAGCTCTGGATTAGAGTGAACCAGTATAAATTTGTGTGTTAATATTCTTCTTTCATCTCTTTTATTTTCTGTCTTTAATTGTGCTGTGTTTAAACCAAATTACCTTTGCAAAGATTGAATAAAGATAACTCATTCTTCTAAAAGAAAGTAAGTTTTGCAAGAAAGTAAGTTTTGCGAAAAAGTTTTAAAAGTTCAATTCACCCCCCCTCTTGAACTCAACCATTAATTCTTTCAGGTATAAGCCTTATTTTATAAGGCTTTGGTGGGTACCTACCCCCACCCGGTACAAATATGCATTTTTGCTAGATTCTGATGAGTACCTACCCTCATCCGGTATAAACCTTATTTTATAAGGCTTTGGTGGGTACCTACCCCCACCCGGTACGAACCCCGTTCTGCATGGCTCTGATGGGTACCTACCCCCACCTGGTCCGAACCCTGTTCTGCAAGGCTTTGATGGGTACCTACCCCCACCTGGTCCGAACCCCGTTCTGCAAGGCTCTGATGGGTACCTACCCCCACCCGGTACGAACCCCGTTCTGCAAGGCTTTGATGGGTACCTACCCCCACCTGGTCCGAACCCCGTTCTGCAAGGCTTTGATGGGTACCTACCCCCACCTGGTCCAAACCCCGTTCTGCAAGGCTTTGATGGGTACCTACCCCCACCTGGTCCGAACCCCGTTCGCAAGCCTCCGATGGGTACCTACCCCCACCTGGTCCGAACCCCGTTCTGCAAGGTTCTGATGGGTACCTACCCCCACCTGGTCTGAACCCCGTTCTGCAAGGCTCTGATGGGTACCTACCCCCACCCGGTCCGAACCCCGTTCTGCAAGGCTCTGATGGATACCTACCCCCACCTGGTACGAACCCCGTTCTGCAAGGCTCTTAGGATGACTTTTTGATAGTCAATCCTGTGGTCATCTGGTTTTGGAGATGTGTTGGCGACTTATTGTTTCTGTTCATGCGCCCATTCCGTGGGGAATATTTGTTTTGACTTTTCTGTCTTAGTCATCCGGTTTTACCGGGGATTCTTTGTTTTTGGCTTTTCTTGTTAGCCGTCCGGTCTTGCCGGTGATGATTTGTTTTTGGCTTTTCTGTTTAGCCATCCGGTCTTTGCCGGGGATTCTTTGTTGGTTGCCTCTTATTTAGGCGGGAATCCACTGGGGATTTGTTGATTTTTGTTGGTTGTGCCTCTTGATTAGGTAGATGCTTCAATAGTCGTGAAGGCTTTTTATTTGTTGTTTTTCACCTCTGAATAGGCTGATGTTCTACTTGAGGATATTTGTTCTTGGTAATACCTCTGAGTAGGCGGGTGCTTTTTGGAAGCTTTGTGCTTGTATTGCCTCTTGCATAGGTTGATTTCCCATTTCTTGGGGATATCGGCTCTTTGCTTGCCTCTGAGTAGGCATAGGCATTCTTGGGAGTGAAGGTTTTTCCTTTCATTGGGGATATTCATATTGGGTGTTATAGGCGATTAACTCCTTGAGGATATGAATTTGTATTTTGCCTTTTGCTGGTAGGCCTGCTGGGGATTTTTCTTTTTGGTGATCCACCAGGGATTTGGTTGTTTTCTGGAGATCTATTTTGAATTGCCCCCTAGGGAGGAATGAAGTTTTTGACTCCTTATTGGTTGTTGTTGTTTTGAGCTGGCTTTGCCTATGCTCTTATTCCTGTTGGGGAATGGGTTTATATGTGCGCCTTTTATGCACATTGGCTTTTTCTTTGGATGAAAAGATATCTTTTTTTCTCTTTTCTTTTTGGTGATCCCAGGGGAATTTTTCTTTACTTCTTGGGGATCCAATCCTCGATTTGATTTTTTATGATGGAGTCTTGGCTCCTGACTTTTGTGAAGCTCTTTATTGAGTGGGACAAAGAGATTTTCTTCTTTTTTTTGTTTTGGATTTCACCGAGGAGTCTATCGGTTTCCTGGGGATCCAAATTTGATGATGGAGTCTTGGCTCTTGGCTTTGTGAGGATCTTTTATTGAGCGAAATGAAGAAATTTTTCTTCTTTTTGTCTTTTTGTAGACTTTTCTTGATATACTCTTCTTGGAGATTTTTTATTTGGCCTTTTCGTTGTGGCCTCTATTGGGGAATGAAAGTTTTTCTTTTCTTTCTTTTTGTTGCCCCCTGGTTATATGGAGGATTTGACTCCGTATTTTCTTTGATGGACTCTTGTGTAGTCCTTATTTTCCTTTGGGGAATGAAGTGGAAATTCTTGCATGAGTGTGCTTGATGACTCATGTGGTGATGCCGCTGAGTTGTGAGGTAATCTTTTTGTTTTGCCTCTGGAGTAGGCAAGGATCCGCTTGGGGATGATCAAGCCTTTCCGTTGGCTTTTTCATGTTGATGGTTTCCTTCTTTTTAGATGGAAGGATGTTGATTGAGGCTTTAAATGACTCGGTTTGACAACTCATGTGGTGATGCTGAGTCATGAAGAAATTTTTTGTTTTGCCTTTGGAGTAGGCAAGGATCGCTTGGGGATGATCGAGCCTTTCCGTTGGCCTCTTTTTTCGATGTACCTTCTTTTATTGATGTAGAAGGTTAGAGCTAGTTTCCTTGAAGATCTTTATTCTGCTGAAATGGTTTTGATTTCGTCTTTTGCGATTTTGATTTTTATTTGGAGACTGGATTCTGGCGCCTCCTATTTTCAATCACAAGTATGGAGACTATCCTCCTTATATGCATATTTATTATTCTTGTTTGAAGAAAATTATTTTTTCTTGATTTTGACAAAGTCATATTATGCAACTACTTTGTGTGTGGATGTCCTAAATGCAATCTTATTGTTTATTTATTTTTGATGCATTTAGAAAGTAACTGGCCTTCTCCCGTTGACTTCTTATGAATACGCTGATGGGCTCCTCCTTTATGACCATGATGATGGGCTCCTCTTTTTATCCATCTCTTGGTTTTAGCCCTATCTTTTTCCTAGACCGCCCTTTACGGGTTTTCGATCTAGCGGGCTGCCTTAATTTTTGCCTAGAATATCTTAGGGGGCTTTTG
Source organism: Sphenostylis stenocarpa (assembly GCA_963425845.1). NCBI lineage: Eukaryota > Viridiplantae > Streptophyta > Magnoliopsida > Fabales > Fabaceae > Sphenostylis > Sphenostylis stenocarpa. The sequence goes on from OY731403.1 coordinate 100,758,148, forward strand.
CCTTATCTTTTGCCTAGACCGTTCTTTTGGGGTTTCCGATCTAGCAGGCTACCCTAGTTTTTTCCTAAGAATATCCTAGCAGGCTTTTATTCCTTTATTATTTTTATGCTTCCTCCTTTTAGATGCATGCTTGATCTTTGATTAAAAGTCTTTGCGCATATTTATGATTTATCAATAAAGAGGCATTTCCATAATATTTGGTCAAGAGAAAGGAAATGAAAAGGAATTTTATTGATAAATGAGCAAAAGTTTTATTTCTTTTATAGAAGGATTTCAAAAGGTATTTAGAAGAATGGGTGGTCAAGGTTGGCTATATTGTATAGGCATAAACAGTCATGTCCATGATATCTGCCCCCTGGTTCTCCTAATTGCTTCAGTTGAGATGCCTGAGCTCAGAGTGAAGACTATGCAGACTGCTTGCTTCTGGAAGAATGTTACTTTAGCCGCCTTTTCGGTTTTCGACTAAAGTAACCATTGTTCTTAGTTTCTCCCTTTTTTTTTTATTACCTCTACTTTTTGCCTAGGACGTATCCTAGTGAGGGATATAGACCCTATCTTTTGCCCAGGGATGCCCTTTGCGGGTTTTCATTCCTGACGGGTCTTGAGCAATGTCTTCAAGCATAATACTTCTTTACCGCATCAGAATTGATCGGGTGTCGAAGTTCCTCTCCATCCATATTAGTGAGGATAAGTGCCCCTCCTGAGAAAGCTCGTTTGACCACAAAGGTTCCTTCGTAATTTGCTGCCCATTTTCCAACTTTATCCTTTTGGGCTGGAAGCAACTTATTTACCATTAAATCCTTCTTATGGTAAATGTGAGGGTTGACCTTTTTTCATAAGCCTTTTTGATTTTCCTTTGATAGGCTTGTCCTGACATATAACATTCAGCTGTTTTTCTTAATAAGGTTTAGCTGGTCATATCAGCTTCGAACCCATTCAGCTTCTGTTAAGTTTACTTCCATCATCATGTGCTTTTGTCAACATGATTAGCTGTACCGATTTGCCGTCTCAGATCTTTGCTATAACCGAAGAGTAATCCTTTTGAATGTAGAGCAATTGTCATGTCAATGCCCCTCTTCCTTTCCTTTAGGGATTTTAATCCTCCTATTGATCACCATATTTCCACATTTCCCAGTCAATTACTTGAATGCTTTATGATGAAGGGTCAAGAGAATAGAAAGAAAGGGATTTATTGCAAAGGCTTGTGTTTTAGTGAGATTTTTTTGAAATAATAGTTTCTGTAAGAATAGCTAGCCAAGGTTGGTCGTGTTTAGGCTAGTTTAAACAAACGTTTTGTTTTAATGAGGTGGCGTCTTCAACTGATTACTTTATGGGGCCTATTTGTGACTCGATTAACTTTCCTAGTCCGCCCTTTTGGGTTTTCAAACTTAGGATGTTGTGATGTGTCTTAACTTTTGTCTAGGTTCCCCTTTTTCATTTTTTGGGATACCTAGTGGACTTTATTTTGTCTATGACGCTTTAATTATTTTGATACCTTTTGGAACAAAACGTTTGTCTAACACATGGTTATTTAATGGGGTATAGACATGATTAGTGAGAAAAGAAGCACATAGTAAGAATAGCATTCTTTTGTAATTAAAAGGGAAATGCGTGCCCTAAAGATGCTCGGGGGTCGGGCACACCCCGAGGAGTGATCTCTAATAGTCATTGGGTTTACATCCCTTAAAATCGGAAGAAGGACATCTAATGATTAATGCTACCCTTGATGCTAATATCTCTCCTTTTCGGAATATCGTTTTTGAGGTATGAAGGGGAGACTTCTCTTTTCTTTGTACGACTTGATCTTTTATAGGGTCGTACTTTAAAGGATTATCCTTAAAATCTGGTGGCTCTCTTATTCTTTGAGCATCCTTTCCAAGCCCTTGTCTGGGTTGTATCCATATCTCTTCATTATATGGGCCACTTTTAAATTGATAGGAAGTCTTTCCATATTTTCAAATGTCTTCTTCAGCCGCATCCATTTAAGGTATGGTAGATCGGTTCGCCGATTCAAATGTAGTCTTTAACTTGAACCATGATCAATTTGTCGCCTACCACGAATTTGATTTTTCTAGTGGAGCGTTGAAGAAACTGCCCTAGCACCGTTAATCCAAGGTCTACTTAATCTTCCCCTTGGATTCTTTTTTCCTTTGCCTCTTCTGCTTTCTTTATTTTTCCTTTGTTTTTAGGAGCATTATCTTGTAGCTCCTTGGATGAATAAATTATTTTTTGCTTATCATCCTGCCCCCAATGTTGGCTATATTGGAGATATCTTCATTGACGGACAATTCTTTTGTGCATATCCATAGTACAACTTTATCCGATGTATAAGGGAAAGGACAAGGCATGAATAAGCGCAAAGGTGTTATTGCCTCTTCCCTGATATTATCAATTTGGGTGCTAATGTTTACTTCTTTCTTATTATCTCCTTGTCCCAAATTAATGGCCTCAGTTTTTTCTTATGGGGTTGTGTCAATTAAGCTTCTTTTCTCCAACAGTCTTTGCATGTCCGGGAAATGGCCCCCTCCTCACCGTCCCGACTCAATCCATTCGCCTTTGGCTTTCAGATCCCGCAGAGAGTTTTCAATCACAAACATGACTGTTTATATGGTCCTTATTTGGGTCTAGATTTTATTCAATTATTTTGGAATGAGAGAGAAAAGAATGAGAAGCATATGAATATTATGAAAAATGCCTCATTGTATTGATGAAAAGAGAAATATATACAGAGTCCCTTTAATCAAAAGATATCGCGGCCATGAGAAGAAACCGCGAGAGATGCATCGAAATCTTTTTTTTTATTTATTATTATATTTTTTTTTACCAAAAGATGCACAAAATGAAGAGCCCTAGTTAGCTGGCCTTCTCTACCCAGGCTCACTATTCTGGTTGTGACAGAGGCGTGTCATCCATCTAAGGACCTAAGGGTCGGGAGCATTGAAGGTGATCCACCCAGCATTCAACAAATCTTGGACCTTATACTTCAAGGCCATACAATTCTCCACAGAATGCTCAGGAGCGCCTGAATGGTAATCACAGTTCTCATTAGGCTTGTACCATTCTGGGTATGTTGGCTCCATTTTCTTTGGAGGGACATATGCTAGGAGATGGTCCTTTATCAATTCTTGTAGCAGACTTCCATAGGAGGTTGGAATTTGAGTGAATTTCTTCTCTTGTCTGCGTGACTGCCTAGATGGTTGTGAAGAGGAAGAAGGGGTAGTGAGGTTGATGGCATTTACGCTCCCCTCCTTCTTCTTGCCAAAGGACTTCTTGAATGATATGTGGGATTTCTTAAACTTGGGAGGGAATCGAGTATTTTTGACATCGGTTACCTCCTTTACATCAAAGTTGTATCCCTCTAATGCCCTTAATTTCTCTTCTATGGTAGAAATTTGTTGTTTGGAAACCTCATTGTAGAGACATTGTTGCCGTATTAGTTCCATTAAATACGCTATCTTCTCTTTTACAAAGTTAAGCTTAGTGGTGAGCCTGTGGTTTTGTTTCTCTAACCACTCCCTTAGTTGTGGCACATGCTCCTTTATGGCATTAAGCTCAGCGGTGAGCATGCGGTTCTGCTCCTCTAATTTCTCCATCTTCTTGGCTTTTTGAGCGCGAGTGAGAACAGGTAGAAGACCAGCCACTTTCTAAATGATTTAAAGATTTTTATTATAGCTTTTTATTTTAAATGATTAGTGTGAGATAGATATGTCTTAGACAATAGCTTTGGTATCTTCTCAAAAGCCCATGTTTTAAGGGTACCATACCCACCTTAATGTGCTAACTTCCTTTTTTCAAAGGTTGCTGTAGACCCCTAATTTTGCCCGGCCTCTCAAAATAAAAGCTAGAGGAACTTCGCCTGAAGATGGAGTTCATCCGGCTTCCCAAAACTGAGGAAACCTCCTGCAACAACACGGAGCTTGCTCATCTGCACGATAAAAGTTAAAAAGACCTCGTACAAACAAAGGAAAAGTTCGCCTGGCATCTTAATGAAGGCCAAGAAGACTTCCTACATGAAGATAAAGCTTCAACGGACATATATCGGCATCAATCCACGTCCAAAACAGGAAAGGAAAGCTTCCTGGGGGTCCCAGAACGCGAAAGCTGGACAAAACAGGCCGAGACCACCGTCCCATAGTTGGGACGACCGTCCCAACTGGCCCAGAACAAGTGGGACGCGCGTCCCAGATGTGGGACGGCCGTCCCAAACGTCAGGGGGTCTCAGCCTTTGTAAAATTGCATTTGGGACGGCCGTCCCAACCCAGACTGGCCGTCCCAGATTGGCACAATGCAGAAAACGCGTTTGGGACGGCCGTCCCAACCCAGACGGCCGTCCCAAAGTTCCAGGCAGCGAAAAAACTATAAATAGGAGGTTCATTTGTCATTCTCCACACACCAGACAACTCTGAGACTTGTCTTCTTCTCTCCCTCTCTCGAATGATCTCTCTGATTGCCTTTTTTAGGTAACAATCAGTTAAGGAATTTGTATTTCGGCATTCGATTTCTTCTAGAAAATTAGTCGAGTCGATTAGGGTAGACGAGAGGAGAACAATTGTAGAGCGAAGGACTGCCGAAACGCGTCCTCTTTGTACAAGAATCATAATATAAAGCTTGCTACGGAGGTTTTTCTAAATTCTCTTCTTCTTTATTGCTTTATTTATTGTTTTCGGTATGCAATATAGATAAATCATGTAGATAACCATATCTAAATAACTGTATCAATAAAATAAGGGTAAATGCGTAATTTCTCATAATCTTCACTTAATGAATAAATCCGTCATAGGGAACACGAAAGGGGCGTTGTGGGGATGCTAACACCTTCCCCACACGTAACTAACTCCCTTACCCAACTCTGGTTATAATGACCAAGTTGGTTTTTATTAAAATCAACGCTTTTTTTCCTTTTCCAATGTTTCTGGTTAAAACATTGGTGGCGACTCCAAAAGAACCCCTTTTCGAAAACCTTGCTTCTATTAGAGGATAGTTCAGTGTTGAGCACCTCGGAAGCAATGAACGCAATTTTAACAAAAAACGCGAGTCTCACCCATCTTTTCGCGACCGCTCGCATAAATGTTCGAGACGTCCCCAGGACGTCGGAACGGACGGCGGCGACAGTTGCCAACATACCTTAGCGCACTTATCTCTTCTAGGAAGGTGATAAACGCACTTGGGTCTCTTTCGCTATTGTCTAAGGATATCTAATGCATCCTAGAATGAGTGTGCTTTATGCATGCACTACAAAAATATTTTTTATGATAGCAGATATTGAAAGTGGAATAACTTTTGACTGGGTTGTCCGATTTGGACGCACAACATGTCAAAACGAAGAAAAAAGAGTGAAGAACCAAGTTTCAAATCCCCAAAGGGGATTTGGCCCAGTAATTTTCCCAAAAAACGCTCCTAAGACCCATTTTTTGGACGTTTATTAAAATGATGTGTATGCATACTTTTCTTAGTGCATTTATTTTCTCTCTTAGTTTTACCACTTATTGGATGATGTGGTATGAATGATACGACTTTGCCAAAAATCTTTTTACTGTAAAAAGGAATTTTTATGGCTTTCAATCGTTTTTATATTTTTTATGACCCTTTATCTCTTCTGTCGGTCAACGTGGCTACTTAGCTTACAAAGAACCTGAAACCAGGCTAGCTTAACTGAAGACTGTCCGAGATAAAGTGGTTTATCTTATCACTTTTATGATTTTTGGGGTTTTTCACTATTTTGTTTGTTGTATGATTACCCTATGCTAATGCATCAATACAAATGCAGCAAACGAATGCACACACAATTCATACATCCACGAGCAGAGCCACGCTTATTTAATCACGAGGTAGGGTTTTCCTGCAGAAACGTGCTTGGTTTAGGTGGTTCTAAACTGTTCTTACCAAGGCCAAAGGTCCCCAAGGTGCCCCCATTATAGGGACCTCTCAATCTCTCAATCTTCGGGTCATGCACGGAACTCCGTGTCGACATCCTTAGACCAAAAGAAGAGAGTTATCACCTTGAGTTGGTGGTTTCCGACAACGGTTGTAGCCCCGTGTGCCAACAAGCCGGTCGTATCTGCCACCTACTCCCTATAGGTATTCACTCTTGCCCCCGGGTATAGAGGGACTGTTGTGTGCAAGGGTTTTTGTGTGCAATTTATATTTCAGACAATTTGCAGAAAATAATCATACAGCAATTATTAAAGCCATACAATAAAACATACGGAAGAGGGTAAAGGCGTAATTTGAAATCTTTACTTAGTTTGAGTTTATCCGTCACTAAATTGGATCAACTCTCTAGCTTCCCCAGCGGAGTCGCCATCTGTCACCGTCATCCGTTCCGACGTCCAGGGACATCTCGAACGTTTATGCAAGTGGTCGCGAGAAGATGGTTTAGACTCGCGTTTTTTGTTAAAATATGTTCATTGCTTCCGAGGTGCTCAACAACTGAACTATCCTCTAATAAAAGCAAGGTTTTCGACAAGGGGTTCTTTTCGAGTCGCCACCAATGTTTTGACCGTAAACATTGGAAAAGGATAAAAAGGTGTTGATTTTAATAAAAACCAAACTTGGCCATCATAACCAGAGTTAGGTAAGGGAGTTAGTTACGTGTGGGGAAGGTGTTAGCACCCCCATAACGCCCCTTTCGGGTTCCCTATGACGGATTAATTCATTTAAGTAAAAATTACGAGAAATTACGCGATTACCCTATTTTATTGCATAATGTTAAAAATGGCTATCTACATGATTTTAGTTTACATTGCATACAGATGTCGCCGCCTCCCAAAAACAAAGGGGCGGTCGGAGCGACGCGATGGTTTTTCGACCCTCTTGCTTTCGCGTTTTTTATGGGTGGTTACAACGTCCTTAGGTTGTTCGATAACCGGGCTAACCTAGAGACGAGGTTTTCGAAAAGTGTTCTTGGGTTGTCCGATAACCGGGCTAACCCAAGAACGGGTTTTGAAGGGTTCGTGGAGTCGCCACCGATGTTCTTACCGGAAACATCGGAAAAGGAGTTTAAAAAGGCGTTGGTTTTCGAAAACCAACTTTGGTCATTAGAACCAGAGTTGGGTAAGGGAGTTAGTTACGTGTAAAGGAAGTATTAGTTCCTTTACGACGCCCCTTTCGGGTTCCCTATGATAGGCCGACTACTTTGGATAAATAATTAAACTGGAAAATTGCGCTTTTACCCTTTTATTATGCGATATTTAAAGATTATGACTACATGGCCCTAGCGTCTATTTCATAATTTTAAATGAAAGCGGTAAAATTAGAAAGAGAGAGGGTGCACCTCCAAAGCAAGCTTTTTATATTTCTCTTTAAAGAGTGGGTGCTTTTTGGCAACCCTTCACTCTACAACTCTCAGAAACTCCGGAAATGCCTCGGAGGGATTCTAAAGAAGATTTAAGACGCTCAATTTATGCCTAGAGACACTCAGAAACTGCGGAAATGCTTCGGAGGGGTTCTAGAGAGAGAAAATCTAGAGAGAAGGAGGAGCTACTGTGTGTGGTGTGTGGAAAAAGGGGAAATGGAGCCCCCTATTTATAGGTTTTCGCGCCTGACAGTGGCGAGACCGCCGTTCTCGTCTGACAGGGTCGAGACCACCGTCTGGACATCCCAGACCGCCGTCTCGACCATGGCAGGGGGTCGAGACCGCCGTCTGGATAATCCAGACCGCCGTCTCGACTAGGCAGAAGTCGAGACCGCCGTCTGGATAATCCAGAACGCCGTCTCGGCCTTTTTCAGGTGACGAGACTGCCGTCTGGACAAGCGAGACGGCGGTCTCGTCCCTGGCGCGAGTCGAGACGGTGGTCTAGTCCTTCCAGACGGTCTCGTCCCTTCAGGACGAGAAACTTTATTTTTCGGGCCAAAAAACCCTCCTATCTTAGTACGGGGGCCTAATAGTCTCTCCTAGTGGCTTGTTAGGCTTCGGTCGTCTTCTAATAGGAAGCTTTCTGACTTTATTCTGAGGCCGGGCAAGATTTGGGGTCTACAGCTGCCCCCCCTTTACCTGACTAGTCGGCTGTTGGCTTTGTTGTGCCAGACAGGTAGACAGGAAGGTAAAGGAGTTGACCCTCTCGCCCGGCTACCCTTCGGACGTCCCGTCTTGTGGCGGATGATCCTCTGGGGGGATGTTGTATTTATGCACCTCCGGGATACTACTCCTGACGTAGCCGATCCCTTTGGTTGACACGTGGTAGAACCTCCGGATACTACTCCTGACGTAGCCGATCCTTCGGTTGATGGGTATAAACCCCCCATCAGGCTGGTAGTTACAGTCCGTTGTGTGGGACTGGATGGGTATGAACCCCCCATCAGGCTGGTACGGTCCGTTGTGTGGGACCGGATGGGTATGAACCCCCCATCAGGGTGGTAGTGGCGGCTTACTGTTCAGGTGGCCCATGCGCCGTTTAGGCACTCCTTGTGTGCTGGTTGATAGGTATAAACCCCCTATCAGGCTGGTACAGTCCGTTGCGTAGGACTGGTGGTGGTGGCGGCTTACTGCTCGGGTAGCTCATGCGCCGTTTCACTGGGGAGTGATTTCTGTGTTGGTAGATGTTCTTGGACTTCTTGGATGGTCGTCCGGGCTGCGTCGGGGATTTTGTTGGTTGTCCATCCAGCTTTGTTGGTTGCTGGGGACTCTTTGTTTCTGATTTTTTTGTGGTAATCATCCGACTCTTGCTGGCTGGTCAGGTTCTTCTCTTCTCTTTTTGTGTTTAACTTTTGCTTGGTAGTCAAAATTTTGTCGCTTAAGGTAGTTGTTTTGTTTTAATCCTGCCTTTTCTCGCGGTTTTATCTCTTTTTTCTCCCGATTTTGGATTTTGGCTTTTTTCTTGAGCGTATGCCTTTTCTTTTTTAAGCTTTTTTGTTACGCTGACTTTTGTAAAAGAAGGCAAAGAATGCATGGAATAGAATTTTATTCATGGGAAATTTTATTACAACAGCTTTTATTTAGAAGTGCAGTCCCTAAGGGCTATCGTCAGGGGAATCGGAGTAAGGAAACCCTTTGTACATGTGATACCGGAAATCTATTTGCTCTTGGATTTCGTCACGGAAGTCCTCTTGGAATGTCGTCCATTCCTGCCGCATCCTCTGCTGCTCCTGGTAGATCTCGTCCTGGCGAGCTTGAAAGGCCTGCTGGCGAGCATCCTGGGCCTTCTGCCACTGGGTCTGCTGCTCTCGCCACACCGCCATTTGGCTGAACTGCTGGCTCAGATCATTCATGTGTTGGTGCATGCCAGCAAATTCATCCGTGTACGGTGGTGGTTGTTGCTGCTGCTGTTGCTGCTATGAGCCGGGAGACGTGGGCATATCCTGCATTGCCACTAGCCCCTGGATGTCCAGCTCGAAGTCCAGGGAGGGATGCAGGGCGAACTATCAGCATTCCCATGCTGACCAACATTGGCCCATTGATGGGCTCGGGTCGTAGGTTGCGGGCCAGCTCTTCCCGGCCAGGGCACCCCCTTCTCTCTGCTAGAGGGGTGATGAGGGGAGCTATGAGGACGGCTCCCGTGGACCTGCTCCCGAAGTCCTTAAGGGCCCTTAGGAGAAAGTATCCGGGGTTGCAGCGCCGCCTCTGGTGCATGCAGTAGAGGACAAAGAGATCAAGGAGGGATATCTTACCCTGGCTCTCCTTCCTCCCATGGATTGTGCCTGCCAGCAGCTTGTGGCAAATGCGGAGTGTCGGTTGCAGTGCAGAGCCTCTCATCAAAGTGGGCAGTGTGGTTGCTCCTGTGAGCTCATGCCACATTTCCGCGGAGGTGAGGTTGGCAGGCCGAGAGCAGATGGCCTCTCGGTATTCCCGGGTCAGTGCTTCCTCGGGCCGGATGAATCCAATGGACACATTGAATTCTTCCAGGGTGGTGGTGTGGTATTGCCCACCCATGAAATAGTTGACCATCTTAGTGGGCTGCATGCCCGAGGCCATGGAGGGGATCTCGATGAGGGAGACAGAGGCCAAGAATTCTTGTACCGCTTGGGGGTACACATATGTGGGTGGGGGTTGTAGTAAAAAGCCCCACCCAATGCTGTCTATGTGGGCTCTCACGTCCTCCTCCCATCCAAACTCGGCTAGGACGCCGAAGTCCAGTGTCAGCATGGAGTGCCACTGGTAGTTCCTGATGTTGTCCAGGCGGGCCTGGTGCTGTGGTGACAGCTGAGAAGGATCTGGGGGTGGCGGTGGTGCCGAGCTGCTAGCACCAGCGGTGCCCCTTCTCTTCCTAGAGGCACTTCTGCTGAACATCTTGAGCAAAGAAGGTTTGGAGGAGTAGAAATATGAGTTTTGGAGGCTTAGGAGGCAAGGAGAGTTGTGAGGAAACCAATCCAGGCGCGCCCCCTTATATAGGGAAATTTTTCAGATCAAGACCGTCGTCTGGGAAGTAGAGACGGCGGTCTCGTTTGGGTTGCTGGTCGAGACGGCGGTCTGGAGGTTCCAGACGGCGGTCTCGACTTTGCCTAAGTCGAGACGGCGGTCTGGTTCCTCGAGACGGCGATCTGGTTCCTCGAGACGGCGGTCTCGATTTGCAGGGGAAACGAGACGGCGGTCTGGAATGTCCAGACGGCGGTCTCGAATTTCTGGTGTTTTTTTTTTTTTTTTTTTTTTTTTTGAATAAGAGATAGGACCTGGTTCAAAAACATTTTATGCATGCAAATGTTTTCATGTTTGATGTCCTATAATGCCTACTTTAATTAGTTTTTTCAGAAGGATTTAACCAACGTGTCTTGTTGTGCTGAAAGCCTTCTGATTTGCCGCGTTTACTTTTGGCTGTACCATGCCGGACTTCTTGTGACCGAAGGGTAATTTCTTTCTTTCTTTTCTCCTCTTTCTTTCTTTTTCGTTTTCTTTTCTTTTTTTTTTTCTTTTGTGGAGCACTTTTGTCATGTAGTGTCCCTTTTTCCTTGCTTTAGGGATTTCAATCCTCTTGTTGACTATACGCCTCCATATTCCCAAATTAATTATTAGAATATTGTCGTGAGGGTCAAGAGAAAAGAAGTAAAGGAGGTAAAAATCAATGGTTTGTGTTTTAGAGGGTTGATTTTTATTGATAAAAGGATCTGTAAGAATGGCTGGCTAAGGTTAAGCCTGGGTGTTTAAGCTTCGTCTAAGCAAACATTTTTCCTTTCTTTTTTGTATTTGCGCTCTTTGGTTTCATCTCTATTGCTTTTAGATGGCTAGCTGATTTCCCTAGAACGCCCTTTGGGTTTTCGAACTAGGATACTGTGTTTTTGGCCCTAACTTTTGTCTAGGTTCCTTCTTTTGTAAAATTTTGGAAAAATCCTAGCGGACCTTATTTGTAACCCTAACTTTTGCCTAGGCTACCCTTTATTGTTGTTCGGGTATCCTACCGGGTTGACCCTATCTTTTGCGTAGCCCCCTTAGTGGGTTTCCTACCGGGTAATTTGCCCTTTTCTTTGGCCTTTGGCTTCTCTGGGCTTTTTTCTTTTTTGTGTATTTATTATTTTTTGGCGAAGCGTGACTTTCTTTATGGCTTAGGTGAAGTCTTATTTTTATGTGCTTCTAATCAGCTAACTTGATGATAATAGCGATGGTAAGTGTTGATTATTGGATGCGCTTCTTATTCTTCTTTTCTTTTTATGTTCACTTAGACAGGGTTATTTATGTGGTCCAGTCAAAAGTAGAAAGAAGAGAAGTAAATAGAAAGAATCATTCTTTATTAATTAATAAGGGAATATGTGCCCTAAGATGCCCGGGGGTCGGGCTCGCCCCGGGGGATAATCTCTAACAATCATGGGGTTTAGATCCCTTAAACAAAGAAAAAGATTTCCTAATGACTAGAGTGGCTCTTGACGCTTGCACCCCTCGACTTCGGAAAACTTGCTTGAGTGTGCGGAGGGGAGACTTCCCTTTTTTCCTTTCTGCTTGGCCCTTAGTAGGGTCATATCCTAAGCCATACTTGCAAGGATTGTCCTTGAATTCTGGGGGTTCCCTCATGCCCTGGGAATCTACCCCCAGTCCTTGGCCAAGATGGTAACCATGTTTTAACATCATGCGGGCTACCTTTGTGTTTCTGGGAAGTCGCTCTATACTGGCAATTTCGAGCGCTTGAAAAGATGTTTCAAGGGCCTCTTCAGCCGCATCCACATAAGGTTGGGTGGACGGTCCACTGATCAGGATGTCGTCTTCTGCTTGGACTGTGACCAGTTTATCGTCCACTATGAACTTGACTTTCTGGTGGAGCGTCGAAGGTACTGCCTTAGCGTCATGAATCCAAGGCCTGCCGAGGAGACAACTGTATGCTGGAGTAATGTCCATTACATGGAAATCAACGTTAAAGGTAGTGGGTCCAACCTGGATTGGCAAACTGATCTCTCCCACTACTTCTCATTTTGATCCGTCGAAGGCTCGAACGATGGTGTTGCTTGGGCGCAGACGGGTTCCTTGGATAGTCAACTTATCCAGTGTGCACTTGGGCATCACGTTCAGGGACGACCCGTTATCCACAAGAACTTTGGCGATGAGGTATTCCTTGCATTTAACCGAGATATGCAAGGGCTTGTTATGTTTTGGCCCCTCGACGGGGAGTTCTTCCTCTGTGAAGGTGAGGTGATCGTTTGCTGTGATGTGACCGACGATCCTTTCAACCTTTTCTTGGGATATTGTGTGAGGTACATGCGCCTCGCTCAAGACCTTCAGCAGGGCATTTCGGTGCGGTTCCGAGCTCATTATCAAAGATAGCAACGTGATCTTTGCGGGCGTATGGTTGAGCTGGTCAATAATGGAATACTCACTCTGTCTTATAAACTGGAGTAATTCTTCTGTCTCCTCCTTGGATTCTTTATTTTCTTTTTCTTCTTCGGTCTTTTTATTTTTTCCTTTATTTTGGAGGACATTTTCCTGTGTGTCCTTGGGGGAGTAGATTCTTCCACTTCTAGTTGTGCCCCCAATGCCGGCTATGTTTGTTATTTCTTCTTTTATCAGTGAAGATTCCCCATATCTCCACGGTACAGCTTTATTTGACTCGTAGGGGAAAGGACGTGGCATAAATAGTCGCACTGGCGTCCTTGCCCCCTCTTCTTTACTCTTGAGGACCAACGGTCGAGGTTTATTTCCCTCTTGCGATGATTCGACCGTTGGGGTGAGCTTTATTAGGAGTGGCTTTCTCTCCATTCTTCTGAGTTGGAAGACGTGTTAGTTAATCCTTCCTTTTTATTATCTTATTTATTAAGCGTAAAGGAGGGGAAATTAAATATGAAAATGCATGTTCATGTATGCAAGTAGACAACTGTTGAATAAGGAAAAAGATTTCATTAATTCATCGGAAGGTGTACATTCTCCTATTCCATACTACGAAGCGTCTTTTGGCAAAAACGGAAAAGCCTAAAGAAACCCATAGGCGGGTCTTGATTCCTATGTAGTTCTCTCTCGGCCTCTCGGACATGGTGAGCGAGCTCTTCGCTTTGCTTGTGGACTGCCTGGCTCATATCTTCACTATACTTCTGAGCCTCTTTGATCTTTGCCTCTTGATGAACGACCAAAGCTTGTAGTTCCTCGAGCTTTGCAACAGCTCGGTCTTTCTCTTGTAGTACTTGGCCGTACTGAGCTAGCCCGTCTTTCTCCTTAAGGCGTAGCTCAGAGAGACTTTTGGTGAGTCTCCTGTTGGCCTCTCGCTCTTGGCGGATGTCTAACCGAGCCTTAAGGAGCCCTTCCGACAACTCCTTGATCGTTTGGGCCTGCATAGCTGATTCGGCCTCAAGGTGTGCTGTTTTGGCGGTTATTTCTTGCAGTTGGCTATCCGAACTGGTTTTAGCAGTTTTGGATGCTCGGATAGCTTGTTCGTTAGCGTCAGCACATTGGTCCTTGAGGCGCTCTATTTCATGATCCTTTTTCTTGCCTTGCCTTTGTAGACCGTCAATCGTGAGGATAGATGCTTGCTCTTTTTCCTCAAGGGCCCGTATCTGGTATCCCATGATTTCTACCCTCTGGGTCAAGGCATTGACTTGTGCCTGCAGCTCTTCGTTGTTGGCGATTGACACGGGTGTGGTGGATGGTTGAGCCATCCTTCTTTTTCTTCTCCACGCCTCGTAGTCACTGGTGACGGTTACCCGAGCTTTTCCTAGCTCTCTGTCTCCCATGTAGACTGGCCTCTCCCATGCTTTTCTCATGGTTGATGAGTTGATGATCGTGCACGGGTCTCCAAAGAAGCACAGTCCTCTGAGCTCCCCTCGGGAAATAGTAGTTTGGGTCCTCATGAGTTGCCTCATAGCTACTCTAGGTGAGTACGCTATGCAACCCCTGAGTCCTATCAAGGGTATGTTCGGATAGTCCCCACATCTGATGAGAACGGGGCCGGGTCAGAACCAGGGGCATACCCAAGATATACTGTTGGCGTCCTTTCGTTCTAACTCATCCCTCCATTCTATAGTCAGGCGTCGTTGGAGGGGGATTTTGGAGAAGCTTCTCAAGGGGTCGGGGAATATCCCCATGTGACTGGAGGCGTAAAGATGCGTGATGCTCCATACGTATAGTAATGAAGAGCAGCAGCGGAGTGTTCTCCCTTGCTTCTGATGGCAAAAATCCACCGAGAGCAAGGTGTCGGCAAGAATAGCAGGCGAGGGACTCTTCGAGTACACGTCCCAAGCGAAGAAAGTGTCCATGACGGCTTGATCTAATGTGTCGAGGTGGAAGGGGAACAGAATTGTTCTGAAGATTATTAGTGCCAGGGTTTTGTTGAAGGTAACCCACTCTGCCCTTTCAGCCAGGTAGGACAGGTGGTCTTCTAACATCAATACTTTCCACCCCTGGGTGTTCCCTCTTCCTATCAGGGTACTCTGTCGGAACGGTAGATGGATAAGGGCAGCGACTGGTGCTGCAGGAGTATATGCCTCGTGGCGAACATGGGCCCCGACTGATTTAGGCCATTTCAACATAGCTTCATACTCCTCTAAGGTGGGCACCATGTCGAACTGCGGAAATTCAAAGCACCGCAGACTGGAGTTCCAAAAGTGAATCAGTACCCTGAGGAAGACCTGATCGACACTGATCTTTAGGAGGTCCAAAATTCGTCCATAGGACTTTTCAAAATCAGCGCGGACCTCTGGTGGCATCGTTGCACTAAGCCGTTCCAGCTTCCCAGTATGGTTTCGGAGAATATCCACCTTCCCCACTTGTCAACTTGTCCCCTCCATTTTCTAAAATCAAAATGTATGATTTGATGAAGATGATGTTTATTGTATGAATGTGAGTGTCTATTCTTCTATTTATCATGTTTTTTCTACATGATGTATGGTATATATTTTTTTGGAAAGAATAAACTATCTATATGAATGCTTTATGAGTGTAATTTTTGGACCAGGTCTTATTTATGAACGTTGGAAAAATGGATTTTTTTATTTATTTATTTATTTTATAGCCTTTTATCTCTTCTGTTGGAACTGCGTGGCTACTTAGCTTACAAAGAACCCGAAACCAGGCTAGCTAAAAGGCGGATCGTCCGAGATAAAATATGACTTTATGTGAAAGAATATTTAGCGTCCCTTATCTCTTCTGTCGGAATCGCGTGGCTACTTAGCTTACAAAGAACCCGAAACCAGGCTAGCTAAAAGGCAGATCGTCCGAGATAAGGGTGTTTATTTGTGAAAAAATATTTTTGGTCTTTTTGTTCTCGTTGTTTGTTTATGCTATGCAACATACAAATGCAACAATCATATGTACACACAATTCGATCATCCCCGAACAGAGCGAGATTTCGTTTTTATCACGAGGTAGGGTTTTCCCGCAGAAAAGTGCATTGGTCGTGGTAGGTTCTAACCGTTCTCACCAGGCTAAGGCCCCCAAGGTGCCCCCATTATAGGGTCCCCACTCTCCAGCCGTCCAACCATGCTCGCAGCTAAGGCCGGAGTCGGTCTTGTTTCCAAAAGAGGAAGGTTATCACCTTGAGTGGTGGTTTCCGATCACACCGGTGGGCACAAGGCCCTAACTACAGCGAACCGTACCCGCCACCCACTCCCTATGGTTATCTCACTTGCCCCCGGTATAGAGGGAACTGTAGTGTGCAAGGGTTTGTGTGCAGTTTATATTTCAATCAATTGCGTAAGTATAAACAAGCAACAGTTATTTGAAAGCCAAACAATAAAGCATGTTATAATACAAGGCAGGCTAAAAGCGCTATTTTGTTGGTTTAATTATTTTTAAGCCAGCCCATCACTAAATGGGATCAACTCTCTAGGCATCCCTAGTGAAGTCGCCATCTGTCGCCGCCTCCCAAAAACGAAGGGGCGGTCGGAGCGACGCGATGGTTTTTCGACCCTCTTGCTTTCGCGTTTTTTATGGGTGATTACAACGTCCTTAGGTTGTCCGATAACCGGGCTAACCTAGAGACGAGGTTTTCGAAAAGTGTTCTTGGGTTGTCCGATGATCGGGCTAACCTAGAGACGAGGTTTTCGAAAAGTGTTCTTGGGTTGTCCGATAACCGGCTAACCCAAGAACGGGTTTTGAAGGGTTCGTGGAGTCGCCACCGATGTTCTTACCGAAACATCGGAAAAGGAGTTTAAAAAGGCGTTGGTTTTCGAAAACCAACTTTGGTCATTAGAACCAGAGTTGGGTAAGGGAGTTAGTTACGTGTAAAGGAAGTATTAGTTCCTTTACGACGCCCCTTTCGGGTTCCCTATGATAGGCCGACTACTTTGGATAAATAATTAAACTGGAAAATTGCGCTTTTACCCTTTTATTATGCGGTATTTAAAGATTATGACTACATGGCCCTAGCGTCTATTTCATAATTTTAAATGAAAGCGGTAAAATTAGAAAGAGAGAGGGTGCACCTCCAAAGCAAGCTTTTTATATTTCTCTTTAAAGAGTGGGTGCTTTTTGGCAACCCTTCACTCTACAACTCTCAGAAACTCCGGAAATGCCTCGGAGGGATTCTAAAGAAGATTTAAGACGCTCAATTTATGCCTAGAGACACTCAGAAACTGCGGAAATGCTTCGAAGGGGTTCTAGAGAGAGAAAATCTAGAGAGAAGGAGGAGCTACTGTGTGTGGTGTGTGGAAAAAGGGGAAATGGAGCCCCCTATTTATAGGTTTTCGTGCCTGACAGTGCCGAGACCGCCGTTCTCGTGTGACAGGGTCGAGACCGCTGTCTGGACATCCCAGACCGCCGTCTCGACCATGGCAAGGGGTCAAGACCGCCGTCTGGATAATCCAGACCGCCATCTCGACTAGGCAGAAGTCGAGACCGCCGTCCGGATAATCCAGAACGCCGTCTCGACCTTTTTCAGGTGACGAGACCGCCGTCTGGACAAGCGAGACGGCGGTCTCGTCCCTGGCGCGAGGCGAGACGGCAGTCTGGTCCTTCCAGACGGCGGTCTCGTCCCTTCAAGACGAGAAACTTTATTTTTCGGGCCAAAAAACCCTCCTAACTTAGTACGGGGGCCTAATAGTCTCTCCTAGTGGCTTGTTAGGCTTCAGCCGTCTTCTAATAGGAAGCTTTCTGACTTTATTTTGAGGCCGGGCAAGATTTGGGGTCTACAACAGACAGTAATAAATAAAGCAGTAAAAGAGAAGAGAATTGAACAGAACCTCCGTAGCAAGCTTTGTATTGCGAATCTTTAACTTTGAGGATGCGTTTTGGCAATCCTTCGCTCTACAAAGACTCTCCTCTCCGAATACAACACTGACTCGACTAAATTTTACAGAAGAATCGAATGCTGGAATATGATTCCTTAACTGATTATTACCTTATTAAGGAAATCAGAGAGTTCATTCGAAGAGGGAAGAGAATAGACAAGTACTGGAAGTTGTCTGGTGTGTGAAACAGTGGCAAATGAGCCTCCTATTTATAGTTTTTCGCTGCTTGCACATTTGAGACGCCCCTCTAGGTTGGGATGGCCATCTGGGTTGGGACGGTCGTCCCAACTGCCTCTTTTACAAAGGCTGAGACCACCTGAAAGCTGGGACTGGCAGTCCCACTTGGGACGGCCGTCCCACTTGGCCAGGGAAGGTTGGGATGGCCGTCTCGACCTTAGGACGGTCGTCTCGACCTGTTTTGGCCAGCCTTTGTGTTCTGGGACCCCTGGGAAGCTTTCCTTTCTTTATTCGGACGTCGGTTGATGCCGATAAACGCCCGTTAAAGCTTTATCTTCATATAGGAAGTCTTCTTGGCCTTTACTGAGATGTCAGGCGAGCTTTGTCTTTGTTGTAGGAAGTCTCTTTAGCCTTAATTGAGAGACCGGGCAAAATTAGGGGTCTACAGGACCTAAAGGTGAGGTTTTTGAAAAGGGTTCTTATGGAGTCGCCACCGATGTTTTTACTGAAAACATCACAAAAGGGAAAAAGAAGGCGTTGGTTTAAAGAACCAACTTTGGCCATTATAAGCAGAGTCGGGTAAGGGAGTTAGTTACGTGTAGGGAAGGTATTAGCTCCCCTTCGAGTAATTCGTCAATCTCCTCCTTGGATTCTTTATTTTCTCTTTCTTCGGTTTGTTTATTTTTCCCTTTATTCTTGGGGGCATCTGCTTGTAATTCCTTGGGGGAGTATATCCTTCCGCTTCTGGTCATGCCCCCAATACCGGCTATGTTGGAGATATCCTCCTTTATTGGTGAAGATTCCCTGTATCTCCATGGTACAACTTTATTTGATTCATAGGGGAAAGGGAGAGGCACAAAAATGTCGCACAGGCGTCCTTGTCCCCTCTTCTTTATTGACCTTGAGAACCAATGACCGAGGTTTTTTATCCTCTTGTGGTGAATCGACCGTTGGTGAGAGCTTGATTAAGAGCGGCTTTCTCTCCAACCTTCTGATTGGAAGATGTATCAGTTAATCCTTCCTTTTTATTATCTTATTTATTAAAAGTGAAGGAGGGGAAATTAAATATGCAGATGAATGAAATGCATGCAAGTAGACAACTGCTGAATAAAGAAATTTTATTTATTCATAGAAAGTGTACATTCCCCTACTCCACGCTACGGAGCAACTTTTGACAGAAACGGAAAAGCCTAAAGAAACCCAAAGGCGGGTCTTGATCTCTATGTAATTCTCTTTCGGCTTCCTGGACGTGACGAGCAAGTGCTTCAATTTGATTTTGGAGCGCCTGGCTCATATCTTTGCTATACTTTTGAGCCTCTTTGATTTTTGCCTCCTAATGGAAGACCAAGTCTTGTAGCTCATCGAGTTTTGCAAGGGCTCGATCTTTTTCTTATAGAACTTGACCATACTGAGCTAATCCATCTCTTTCTTTGCAGCATAGCTCAGTGAGGCTTCTGTTGAACCTCTAGTTAGCCTCCCGTTCTTGGCGTATTTCAGACCGAGTCCTTGTGAGGTCTTGCAGCAACTCCTTGATTGTCTGAGCCTGTTTTGCACATTCGGCCTCAAGTCGTGCTGATTTGGCGGTTACTTCTTGAAGTTGGTTATCCGAGCTTATTCTGGCAATTTTGGATGCTCGGATAACTTGTTCATTAGAATCAGCACATTTATCCTTGAGGCGTTCTATCTAGTGATCTTTCTTCTTGCATTGCCTCTGTAGACCGTCTATGGTGAGGATAGATTCTTGCTCTCTTTCTTCAAGGGCCCTGTCGCCGCCATCCATTATGACGTCTAGGGACATCTCGAACGTTTATGCGAGCGGTCGCGAAAAGATGGTTTAGACTCGCATTTTATTTTTAAATTTGTTCATTGCTCTCGAGGTGCTCAAGAACTGAACTATCCTCTAATAAGAGCAAGGTTTTCGCAAAAGGGTTCTTATGGAGTCGCCACCAATGTTTTGACCATAAACATTGGAAAAGGATAAAAGGCGTTGATTTTAAGAAAATCCAAACTTGGCCATTAAAACCAGAGTTGGGTAAGGGAGTTAGTTACGTGTAGGGAAGGTGTTAGCACCCCATAACGCCCCTTCCGGGTTCCCTATGACGGATTACTTCATTAAGTAAAGATTACGAGAAATTACGCTATTACCCTATTTTATTTATACAATATTTAAAAATGGCTATCTACATGATTTTATTTTCTATTGCATACATAAAGCAATAAATAAAGCAATAAAAGAGAAGAAAAATGAAAAGAACCTCCGTAGCAAGCTTTGTATTACAAATCTTTAATTGTGAGGATGCGTTTTAGCAATCCCCCGCCCTACAAAGACTCTCCTCCCAGTATACAAGATCGACTCTACTAAAATTTTAAGAAGAATCGAATGTTGGAATAATATTCCTTAACCGATTGTTACCTTTTTTAGGCAATCAGAGAGTTCATTCAAAAGAGGGAGAGAAGACAAGTGTCTGGAGTGTGAAAAATGCTCAAATGAGCTTCCTATTTATAGTTTTCGTAGCCTGGCAGCTTGGGACGGCCGTCTGGGGTGCAAAAAATAGGGATGGCTGTCTGGGGAGGCCGGGACGGCCGTCTGGGATCTGGGATGGCCGTCTGGGCTATCTGGAACTCCCGGGAAGCTTTCCTTTCTTTATTCGGAAGTCAATTGATGCCGATAGACGTCAACCGAAACTTTATCTTCATATACGAAGTCTTCTTAGCCTTTATTGAGAGGCTGGGTAAAATTAGGGGTCTACAGCTGCCCCCCCTTTCACCTGCCTGACTAATTGTTGGCCTAATGTGCCCACAAAGTTAATTGGTAAGTGAAGGAGTTAACCCTTTTTGCCCGGTCATCCTTCGGATGCTCCTTTGCTGAAGCTTGCTGATCCTCCAGATGATAAATACTTTTGATAGGTACCAACCCTATCTGGTTTGAACCTTCTTTTATAAGGCTCTGGTGAGTACTTACCCTCACCAGGTATGAGTCTGCATTTCGCTAGACTCTTGTGGGTACTTACCCCCACTAGGTATGAATCTGCTTTTGGTAGATTCTGATGAGTACATACCCTCATCTGGTATGAACCTTATTCCATAAGGCTCTTGTGGGTACCTACCCCCACCTGCTACGAACCCCATTCTGCAAGGCTCTGGTGAGTACCTACCCTCACCCGGTACGAGTCTGCATTTTGCTAAACTCTTGTGGGTACTTACTTCCGAGGTGCTCAACAACTGAACTGTCATCTATTAAAAGCAAGTTTTTTGCAACCCATTCTGCAAGGCTCTGGTGAGTACCTACCCCCACCTGGTATGAATCTGCATTTTGCTAGATTTTGATGAGTACCTATCCTCATTCGGTACAAACCCTATTCTATAAGGATCCTGTCGGTACCTACCCCCACCTGGTATGAATCTGCATTTTGCTAGATTATGATGAGTACCTACCCTCATCCGGTATGAACCCTATTCTATAAGGCTCTTGTGGGTACCTACCCCCACCTGGTACGAACCCCATTCGGCAAGGTTCTGGTGAGTCTGCATTTCGCTAGACTCTTGTGGGTACTTACCCCCACTAGGTATGAATCTGCTTTTGCTAGATTCTGATGAGTACATACCCTCATCTGGTACGAACCTTATTCCATAAGGCTCTTGTGGGTACCTACCCCCACCTGGTACGAACCCCATTCTGCATGGTTCTGGAGAGTACCTACCCTCACCCGGTACGAGTCTGCATTTTGCTAAACTCTTTTGGGTACTTACTTCCGAGGTGCTCAACAACTGAACTGTCCTCTAATAAAAGCAAGTTTTTCGCAACCCATTCTGTAAGGCTCTGGTGAGTACCTACCCCCACCTGGTATGAATCTGCATTTTGCTAGATTTTGATGAGTACCTATCCTCATTTGGTACGAACACTCTTCTATAAGGCTCTTGTGGGTACCTACCTTCACCTGGTATGAATCTGCATTTTGCTAGATTATGATGAGTACCTACCCTCATCCGGTACGAACCTTATTCTATAAGGCTCTTGTGGGTACCTACCCCCACCTGGTACGAACCCCATTCTGCAAGGCTCTGGTGAGTCTGCATTTCGCTAGACTCTTGTGGGTACTTACCCCCACTAGGTATGAATCTGCTTTTGCTAGATTCTGATGAGTACATACCCTCATCTGGTACAAACCTTATTCCATAAGGCTCTTGTGGGTACCTACCCCCACCTGGTACGAACCCCATTCTGCAAGGCTCTAGTGAGTACCTACCCTCACCCGGTACGAGTCTGCATTTTTCTAAACTCTTTTGGGTACTACCTTCTGAGGTGCTCAAAAACTAACTGTCCTCTAATAAAATCAAGTTTTTCGCAACCCATTCTGCAAGGCTCTGGTGAGTACCTACCCCCACCTGGTATGAATCTACATTTTGCTAGATTTTGATGAGTACCTATCCTCATTCGGTACGAACCCTATTCTATAAGGCTCTTGTGGGTACCTACCCCCACCTGGTATGAATCTGCATTTTGCTAGATTATGATGAGTACCTACCCTCATCCGGTACGAACCCTATTCTATAAGGCTCTTGTGGGTACCTACCCCCACCTGGTACGAACCCCATTCTGCAAGGCTCTAGTGAGTCTGCATTTCGCTAGACTCTTGTGGGTACTTACCCCCACTAGGTCTGAATCTGCTTTTGCTAGATTCTGATGAGTACATACCCTCATCTGGTACGAACCTTATTCCATAAGGCTCTTGTGGGTACCTACCCCCACCTGGTACGAACCCCATTCTGCAAGGTTCTGGTGAGTACCTACCCTCACCCGATACCAGTCTGCATTTTGCTAAACTCTTTTGGGTACTTACTTCCGAGGTGCTCAACAACTGAACTATCCTCTAATAAAAGAAATTTTTTCGCAACCCATTCTGCAAGGCTCTGGTGAGTACCTACCCCCACTTGGTATGAATATGCATTTTGCTAGATTTTGATGAGTACCTATCCTTATTCGGTACGAACCCTATTCTATAAGGCTCTTGTGGGGGTACCTACCCCCACCTGGTATGAATCTGCATTTTGCTAGATTATGATGAGTACCTACCCTCATCCGGTACGAACCCTATTCTATAAGGCTTATGTGGGTACCTACCCCCACTTGGTACGAACCCCATTCTGCAAGGCTCTGGTGAGTCTGCATTTCGCTAGACTCTTGTGGGTACTTACCCCCACTAGGTATGAATCTGCTTTTGCTAGATTCTGATGAGTACATACCCTTATCTGGTACGAACCTTATTCCATAAGGCTCTTGTGGGTACCTACCCCCACCTGGTACGAACCCCATTCTGCATGGTTCTGGAGAGTACCTACCCTCACCCGGTACGAGTCTGCATTTTGCTAAACTCTTTTGGGTACTTACTTCCGAGGTGCTCAACAACTGAACTGTCCTCTAATAAAAGCAAGTTTTTCGTAACCCATTCTGCAAGGCTCTGGTGAGTACCTACCCCCACCTGGTATGAATCTGCATTTTGCTAGATTTTGATGATTACCTATCCTCATTCGGTACGAACCCTATTCTATAAGGCTCTTGTGGGTACCTACCCCCACCTGGTATGAATCTGCATTTTGCTAGATTATGATGAGTACCTACCCTCATCCGGTATGAACCCTATTCTATAAGGCTCTTGTGGGTACCTACCCCCACCTGGTACGAACCCCATTCTGCAAGGCTCTGGTGAGTCTGCATTTCGCTAGACTCTTGTGGGTACTTACCCCCACTAGATATGAATCTGCTTTTGCTAGATGTTGATGAGTACATACCCTCATCTGGTACGAACCTTATTCCATAAGGCTCCTGTGGGTACCTACCCCCACTTGGTACGAACCCCATTCTGCAAGGCTCTGGTGAGTACCTACCCTCACCCGGTACGAGTCTGCATTTTGCTAAAGTCTTTTGGGTACTTACTTTCAAGATGCTCAACAGCTGAACTTTCCTCTAATAAAAGCAAGTTTTTCGCAACCCATTCTGCAAGGCTCTGGTAAGTACCTACCCCCACCTGGTATGAATCTGCATTTTGCTAGATTTTGATGAGTACCTATCCTCATTCAGTACGAACCCTATTCTATAAGGCTCTTGTGGGTACCTACCCCCATCTGGTATGAATCTGCATTTTGCTAGATTATGATGAGTACCTACCCTCATTCAGTACGAACCCTATTCTATAAGGCTCTTGTGGGTGCCTACCCCCACCTAGTATGAATCTGGATTTTGCTAGATTATGATGAGTACCTACCCTCATCCGATACAAACCCTATTCTATAAGGATCTTGTGGGTACCTACCCCCACTTGGTATGAATCTGCATTTTGGTAGATTATGATGAGTATCTACCCTCATCCGGTACAAACCCTATTCTATAAGGTTCTTATGGGTACCTCCCCCCACCTGGTACGAACCCTATTCTATAAGGCTCTTGTGGGTACCTACCCCCACCCAGTATGAACCCTATTCTATAAGGCTCTTGTGGGTACCTACCCCCACCTGGTACGAACCCTATTCTATAAGGCTCTTGTGGGTACCTACCCCCACCTGGTACGAATCTACATTTTGCTAGATTCTGATGAGTACTTACCCTTATCTGGTACGAACCCTATTCTATAAGGCTCTTGGGATGCTCTTTTTTGGCATTCAATCTTATGGTTGATGAGTACAAACCCTCATCCGATTTTTGGAGATGTGTTGGCGGCTTACTGTCTTTATCATGCACCCATTCCATGGGGAGTGATTGATTTTTCTTTTTGACTTTTCTATTTTGGTCATCCGATTTTGCTGGGGATTTTGTTTTTGGCTTTTCTGTTTAGCCATCCGGTCTTGCCGAGGATTCTTTGTGTTTTGGCTTTTCTTTTTAGCCATCCGGTCTTGCCAGGGATTCTTTGTTTTTGGCTTTTCTTTTTAGCCATCCGGTCTTGCCGGGGATTCTTTGTTTTTGGCTTTTCTATTTAGCCATCCGGTCTTGTCGGGGATTCTTTGTTTTTGTCTTTTCTGTTTAGCCATCCGGTCTTGCCGGAGATTTTTTGTTTTTTTGCTTTTCTGTTTAGCCATCCGGTCTTGCCGGGGATTCTTTGTTTTTGGCTTTTTTTGTTTAGCCATCCAGTTTTACCGGTGATTTCTTTTTGGTTGCCTCTTATTTTAGGCAGGAATCCCCTGGGGATTTGTGGTTTCGGGCTTTTCTATTTAGCCGTCCAGTCTTTGTCGGGGTTTATTGATGATTGCCTATTAATTTAGGCAGGAATCCATTAAGGATTTGTTGATTTCTGTTGATTGTGCCTCTTGATTAGGCGAATGCTTCAATAGTGGTGAAGACTTTATGCTTTGGGCTTGTATTGCCTCTTGCATAGGTTGATTTCCCGTTTCTTGGGGATATTGACTCTTTGCTTGTTTCTGAGTAGGCAGAGGCTTTACTGGAAGTGAAGGCTTTGTATTTCACTGGGGATATCCATATTGGGCGTTATAGGCGATTAACTCCCTGAGGATATGAATTTGTAGTTTTGCCTTTGCTGATAGGCTCGCCAGGGATAGTTTTTTCTTTTTGATGATCCATCGGGGATTTGATTGCTTTCCCGGAGATCTATTTTGACTTGCCCCCTAGGGAGGAATGGAGTTTTTGACTCCTTGTTGGATGTTGTTGTTTTGAGCTGGCTTTGCCTATGCTCTTATTCTGCTGGGGAATGGGTTTTTATCTTTTTCTCGCGATTTTGAAAATTTGCGATTTTGAATGCGTGCGCCTTTTTTAATTTCTTTTATGCACGCAGGCTTTTTGTTATCTGCTGGGGATGAAGATATTTTCTTCTTTTTCTCTTTTCTTTTTTGGCGATCCACCAAGGAGCTCGTTGGCTTCCTGGGGATCCAACTTTGATTTGATTTTTTTATGATGGAGTCTTGAGCTCCTGACTTTTGTGAAGCTCTTTATTGAGTGGGATGAAGAGATTTTCTTCTTTTTCTCTTTTTTAGAATTTTGCCAAGGAGTTTGTCAGCTTCCTAGGGATCCAACTTTGATTTGGTTTTTATGACGGAGTCTTGGCTCCTGGCTTTGTGAAGCTCCTTATTGAACTGAATGATGGGAATTTTCTCATTTTTCCCGTTTTGTAGATTTTTCTGAAATGCTCTACTTGGAGATATTTATTTGGCATTTTTCGTGGCCTCTATTGGGGAATGAAAGGTTTTTTTTTTTTTTGTTGAACCCCTGGGGATATGGAGATTTTTGACTTCATATCTTCTTTGGTTGATCTTGCTGTAGTCCTTATTCTCCTTTGGGGAATGAGACGGATATTTTGGATGAGTGTGCTCGATGACTCATGTGGTGATGCAGCTGAGTCGCGAGGTAATCTTTTTGTCTTGCCTCTGCAGTAGGCATGGATCCGCTTGGGGATGATCAAGCCTTTCCGTTGGCTTTTTCTTGTTGATGACTTTCTTTTTCTTGGATGGAAGGATGTTGATTGAAGCTTCAAATGACTCTTTTTTTACGACTCATGTGGTGATGCTGAGTCATGAAGTAATTTTTGTTTTGCCTTTGGAGTAGGCAAAGATCCGCTTGGGGATCATCGAGCCTTTCCGTTGGCCTTTTCTAGTGCACCTTCGTTTATTGGGGTAGAAGGTTAGAGCTAGTTTCCTTGAAGCTCTTTATTCTGTTGAAATGGTTTGGATTTCGCCTTTTCTTTCTTGAGGGAATTTTTATTTGGAGACTGGATTCTGGCGCCTCCTGTTTTCAATCACAAGTATGAAGACTAGCCTCCTTATATGCATGTTTATCATTCTTATTTAAAGAAAATTAATTTTTTTTCTTGATTTTGACAAAGTCGTTTTGTGCAACTACTTTGTGTGTGGATGTTCTAGATGCAATCTATTTATTTATTTATTTTTGATGCATTTAGAAAGTAACTGGCCTTCTCCCGTTGGCTTTTTATGAATATGTCGATGGGCTCCTTCTTTATGACCATGATGATGGGCTCCTCTTTTATTCATCTTTTGGCTTTAGCCCTATCTTTTGCCTAGACCGCCCTTTACGGGTTTTCAATCTAGCGGGATGCCTTAATTTTTGCCTAGAATATCTTAGGGGGCTTTTGCCTTATCTTTTGCCTAGACCGTTCTTTTGGGGTTTCCGATCTAGCAGGATACCCTGATTTTTACCTAAGAATATCCTAGCAGACATTTATTCTTTTATTATTTTTTATGCTTCCTCTTTTTTATATGCATGTTTGATCTTTAATTAAAGGTCTTTGTGCATATTTATGATTTATCAATAAAGAGGCATTTCCATAATATTTGGTCAAGAGAAAGGAAATGAAAGGGAATTTTATTGATAAATGAGCAAAAGTTTATTTCTTTTATAGAAGGATTTCAAGGATATTTAGAAGAATGGGTGGTCAGGGTTGGCTGTACTGTTTAGGCTTATACAGTCATGTCTATGATATCTGCCCCCTAGTTCTCCTAATTGCTTCAATTGAGATGCCTGAGCTCAGAGCGAAGACTATGCAGACTGTTTGCTTCTAGAAGAGTGTTACTTTAGCCATTTTTCCATTTTCGATGCATCATAATTAATTATTACAGTGAAAAATGTCATGTTACGAAATTTTATCACACTTGTGCTTTGAAGGCTTATGCATAATATTACTTCATCAACTTGTACCTCTATATCCAGTATTCTAAGACTCTATCTAGTCTTCAGGAATCATCTTGGGCTTGCTTGATGTTGAATAGAATCTTTATCAAAATCATATCTTGGGCTTGCTTGAGTCTTGAATGTTGTTGACTTGAATCATCATCAAAATCATCTCTTGGGAATATACGGACATGTTTCACATTGTCATCAATCTCCCCCTCATTGCTTTCACTAGATACGAGATCAATTTGGAGTTTTTGGTTTCCCATTCACCCTTGAGTTGATAGATAATAAGGGATGAGTGGCTGAACACTTTGAGTTTGGTTACCCTGTGATCTAGAGCTGCTTGGATACCCAAAGCACAGGATTCATACTCGGCCATATTATTTATGCAATCGAAGTTTAGCCTGGTCGTCACTGGGATATATTTCTTTTATGGAGATATTCAAACGACTCTAATCCCGTGTCAAAGCATGTTCAAGGCTCCATCGAAGAACATGATCCATGCATGATCTTTGGTCTCCTCGTGTTGAATATGCATGATATGTTCATCGGGAAAGTTATCTTATAGGGATTGATATTTATCTATTGATCCGTGTGCTAGGTAGTCTGCCAGAGGACTACCTTTGATAGCTTTCTGGGTGACATGGACGATGTCGAATTCTGAAAGGAGTACTTGCCACCTAGCTATCCTTCCCGTCAAGACGGGTTTTTTGAACAGATATTTGTTTGGGTCCATTTTGGAAACCAACCAAGTTGTATGCCTAACCATATATTGTCAGAGACATTGAGTTGCCCACACCAATGCACATGTCTTTTCAAGTGGTGTATAACGGGTCTCATAGTCTAAGAATTTTTCGCTGAGATAATATATGGCTTGTTTCTTTTTCCCCGTTTCATCTTGTTGAACAAGCACACATACCATAGACTCTTCGAGTACTGACAAATAGAGGATAAGAGGTTTCCCTTCAACGGGCGACATCAATATTTGTGGATTGGTCAGGCACATCTTAATCTTTTCAAAGGCTTGTTGACACTCTTCATTCCAAACTGTCAGTTGATTTTTGCATGTAGACCCTAAATCTTGCCCGACTTCCCAATAAAGCCAGAGATAACCCGTTTTGAAGATGGTCAAGACTTTGTTAAGTCCCTAGTAGCTTTTTCTAGGTTCCATTTAAGATAGGAGGGATTTTTAGAGGCAATAAAAATTGGAAAATCCGTCGGAGACAGTAGATGGCCGTCCAGGGTAGTCAAACGACCGTCCATGCCAACTTTAAGGCTATGGACGGCCGTCCACCCTACATGGACGGCCGTCCATGGCCACTTTTTGCCATTGACGACCATCCACTATGTCCAGACGCTTGTCCACTTTTTCCTGGTGCAGTTCCCTATAAATAGGAGCCCCCATTCCTCGAATTTTGACATCTTTTCACTCTTACCACTCTCTAGGAAGCCTTTTGGCACTTTTGAGTGAGTCTAAGCATTATTGTGGAGTTCGAGTGAGCTTTCCGATTTCTGTTTAAAGTAGAAATCGGTTAAGGAAGTCTCCTATCGAGACATCCGGCCCTCGGTAGGGTGATTTTCTTTTCTTTTGCTGGAGGAGCGTGCTTGTAGAGTGCGGGGACTGCCAAAAAAGCATCCTCAAGTTTCGAAGAGTTAATATAAGCCCACTTCGGAGGTTCCTTCCCTATTCTCTCTCTTTTACTGCTCTCTTTATCACTTTCTTTGTATGCATTAGATAGTAGGGCCATATAGATGTTTAAATTCTGCAAGTAGATTAAATAATAGGGTAAAAGCATAATTTCTTTAAGTATTTATTTGTTAAACTAGTCCATCATAGGGAACCCGAAAGGGGCATTATCGGGTGCTAACACATTTCCCACATGTAACTAACTCCCTTACCTGACTCTAGTTGTAATGGCCAAAGTTGGTTTTTTCTAAAACCAATGCCTTCTTTCACCTTTTTCAGTGTTTAAGGTTAAAACACTGGTGGTGACTCCTCGAACCCTTTTGAAAACCTTGCCTTTAGGTCCAACTCGGTTATCGGACAACCTAAAGGCATTGAACCACTTCTTTCAAAAAACTTAGTTAATCAAAACCATCACATTGCTCCGACTGCCTCTTTTGACGACGACAACATTGCACAACAACTTAAAGATGGGTGCACACTTGTCTGTTAACTGTGCGATGAATCTGCCTATGTAGTTTATTTGGCCCAAAAACCCTTTGATTTCCTTTTCTATCTTGGTGGGGGCATTTCCAAAATTGCCTTTGTTTTTTCGAGGTCTACTTCGATTCCCTTTTAGCTGACGATGAACCCTAGAAGTTTACCCGATCATACCCTAAAAGTACACTTTGTCGGGTTCAACTTAACATGATATTTTCAAAGTCGATTGAATAGCTTCCTTAGATATTGAATGTGGTCCATCTCATTTCTGGATTTGGTAATCATGTCATCCACGTATACTTCAATTTCTTTGTGGATCATGTCATTGAATAATGTTACCATGGTCCTCTAATAGGTAGCCCCCACATTTTTTAGCCCAAAAGGCATTACTCTATAATAAAATGTCCCCAACGATGTGATGAAGGAGGTCTTTTCTCTATCTTTGATAGCCAACTTAATCTGGTTATACCCGACATATCCGTCCATGAAAGAATAAAGTGTGTTCGTGGTAGTGTTAGAGTTGGAAGCTCGATCTATACGACCCCATCAGGAAGAAACTGAAGCCATTGATTTGGGGCAAGGAGAAGATAAGAAGGAAATAACATCAACACCTAAATCAATGATGACGTTAGGGAAGGACTGATACAATTGTTAAGGGAATATGTGGACATATTTGCGTCGTCTTACCATGACATACCAGGGCTTGATGCAAGCATTGTAGAAATATGTACAATGCCCTTTTAATCAAGAATCTCGAGGCCACGGGCGGGGACCATGAAAGGTACAAAGAAAGCTTTAAAAAACAAAAGGAGCCCTAAGCAACTGGTCCTCTCTATGCAACCCTATTCTTCCAGTTGTGACAAAGGCTTGATGTCCACGTTAGGAGCTGGAGCATCAAAGGTAAGCCACTCGACATCTATTAATTCCTGGACCTTATATTTCAAGGCCCGACAATTCTCCACCGAATGCCCAGGAGCACCTGAGTGGTAATCGCATTTCTCATTGGGCTTGTACCACTCAGGGTAAGGTGGATCAATCTCTCTTGGAGGGATGTATGCCAGGAGCTTGGCTTCTATCAACTTAGGCAGAATACTCCCATAAGAAGTTGGGATGGGAGTAAACTTCCTTTCCTGTCTTTGGGGCTGCCTAGCTGGCTGCTTAGAGAAAGAAGGATTAATGAGGTTGATGGCGTTTATGCTTCCCTCCTTCTTCTTGCCAAATGACTTTTTGAATGACGAGTTGGAGGACGAAGGTTGCGCTATCCTTCCACTTTTAAGTCCATGCTCTATCCTCTCACCGATGGTTACCACGTCCGCGAAAAGAGTTGACGTGTTCCCTATCATCTTGTCATAATAGGGTCCTGTCAACAAGTTGATAAATATGGACACGGTCTCCTTGTCCGACAATGAGGGTTCCACCTATGTTGCTAACTCCCTCCAATGTTGAGCATACGCCTTGAAGGGTTTGTCACTTCTCTTGCTCAATGTTTGAAGGTTTGATCTGTCGGGGGTCAGATCAATGTTATATTTATAGCGATGAAGAACGACGTCTGGCAGCTGTTTCCCGTTCTGGACTTGTCCCTTCCCCAACTGCATATACCAATTCAAGACCGATTTAGGCAAGCTCTCTTGAAATTAATGGATCAGGAGCTTCTCATTGTCAGCATATACAACCATCTTACGATAGTACATTGTAAGATGGCTTTTGGGGCAAGTCAATCCCACGTACTTGGGAAAGTCCAAGATCTTAAACTTGGGAGGGAATTGGATGTTCTTGACAAGGCACATGTCGGCCGCCTCTTTCACATCGAAGTTCTTAGTCTCTCTTCCAAGGCAGATATTTGTTGCTTAGAGACCTCATGGGGGGGGGATGAGCACCGCCCTCGCGTCGGACTGCACATGAACTCCTTGTTCATGGCCATAGACGATTTCCTCTTCATCTTCCTCATGGAAAGAGGCACGGTCGCCATGAGGGTCTCCTTTGTTAAGGTTTTGTTGTCACATTAGTTCCATCATTAGAAAAATAATTTGAAGGTAGGAAACTACTTAGCCTTTCATACCAAGATCTAGGAGCTTGTTTCAACCCATATAACAGTCCCTACAAGACGACTTTCCCGATGAGCATATAATGCATATTGAACACGAAGAGACCAAAGAAGAGGCATGGACCATGTTCTTCGATGGGGCCTCAAATATGCTTGGACACGGGATAGGAGCTATT
This sequence comes from Sphenostylis stenocarpa, assembly GCA_963425845.1. Classification (NCBI taxonomy): domain Eukaryota; kingdom Viridiplantae; phylum Streptophyta; class Magnoliopsida; order Fabales; family Fabaceae; genus Sphenostylis; species Sphenostylis stenocarpa. Next base: position 100,789,908 of record OY731403.1, read on the forward strand.
TTGATATCCCCTGAAAAGAAACACATCCCTGTAACGGCCAGGCTTAATTTTGGCTATACGAACAACATGGCCGAATACGAAGCATGTGCACTAGGGATCCAAGCAGCTCTAGATCATGGGGTTACTAAACTCGAAGTCTTCGGTGATTCATCCCTTGTCATCTATCAACTCAAAGGCGAATGGGAAACCCGAAACTCCAAATTAATCCCATATCTAGAGCACATCCGTGATTTAGTCTCAAGAATGGAGAGCGTCACCTTCCAGTATATTCCTCGGGAAGACAATCAATTCGCGAACGCTCTCGCCACTCTATCATCCATGTTTGCCCTGGATCAAGAACATGAGATGTCAATCATCCAAATTAAGCAGCATAACAAACAAGCTTTCTGCATGGCAATAAATGGCGAGCATGACCAAAATCCCTGGTATCATGACATTAAACAATATCTCATGAGAGGCGAATATCCCGAGGGAATCAATGACAATGATAAGCGAACCATTCGTAAGAGGGCAGTAGGGTTCACGTTGATTGAAGGAACCCTCTACAAAAAGAGTCTCGATTCAACTCTCTTAAGGTGTGTGGACCACGAAGAAGCTCAAACCTTGATAAGAGAAATCCACAAAGGAACTTTCGGGACCCACGCACCTGGGCATGTCATGGTGAAGAAGATCTTGAGGGCAGGATATTTTTGGTCCACAATGGAAGCCAATTGTCACCAGTATGCTAAAAAGTGTCACAAGTGCCAAATCTACGCCGATAATATCCATGTGTCGCCCGCACCTCTCAGTACCGTGGCTACCCCATGGCCATTCTCTATGTGGGGCATGGACGTCATCGGACCAATTGAGCCTAAAGCATCCAATGGTCATCGCTTTATCTTAGTGGCCATTGACTATTTCACCAAATGGGTTGAGGCAGCATCGTATGCGCACGTGACTCGGAAATTGGTGACCACCTTCATCAAGAAAAATATTATATGTCGGTACTGCATTCCCATAAGCTCATTACTGATAATGGGACCAATCTCAATAATAAAATGATGGAGGAACTATGTCAAGATTTTAAAATCTAACACCACAATTCTTCTCCATACCGACCAAAGATGAACGGTGCGGTAGAGCCAACCAATAAGAATATCAAGAAAATCATCCAGAAGATGGTAGTAACCTACAAAGATTGGCATGAAATTCTTCCCTTCGCCTTACACGGCTACCGAACGTCAGTACGAACCTCCACAGGGGCTACTCCATTTTCCCTCATATACGGAATGGAGGCCGTACTACCAGTAGAGGTCGAAATACCTTCCCTGTGAGTTGTTATGGAAGCAAAATTAATGGAAGCCGAATGGGTCCAAAGCCAGTACGATCAGCTGAACCTAATCGAAGAAAAATGGCTAGACGCCATATGTCGGGGGCAAGTTTACCAAAAGAAGATCAAGAAAGCCTACGACAAGAAGGTCAATCCCCGCACCTTCCAAGAAGGGGATCTAGTGATAAAGAAACTGCTACCAGCCCAGAAAGACAAAATCGGGAAATGGACAGCAAATTATGAAGGACCTTTTGTGGTCAAGCGAGCCTTCTCAGGAGAAGTCCTCATCCTCACCAGCATGGACGAAGAAGATCTTCGACATCCTATCAACTCAGATGCAGTAAAGAAATACTACACCTAAAGACATTGCTCATGACCCATCAGGATGAAAACTCGCAAAGAGCGTCCTGAGCAAAAGATAGGGTCTACATTCCTCACTAGGACATGTCCTAGGCAAAAATTAGAGGTTTCAAAAAAACAAAACACCAAAAAAAAAAAAAACAATGATTACCTTAGCCGAAAACCGCAAAGGCGACTAAGGTAATACCTTCATAGAAGCAAGCAGACTTCACATGATCTTCACTCCAAGCTCGAGCATCTCAATTGAAGCGACCAGGAAAAGCATAGAAACAAAAATCATGGCCATGGTTGTTATATCCTATATAATTTAGCCAACCTTGGCCAGCCCTGCTTATAAATTCCTTTGTAAATCCTCCTGTAAAAATAAATCATTCGTTTATATCAATAAAAATTGTCTTCTTTTCTCTTTACCTACTTGCAAGAATGCCTCTGTATTAACGAAACATAAGTATGCATAAAACAAGAAATACAGGAAAGCATAAGAAAGAAAAAGAAATCAAAGATAAAAAAAAAACAGCGCCTCCTAGGACAGTCTCAGGCAAAAATAGGGTCACCTACTAGATCGAAAACCCGCAAAGGGCGGTCTAGGCAAAAGTTAAGGCCTTCATAAAAAAGAAAAGGCCTGCTAAGACGTCCTAGGCAGAAAAAAAAACAAAAAAAAAGGAAAGTCCGCTAGATCGAAAACCTGCAAAAGGCGGTCTAGGCAAAAGATAGGGCCAAAACAAAATTTCAAAAGAATAATTACGGGAGAACGGAAAAGAAAGCACCAGTCACTTTCTAGATGCCCCCAACTAAAATAGATTGCATGGAGAACATCTACACACAAATAGTTGCATAAAATGACTTTGTCAAAATTAAAACGAACAAACATATTTCAAACAAATAAAAAATAAAAAAACATTTAGCTTTATGCTTGCATCCGAAAATATGAAGCACTCAGAAGTATCCCGGTAAGACTTCACAAAACTGCATCAACCAACAATTTTCAACAACCAAAACAAGACTGCCCGACAACCAGCAAAGTCGGGCGACCACCACCAAAAAAACAAAGAATCCCCAGCAACCAACGAAGCTGGATGAACAACCAACAAAATCCCTGGCACAATCCGGACGACCAAATCAAAGACAAGAAGAACACATCTCAACACAGGCGCATGAGCTAGAGCAGTAAGCCACCACCACAGCCAAAGGATCGGCTACCACAAGAAGGAGCATCCAGAGGCATAACACCAGATGGGGGTGTATACTCATCAGGCCTTACAAAGGGGGGCTTACCGGACGGGGGTTCATACTCGTCAAACACCAGATGGGGGTGTATACTCATCAGGCCTTACAAAAGGGGGCTTACCGGGTGGGGGTTCATACTCGTCAAACCAAATGGGGGTTCATACTCATTAGCTGAAAGGATCAGCTACTGCCAAAAGGAGCATCCTGGAAGCACACTTTTTCCCAGAAGATCAACCACCACAAAGACGGAACAACTGAAGGGCAACTGGGCAGGAAAGTCAACTCCTTTACCCTCTAGTTGATCGCCTTGGCACAACAGGTCAGCAGTCGACTAGTCGGGTAAAGGGGGGGCAACTGTAGACCCCAAATCTTGCCCGGCCTCATAATAAAGACCAAAAGACCTCTTTTTTGAAGATGGATGAAGCCTAAGAAGCCATTAGGAGAGACTATTAGGCCCCATATTAGAATAGGAGGGATTTTCTGCATGTAAATAAGGATTTTCGCCTTTTAGGGTCGAGACCGCCGTCTCGCCTTGCGAAAGTGGCGAGACGGCCGTCTCGACCTTGTCAGACGAGACGACCATCTCGACCTTGTCAGACGAGACGACCGTCTCGACCTGACAGGCGCGAATCCCTATAAATAGTCGTGCCATTCCCCTCATTTCAGACAGTTCTTCCATTCTCTCTCTTGTCACTTCATAAAGTTCTCTTCCTAGAACCCCTCCGAAGCATTTCCAGAGTTTTTTTAGAGTCTCTAAGAGTTTTTATAGCGTTTTTGAGAGGTTGTCGGTGTTGTAAAGAGTGAAGGGCTACCAAAAAGCACCCTAATTTTCAAGAAGTTAATAGAAAGCTTGCCTCGAAGGTTTCTACATTCTCTCTCTCCTTTACTGCTTTATTTTCAATTACGCAATAGATATTAGGGTCATGTAATCGTAACTTTAAATTCCGTAAATAAAAGGGTAAAAGTGTATTTTCATCGGTTTACTTATTTAAACAGCTGGCCTATCATAGGGAACCCGAAAGGGGCATCGTAAGGGAACTAACACTTCCCTTACACGTAACTAACTCCCTTACCCAACTCTGGTTCTAATGACCAAAGTTGGTTTTTCGAAAACCAACGCCTTTTCACTCCTTTTCCGATGTTTCCGGTAAAAACATCGGTGGCGACTCCAGAAGAACCCTTCAAAATTAGTTCTTGGGTTAGCCCGGTTATCGGACAATCCAAGAGCGCCTTTTCGAAAACCTCACCCCTAGGTTCAGCCCAGTTATCGGACAACCTAAAGGCGTTGTAACCACACCAATAAAAACGCAAAAATTGGAAAGTCGGAACCATTGCGTTGCTCCGACCGCCTTCTTTTGACGGCGGCGACAAGCATAATTTCAAGTTTTTATTTCTCAAACTAGTCCATCACTAAATGAGATCAACTCTCTAGCTTTCCCAGTGAAGTCGCCATCTGTCGCCGCCATCAACAGAGGCGGTCGGAGCGGCGCAATGGTTTTTTGATTCGACTCACGTTTTTAAAAAGGTGTGGTCATCACCCTTAGGATGTCCGATAACTGAACTGTTCTAAGGGTGAGGTTTTCATAAGTGGGTTCTAGAGTCACCACCAATATTTTAACCAAAAACATTGGATAAGGAAAAAAGAAGGCAATGGTTTTAAGAAAAACCAACTTTGGTCATTACAACCAGAGTTAATTAAGAGAGTTAGTTACGTGTGGGGAAGATATTAGCTTCCCCACGACGCCCCTTTTGGGTTTCCTATGATGGACTGTTTATTATAAAAAATAAGAACATTAAAATCATGCTTTTACCCTTATTTATTCATTGTGAAATTTAAATGACTGACTACATGGCCCTAATATCTAATGCACAGAGAGGGTTGTCGCCGCCGTCCCGCAAAGGGGGGAATGGCGGTCGGAGCGACGCGATGGTTTTTCGACTCTTTTATTTCTTTCGTAATCGCGTTTTTTATTGGTTACAACGCTTTTAGTCGTCCGATAACCGGGCTAACTTAAAGCGAGGTTTTCGAAAATGTGTCTTTGGGTTGTCCGATAACCGGGCTAACCCTAAAGACTTTTTATGGGTTCTATGGAGTCGCCACCGATGTTTTTACCGGAAACATCGGAAAAGGGGTAAAAAAGGCGTTGGTTTTCGAAAACCAACTTTGGTCCATTAAAACCAGAGTTGGGTAAGGGAGTTAGTTACGTGTAAAGGGGGTATTAGCCCCTTTACGACGCCCCTTTCGGGTTCCCTATGACAGGCCAGCTTATTTTATTGGTAAATGAACTAGAAAATAATGCTTTTGCCCTTTTTATTTTGCGGTATTTAAAAAATATGACTACATGGCCCTAATTTCTATTGCAGCATTTGTAATTAAAGCGGTAAAAGTAAGAAGAGAGAATTTTGCACCTTCGAAGCAAGCTTTTTGTATTAACTCTCAATAAAGTGGGTGCGTTTTGGCAGCCCTTCACTCTAATAAATCTCAGAAACTCCGGAAATGCCTCGGAGGGATTCTAAAGAAGATTTAGAACGCTCAGAATTCTACTAAAGACGCTCAGAAACTCCGGAAATGCCTCGGAGGGGTTCTAGAGAGAGAAAATCTAGAGAGAAGGGAGAGCTAATGCTTGAGGTCTCTGGAAATGAGGGGGAGAGAGCCCCTATTTATAGGTTTTCGGGCCTTGCAGGGTCCAAAACGCCGTTCTCATCTGACAGGGCCAGAACGCCGTCTGGACAGACGGGAACGCCGTCTGGGCTTGCTGAAAGGGGCAGAACGCCGTCTGGTCAGTCGGGAACGCCGTCTGCTCCTTCGCAGATGGCCAGAACGCCGTCTCGCTTGGTGAGACGGCGTTCTCGCCTTTTCCGCGAGGTCAGACGGCGTTCTGGGCGTCCCAGACGGCGTTCTCGACCCTTAAAGGCGAGAAAACTTATTTCTATGCAAAAAACACCTCCTATCCTAGTATGGGAGCCTAATAGTCTCTCCTAATGGCTTGTTAGGCTTCTTCCATCTTCAAATAGTGGTCTTCTTGTCCTTTATTTGGAGGCCGGGCAAGATTTGGGGTCTACAGCTGCCCCCCCTTTACCTGACTAATTGGTTGTTGGCCTGTTGTGCCAGACAGGTCGATAGGAAGGTAAAGGAGTTGACCCTCTTGCCCGGTTGGTCCTTCAGATCGTTCGCCCTTTGCAGCGGATGATCCTCTGGGGAAAAGATGTTGTGTTGTGCGCCTTCAGGATACTACTTCTGACGTAGCCGATCCCTTTGGTTAACACATGGTAGAACCTCTGGATACCCCTTCTGACGGTGGCCGATCCTTCGGTTGATGGGTATAAACCCCCCATCAGGCTGGTAGTGTGCAGTCCGTTGTGTGGGACTGGATGGGTATGAACCCCCCATCAGGGTGGTAGTGTGCAGTCCGTTGGTTACTCCACTTGGGGACTGGATGGGTATGACCCCCCATCAGGGTGGTAGTTGCAGCTTCACTGGGGATCCAGGTGCAATCGTGTGCGTAGGTTGATAGGTATAAACTCCCTATCGAGCTGGTATAGTCCTCGGTGTAGGATCGGCGGTGGTGGCGGCTTACAGTTCAGGTGGCCCATGTGCCGGTTCCTGGAGTGTCTTTTGTTTGGTAGATGAGTTTGGACTTCTGATGGTCGTCCAGGTTGCGTTGGGGACTTTTGTGTTTCATCCAGCTTCGTTGGTCGCTGGGGATTCTTTGTTTTTGACTCTTTTGGTAGTTGCCTGACCCTTGCTGATCGGTTGGGTGGGTCTTGTTTGTTTGATCGACTTCTGTTTGGTAGTCGAAGTTTGGTGGTTGTACCATTTGACAAGGTTTTACACTGGGGTATCTTGATGCAAACATGAAGATGAATGCTTTATGTTATGAAGTATGTTTGTTTGTTTTGATCCTGACAAAGTCCTATTCGTGCGACTATTTGTGTGTGGATGCTTGTTGATGCAATTTTTTTGAAGGCATCTAGAAAGTGACCAGGTACTTCCTTTCTTTTTTTGTTTTCTCGTGGCTTGTTTTTTGTACTTTTTGTTTTAACCCTATCTTTTGCCTAGACCGCCCTTTTCGGGTTTTCAATCTAGCGGGTTTTCATATTATTTTTGGGCTCTTCTTTTTTCTTTTTATGAAAGCCTTATTTTTTGCCTAGACCGCCCTTTGCGGGTTTTCGATCTAGCGGGCTATCTTTGCTCTTTTTACTTTTGGCGACCCTGGTTGATGATTTTCGTTCTTGTTTTTATGTTTTCTCGAATTGCTTGTTTTATGCATGTTCATATTTCGTTAATACGGAGGCATTCACACAAGTAGGTAAAGAGAGAAAAGACAATTTTTATTGATGCATAAACAAGCTGGTTTATTTTTACATGGGGGTTTACAAAGGAATTTGTAAGCAAGGTCGGCCAAGGTTGGCTAAAGCTGTATGAGGGTGTCACGATCATGTCCGTGATCTCTGTTTCCCTATTTCGCCTGGTTACTTCGATTGAGATGCTCGAGCCCGGAGTGAAGACTATGCGAAGTTCGCTTGCTTGGTGAGGGTATCACCTTAGTCGCCTTTGCAGTTTTCGGCTAAGGTAATCATTGCTCTATTATTATATATATATATTTTTTTTTTTTTTTTTTTTTTTGGGAACCTCTAATTTTTGCCTAGGACGTATCCTAGCGAGGGATGTAGACCCTATCTTTTGCCCAGGACGCTCTTTGCGAGTTTTCGTCCTGACGGGTCATGAGCAGTGTCTTTTAGGCGTAATATTTTTTCACCGCATCTGAGTTGATAGGGTATCGGAGCTCTTCTCCGTCCATGTTAGTGAGGATGAGGGCTCCTCCTGAAAAAGCTCTTTTGACCACAAAGGGTCCCTCGTAGTTTGGTGTCCACTTCCCAATTTTGTCTTTCTGGGCTGGGAGCAGCTTCTTTATCACCAGATCGCCCTCTTGGAAAGTGCGAGGATTGACCTTTTTGTCATAGGCTTTCTTGATTTTCCTTTGATAAGCCTGCCCCCGACATATGGCGTCCAACCGTTTCTCTTCAATTAGGTTCAAGCTGATCATATCGGTTTCGGACCCATTTAGCTTCCGTCAACTTTGCTTCCATGACAACTCGCAGGGAGGGTATTTCGATTTCTACTGCGGCACAACCTCCATTCAGTACACGAGAGAAAACGGGGTAGCCCCTGTGGAGGTTCGTACCGATGTTCGGTAGCCATGTAAAGCAAAGGGAAGTAGTTCATGCCAATCCTTATGGGTCACTACCATTTTTTGGATGATTCTTTTGATATTCTTATTGGCTGCCTCTACTGCACCATTCATCTTTGGTCGGTACGGAGAGGAATTGTGGTGTTGTATTTTGAAATCTCGGCATAACTCCTCCATCATTCTATTATTGAGATTGGTCCCATTGTTAGTAATGAGTCTATGAGGGATGTCGTACCGACATATGATGTTTTTCTTGATGAAGGTGGTCGCTACTTTTCGAGTTACATGTGCGTATGACGCTGCCTCAACCCACTTGGTGAAATAGTCGATTGCTACCAAGATGAAGCGATGGCCGTTAGATGCTTTGGGTTCGATGGGTCCAATGACATCCATGCCCCACATAGAAAATGGCCATGGTGTAGCCAAGTTACTGAGAGGTGCGGGCGGCACATGAATGTTGTCGGCATAAATTTGGCACTTGTGACACTTCTTGGCATATTGGTGGCAATCGGCTTCCATCGTGGACCAAAAATATCCTCGCCCTTAAAATCTTTTTGGCCATGACATGTCCAGGTGCGTGGGTCCCAAAAGCTCCCTTGTGGATTTCTTTTATCGGTTTTTGGGCTTCTTCTTGATCTACACATCTTAACGAGTGGAGTCGGGGCTTCTTTTGTAGAGGGTTCCTTCAATCAACGTGAACCCCACGACCCTTTTTCGAATGGCGCGCTTATCATTGCCGCTAATTCCCTCGGGATATTCGCCCCTCATGAGATATTGCTTGATATCATGATACCAAGGGTTTTGGTCGCGCTCGCCATTTATCGCCATGCGAAGGCTTGTTTATCATGTAATTTCACTTGAATAATCGGCATCTCATGTTCTTGATCTAGGGCAAACATGGATGATAGGGTGGCAAGGGCGTCGCGATTTGATTGTCCTCCCTTGGGATGTACTTGGAAGGTGACGCTTTCCATTCTTGAGACCAATTCACGGATGTACTCTAGGTATGGGATCAATTTGGAGTTCCGGGTTTCCCATTCACCTTTAAGTTGATAGATGACGAGGGATGAGTCACCGAATATTTTGAGCTTAGTGACCCCATGATCTAAAGCCGCTCGGATTCCCAACGCACATGCTTCGTATTCGGCCATGTTATTGGTGCAATCGAAATTGAGCCTAGTCGTTACGGGGATGTGTTTCTTTTCGGGAGATATCAAAATAGCTCCTACCCCGTGTCCAAGCATGTTGGCAGCCCCATCGAAGAACATGGTCCACATCTCTTCTTTGGTCTCTTCGTGTTCGATGTGCATGATGTGCTCATCGGGGAAGTCGTCTTGTACGGACTGGTATTCGTCTGTGGATCCATGAGCTAGATAATCCGCTAGGGGACTTCCTTTGATAGCTTTTTGGGTGACATGGATAATGTCAAATTCTGAGAGGAGAACTTGCCACCTAGCTATTCTTCCAGTCAAGATGGGCTTCTCGAAGAGGTATTTGATTGGGTCCATTTTAGAGACCAACCATGTTGTATGTCGAGCCATGTACTGTCTCGAGACGTCGAGTGACCCACACCAATGCGCAACATGTTTTTTCGAATGGTGTATAACGGGTTTCATAATCTAAGAATTTTTTGCGAGATAGTAAATGACTCGTTCCTTTTTTCGGTTTCATCGTGTTGGTCGAGCACACATCCCATTGACTCTTCGAGAACTGACAAATATAGTATTAGAGGTCTCCCTTCAACGGGTGGCACCAATACTGGTGGATTAGTTAAACAGGCTTTGATTTTATCAAACGCTTGTTGGCATTCTTCATTCCACACCGTTGGTTGATTTTTGCGCAATAGTTTAAAGATGGGTATACATTTGTCACGTTAGCTGTGCGATGAAACGGGCGATGTAATTTATTCGGCCTAGAAAACCTCCGACCTCCTTTTACGTGCTTGGTGGGGGCATTTCCAAAATCGCCTTGGTTTTGTCGGGGTCCACCTCAATTCCCCTTTCGTCGACAATGAACCCTAAGAGCTTTCTGATCGCACTCCGAAAGTGCACTTTCCGGGTTTAGTTTAAGTTGATACTTCGGAGTCGATCAAAGAGTTTTCTGAGGTAAAGAATGTGGTCCATTTCATTCCTAGACTTGGCTATCATGTCATCCACGTATACTTCTATTTCTTTGTGGATCATGTCATGAAAAAGTGTAACCATAGCCCTTTGATAGGTCGCCTCTGCATTTTTTAGCCCAAATGGCATCACACGGTAACAAAAGGTGCCCCATGGTGTGATGAAGGAGATTTTTCTCTATCCTCAACGGCCAACTTGATCTGGTTGTACCCCGCATACCCATCCATAAAGGAATAAAGCGTATTGGTAGCGGTATGGTCTACCAACGTGTCTATATGTGGTAGGGAAAATTGTCCTTAGGACTTGCTCGATTGAGGTCCCTATAGTCCACGCAAACCACGACCTTCCAGGTCTTTTTCATGACGGGCACTATGTTGGCTAACCATTACGGGTATTTGGAGACCACAAGGAAATTAGCATCCAGTTGCCTTTGTATCTCCTCCTTTATCATTAAAGACCGAGTCGGGCTTAATTCTTCTAAGCTTACGCTTTGCGGTCGAAACCCCTCTTTTAGTGGCAACCTATGCTCCACTATACTCGTGTCAAGCCCAGGCATGTCGTGATAAGACCAAGCAAACACATCTATATACTCTTTCGGAAGTTGGACCAATCCCTCCTTTACATTGCTCTTCATTTGGGTGCCAATGTTCACCTTTTTCTCCTCATCCCCTTTTCCCAAATTGATTGCTTCTATTTCTTCCTCATGTGGTCGTATGATGTGTGTTTCCTTTTCTAGCATTCTCCGCACGTCCGGAGAAATGGTCTCCTGCTCACTTTGTCGGACTCGACCCATTCGCTTTCCGTTTCCAGGGTCCACAGAGATTCATCAATTACGGACATGACGTGTTTTAGGTTCTGTTTTTAGTCATAGATTTTATTATTCGATTTACTTTTGAAAGAATAATAAATAGAAGAGAGAAAAGAATGAATATGACCAAAAAATGCCTCATGTATTAATGAAAGATGAAAATGTATGTACAAGCCCTTTAATCAAAGATTCCTGCGGCCACGGGCGGGGATCGCAGGAAGTACGAGAGAAAATCATAAAAAACTAGGGGCTGATCCTCCCAGTCCTCCTTCTCTGCTACTCCGGCTTGGATAGAGGTTTGGCTTCGGCGGCGAAGCGAAGCGTCGAAAGTTATCCACCGGCGTCGATTAACTCTTGAACCCGATATTTAAGGGTCAAGCGGTTCTCGTGGAGTGCCGGGTGCCCACTGAATGGTAAGCGCATTTCTCGTTCGGCTTGTACCATTCGGGATAGGGAGGCTCCAATGGTTTTTTGGGAGGTGCGCAGGTCGGGAGCTTAGCCTCCAACAGCTGGGGTAGCGGCAATCCATAGGAAGTGGTGATGGGAGTGAACTTCCTTTCCTTCTTGCGAGGTTGCCTAGCCGTTGATGGGGCGAGAAGAAGGAGTGGCGAAGTTGATTGCATGTACGAGACTCGTCCTTCTTCTTGCCGGTAGGCTTTCCGAATGAGGGTGCGATGCGGGAAGAGCTGTGCTATCTTCCGCTCCTCGAGACCTTGCTCTACTCTTTCCCCCACGGTGACTATGTCGAGAAAAGGTTGGAGGTGCGGCTATAGCCTTGTCGTAGTACGCTCCGGTCGGTGAGTCGATAAACATAGCCACTTGTCTCCTTGTCCGTCAAGGGAGGCTCTATCCGGGCCGCCAATTCCCTCCATCTCTGGGCATATGCTTTGAAGGATTCGTCGTTCCTCTTGCTCGGGGATCCGAGATCCGACCTATCGGGGGTCGGATCAATGTTGTACCGATAGCGACGAAGGAAAGCATCGGCCAATTGTTTCCGGCTTCGGACCTGCCCTCTCTCCAGCTGCATATACCGGTTGAGGGCCGCGTCTGCCGGGCTCTCCTGAAGCGGTGAATCGGGAGTTTCTCGTTGTCGGCGTAGGCGGCCATCTTACGACGGTACATCGTAAGATGGTTCTTGGGGCGAGTCAGCCGGCGTACTTTGGGAAGTCCGGGACCTTGAATTTGGGAGGGAAGTGGATGTCCTTCACCGGACACATATCCGCGAGCCTCCTTGACGTCGAAGTTATGCCCTTCGACCGCCTTGAGCCTCTCCTCCAGGGCGGAGAGTTGTTGTTTGGATATTTACGGGGTAAGGACGCGAGCCGTCTTAACATCCTTATCGCCATAGAAGTGTTCCTCCTCCTCCTCCTCCTCATGAGGAGGGATATGCTCGGCTTGGCCCTCGCCGCCCTTGCTCCGGCCTTGGCGTATGACCTCCATCGGTTGGGCTACACTGCTCCCGAAGGATGTCGACTTCAGCAGAAAGTTTTCGGTTCTCGCTCCTCTAATTTTTCCATTGCCTTCACTTTTTGCGCACGAGTACGAGTAGGGAGAGGACCGACCACTTTCTAGAATGCCCAAAAAGTTTTTATTTAATGCATGTTGAGTGTTTAAACTAAAACGAGTATGCTTATGCATGAGAGATTTTGTTTAAATGATGCTTGAATGCGCTATCACTTTTTATTTTTCTCTCTTGGTTTTTCTTCGCTCATGTATGATTTGATTTTGTCAAAAGTTGTTTTATTTATTTATTATTATTATATTTTTTTTTGGTACTTTGATTTTGATTTGATGTTTTATTTTTATAGCCTCTTATCTCTTTTGTCGGAACTGCATGACTACTTAGCTTACAAAGAACCTGAAATCAGGCTAGCTAAAAGGCAGACTGTCCGAGATAAGGGTGTTTATGAAAAAACAATTGTTTAACGTCCCTTATCTCTTACTGTCGGAGCTGCGTGGCTACTTAGCTTACAAAGAACCTGAAATCGAGGCTAGCTAAAAGGCGGCTGTCAGAGATAAGGGTGTTTATTTGGAAAAATATTTTTCGTGGTTTTTGTTTTGTTGTTTGTTTATGCAATGTAACAAACAAATGCAGCAAACAAATGCACACACAATTCGAACATCCCAGAACAGGCGAATCTTCATTTATCACGAGGTAGGGTTTTCCTGCAGAAAAGTGCATTGGCTAGGCTAGGTTCTAACTGTTCTCACCGGGCTAAAGGCCCCCAAGGTGCCCCCATTATAGGGTCCCCGACTCCCCAGCCGTCCAGACCATGCTTAGCACTAGGGCCATAGTCGGTCTTATTGCCAAAGGAGGAAGGTTATCACCTTGAGTGGTGGTTTCCGATCACACCTGGTGGGCGCAAGGCCCTCACGCAGCGAGCCGTACCTGCCACCCGCTCCCTATGGGTTTCTCACTTGCCCCGGGTATAGGGGGAGCTGTTGTGTGCAAAGGTTGGTGTGCAATTTTTATTTCAAACAATTGCATAATAAACAAACAACGGTTATTAAAGCCATTCAAATAAAGCATGTTATAAAACAAGGTAAGGGCAAAAGCATTTTTCTTGGTTTATTTATTTATTTTAAGCTGGCCCATCACTAAATGGGATCAACTCTCTAGGCTTCCCCAGTGGAGTCGCCATCTGTCACAGCCGATCCCGCAAAGGGGGAATGGTGGTCGGAGCGACGCGATGGTTTTTCGACTCTTTTATTTCTTTCGTAATCGCGTTTTTTATTGGTTACAACGCTTTTATTCGTCCGATAAACGGGCTAACTTAAAGCGAGGTTTTCGAAAATGTGTCTTTGGGTTGTCCGATAACCGGGCTAACCCTAAAGACTTTTATGGGTTCTATGGAGTCGCCACCGATGTTTTTACCGGAAACATCGGAAAAGGGATAAAAAGGTGTTGGTTTTCGAAAACCAACTTTGGTCCATTAAAACCAGAGTTGGGTAAGGGAGTTAGTTACGTGTAAAGGGGGTATTAGCCCCTTTACGACGCCCCTTTCGGGTTCCCTATGACAGGCCAGCTTATTTTATTGGTAAATGAACTAGAAAATAATGCTTTTGCCCTTTTTATTTTGCGGTATTTAAAAAATATGACTACATGGCCCTAATTTCTATTGCAGCATTTGTAATTAAAGCGGTAAAAGTAAGAAGAGAGAATTTTGCACCTTCGAAGCAAGCTTTTTGTATTAACTCTCAATAAAGTGGGTGCATTTTGGCAGCCCTTCACTCTACAAAATCTCAGAAACTCCGGAAATGCCTCGGAGGGATTCTAAAGAAGATTTAGAACGCTCGGAATTCTACTAAAGACGCTCGAAACTCCGGAAATGCCTCGAAGGGGTTCTAGAGAGAGAAAATCTAGAGAGAAGGGAGAGCTAATGCTTGAGGTCTCTGGAAATGAGGGGAGAGAGCCCCTATTTATAGGTTTTCGGGCTCGGCGGGGTCCAGAACGCCGTTCTCGTCGCGACAGGGCCGGAACGCCGTCGGACGAGACGGGAACGACGTCCGGGCTTGCTGAAAGGGGCGGAACGCCGTCTGCTCCTTCGCGAGATGGCCGAACGCCGTCTCGCCAAGCGAGACGGCGTTCTCGCCTTTCGCGAGGTCGGACGGCGTTCCAGGCGTCCCAGACGGCGTTCTCGACCCTTAAAGGCGAGAAAACTTATTTCTATGCAAAAAACACCTCCTATCCTAGTATGGGAGCCTAATAGTCTCTCCTAATGGCTTGTTAGGCTTCTTCCATCTTCAAATAGTGGTCTTCTTGTCCTTTATTTGGAGGCCGGGCAAGATTTGGGGTCTACAGCTGCCCCCCTTTACCGACTAATTGGTTGTTGGCCTGTTGTGCCAGACAGGTCGATAGGAAGGTAAAGGAGTTGACCCTCTTGCCGGTTGGTCCTTCGAGATCGTTCGCCCTTTGCGGCGGATGATCCTCCGGGGAAAAGATGTTGTGTCGTGCGCCTTCGGGATACTACTTCGACGTAGCCGATCCCTTTGGTTAACACATGGTAGAACCTCCGGATACCCCTTCGACGGTGGCCGATCCTTCGGTTGATGGGTATAAACCCCCATCGAGCTGGTAGTGTGCGGTCCGTTGTGTGGGACTGGATGGGTATGAACCCCCATCGGGTTGGTAGTGTGCGGTCCGTTGGTTACTCCACTTGGGGACCGGATGGGTATGAACCCCCATCGGGGTGGTAGGCTGCGGCTTCACTGGGGATCCAGGTGCAATCGTGTGCGTAGGTTGATAGGTATAAACTCCCTATCAGGCTGGTACAGTCCTCAGTGTAGGACTGGCGGTGGTGGCGGCTTACAGTTCAGGTGGCCCATGTGCCGGTTCCTGGAGTGTCTTTTGTTTGGTAGATGAGTTTGGACTTCGATGGTCGTCCAGGTTACGTTGGGGACTTTTGTGTTTCATCCGGCTTCGTTGGTCGCTGGGGATTCTTTGTTTTTGACTCTTTTGGTAGTTGCTCGACCCTTGCCTGATCGGTCGGGTGGGTCTTGTTTGTTTGATCGACTTCGTTTGGTAGTCGAAGTTTGGTGGTTGTACCATTTGACAAGGTTTTACCGGGGTATCTTGATGCAAACATGAAGATGAATGCTTTATGTTATGAAGTATGTTTGTTTGTTTTGATCCTGACAAAGTCCTATTCGTGCGACTATTTGTGTGTGGATGCTTGTTGATGCAATTTTTTTGAAGGCATCTAGAAAGTGGCCAGGTACTTCCTTTCTTTTTTTGTTTTCTCGTGGCTTGTTTTTTGTACTTTTTGTTTTAACCCTATCTTTTGCCTAGACCAGCCCTTTTCGGGTTTTCAATCTAGCGGGTTTTCATATTATTTTTGGGCTCTTCTTTTTTCTTTTTATGAAAACCTTATTTTTTGCCTAGACCGCCCTTTGCGGGTTTTCGATCTAGCGGGCTATCTTTGCTCTTTTTACTTTTGGCGACCCTGGTTGATGATTTTCATTCTTGTTTTTATGTTTTCTCGAATTGCTTGTTTTATGCATGTTCATATTTCGTTAATACGAGAGGCATTCACACAAGTAGGTAAAGAGAGAAAAGACAATTTTTATTGATGCATAAACAAGCTGGTTTATTTTTACATGGGGGTTTACAAAGGAATTTGTAAGCAAGGCTGGCCAAGGTTGGCTAAAGCTGTATGAGGGTGTCACGATCATGTCTGTGATCTCTGTTTCCCTGTTTCGCCTGGTTACTTCGATTGAGATGCTCGAGCCCGGAGTGAAGACTATGCGAAGTCCGCTTGCTTGGTGAGGGTATCACCTTAGTCGCCTTTGCGGTTTTCGGCTAAGGTAATCATTGCTCTATTATTATATATATATTATTTTTTTTTTTTTTTTTTTTTGGGAACCTCTAATTTTTGCCTAGGACGTATCCTAGCGAGGGATGTAGACCCTATCTTTTGCCCAGGACGCTCTTTACGAGTTTTCGTCCTGACGGGTCATGAGCAGTGTCTTTTAGGCGTAATATTTTTTCACCGCATCTGAGTTGATAGGGTATCGGAGCTCTTCTCCGTCCATGTTAGTGAGGATGAGGGCTCCTCCTGAAAAAGCTCTTTTGACCACAAAGGGTCCCTCGTAGTTTGGTGTCCACTTCCCAATTTTGTCTTTCTGGGCTGGGAGCAGCTTCTTTATCACCAGATCGCCCTCTTGGAAAGTGCGAGGATTGACCTTTTTGTCATAGGCTTTCTTGATTTTCCTTTGATAAGCCTGCCCCCGACATATGGCGTCCAACCGTTTCTCTTCAATTAGGTTCAACTGATCATATCGGTTTCGGACCCATTCAGCTTCCGTCAACTTTGCTTCCATGACAACTCGCAGGGAGGGTATTTCGATTTCTACTGGCAGCACAACCTCCATTCCGTACACGAGAGAAAACGGGGTAGCCCCTGTGGAGGTTCGTACCGATGTTCGGTAGCCATGTAAAGCAAAGGGAAGTAGTTCATGCCAATCCTTATGGGTCACTACCATTTTTTGGATGATTCTTTTGATATTCTTATTGGCTGCCTCTACTGCACCATTCATCTTTGGTCGGTACGGAGAGGAATTGTGGTGTTGTATTTTGAAATCTCGGCATAACTCCTCCATCATTCTATTATTGAGATTGGTCCCATTGTTAGTAATGAGTCTATGAGGGATGCCGTACCGACATATGATGTTTTTCTTGATGAAGGTGGTCGCTACTTTTCGAGTTACATGTGCGTATGACGCTGCCTCAACCCACTTGGTGAAATAGTCGATTGCTACCAAGATGAAGCGATGGCCGTTAGATGCTTTGGGTTCGATGGGTCCGATGACATCCATGCCCCACATAGAAAATGGCCATGGTGTAGCCAAGTTACTGAGAGGTGCGGGCGGCACATGAATGTTGTCAGCATAAATTTGGCACTTGTGACACTTCTTGGCATATTGGTGGCAATCGGCTTCCATCGTGGACCAAAAATATCCTGCCCTTAAAATCTTTTTGGCCATGACATGTCCAGGTGCGTGGGTCCCAAAAGCTCCCTTGTGGATTTCTTTTATCGGTTTTGGGCTTCTTCTTGATCTACACATCTTAACGAGTGGAGTCGGGGCTTCTTTTGTAGAGGGTTCCTTCAATCAACGTGAACCCCACAGCCCTTTTTCGAATGGCGCGCTTATCATTGCCGCTAATTCCCTCGGGATATTCGCCCCTCATGAGATATTGCTTGATATCATGATACCAAGGGTTTTGGTCGCGCTCGCCATTTACTGCCATGCAGAAGGCTTGTTTATCATGTAATTTCACTTGAATAATCGGCATCTCATGTTCTTGATCTAGGGCAAACATGGATGATAGGGTGGCAAGGGCGTCTGCGATTTGATTGTCCTCCCTTGGGATGTACTTGGAAGGTGACGCTTTCCATTCTTGAGACCAATTCACGGATGTACTCTAGGTATGGGATCAATTTGGAGTTCGGGTTTCCCATTCACCTTTAAGTTGATAGATGACGAGGGATGAGTCACCAGAATATTTTGAGCTTAGTGACCCCATGATCTAAAGCCGCTCGGATTCCCAACGCACATGCTTCGTATTCGGCCATGTTATTGGTGCAATCGAAATTGAGCCTAGTCGTTACAGGGATGTGTTTCTTTTCAGGAGATATCAAAATAGCTCCTACCCCGTGTCCAAGCATGTTGGCAGCCCCATCGAAGAACATGGTCCACATCTCTTCTTTGGTCTCTTCGTGTTCGATGTGCATGATGTGCTCATCGGGGAAGTCGTCTTGTACGGACTGGTATTCGTCTGTGGATCCATGAGCTAGATAATCCGCTAGGGGACTTCCTTTGATAGCTTTTTGGGTGACATGGATAATGTCAAATTCTGAGAGGAGAACTTGCCACCTAGCTATTCTTCCAGTCAAGATGGGCTTCTCGAAGAGGTATTTGATTGGGTCCATTTTAGAGACCAACCATGTTGTATGTCGAGCCATGTACTGTCTGAGACGCTGAGTGACCCACACCAATGCGCAACATGTTTTTTCGAATGGTGTATAACGGGTTTCATAATCTAAGAATTTTTTGCGAGATAGTAAATGACTCGTTCCTTTTTTCGGTTTCATCGTGTTGGCCGAGCACACATCCCATTGACTCTTCGAGAACTGACAAATATAGTATTAGAGGTCTCCCTTCAACGGGTGGCACCAATACCGGTGGATTAGTTAAACAGGCTTTGATTTTATCAAACGCCTGTTGGCATTCTTCATTCCACACCGTTGGTTGATTTTTGCGCAATAGTTTAAAGATGGGTATACATTTGTCTGTTAACTGTGCGATGAAACGGGCGATGTAATTTATTCGGCCTAGAAAACCTCTGACCTCCTTTTCTGTGCTTGGTGGGGGCATTTCCAAAATCGCCTTGGTTTTGTCGGGGTCCACCTCAATTCCCCTTTCGCTGACAATGAACCCTAAGAGCTTTCCTGATCGCACTCCAGAAAGTGCACTTTCCGGGTTTAGTTTAAGTTGATACTTCGGAGTCGATCAAAGAGTTTTCCGAGGTAAAGAATGTGGTCCATTTCATTCCTAGACTTGGCTATCATGTCATCCACGTATACTTCTATTTCTTTGTGGATCATGTCATGAAAAAGTGTAACCATAGCCCTTTGATAGGTCGCCCCTGCATTTTTTAGCCCAAATGGCATCACACGGTAACAAAAGGTGCCCCATGGTGTGATGAAGGAGATTTTTTCTCTATCCTCAATGGCCAACTTGATCTGGTTGTACCCCGCATACCCATCCATAAAGGAATAAAGCGTATTGGTAGCAGTATGGTCTACCAACGTGTCTATATGTGGTAGGGGAAAATTGTCCTTAGGACTTGCTCGATTGAGGTCCCTATAGTCCACGCAAACCCTGACCTTCCCGGTCTTTTTCATGACGGGCACTATGTTGGCTAACCATTCTGGGTATTTGGAGACCACAAGGAAATTAGCATCCAGTTGTTTTTGTATCTCCTCCTTTATCATTAAAGACCAGTCAGGCTTAATTCTTCTAAGCTTCTGCTTTACTGGTCGAAACCCCTCTTTTAGTGGCAACCTATGCTCCACTATACTCGTGTCAAGCCCAGGCATGTCGTGATAAGACCAAGCAAACACATCTATATACTCTTTCAGAAGTTGGACCAATCCCTCCTTTACATTGCTCTTCATTTGGGTGCCAATGTTCACCTTTTTCTCCTCATCCCCTTTTCCCAAATTGACTGCTTCTATTTCTTCCTCATGTGGTCGTATGATGTGTGTTTCCTTTTCTAGCATTCTCTGCACGTCCGGAGAAATGGTCTCCTGCTCACTGTCGGACTCGACCCATTCGCTTTCCGTTTCCAGGGTCCACAGAGATTCATCAATTACAGACATGACGTGTTTTAGGTTCTGTTTTTAGTCATAGATTTTATTATTCGATTTACTTTTGAAAGAATAATAAATAGAAGAGAGAAAAGAATGAATATGACCAAAAAATGCCTCATGTATTAATGAAAGATGAAAATGTATGTACAAGCCCTTTAATCAAAGATTCCTGCGGCCACGGGCGGGGATCGCAGGAAGTACGAGAGAAAATCATAAAAAACTAGGGGCTGATCCTCCCAGTCCTCCTTCTCTGCTACTCGGCTTGGATAGAGGTTTGGCTTCGGCGGCGAAGCGAAGCGTCGAAAGTTATCCACCGGCGTCGATTAACTCTTGAACCCGATATTTAAGGGTCAAGCAGTTCTCTGTGGAGTGCCCGGGTGCCCCTGAATGGTAAGCGCATTTCTCGTTCGGCTTGTACCATTCAGGATAGGGAGGCTCCAATGGTTTTTTGGGAGGTGCGCAGGTCAGGAGCTTAGCCTCCAACAGCTGGGGTAGCAGCAATCCATAGGAAGTGGTGATGGGAGTGAACTTCCTTTCCTTCTTGCGAGGTTGCCTAGCCGTTGATGGGGCAGAAGAAGGAGTGGCGAAGTTGATTGCATGTACGAGACTCGTCCTTCTTCTTGCCGGTAGGCTTTCCGAATGAGGGTGCGATGCGGGAAGACTGTGCTATCTTCCCGCTCCTCGAGACCTTGCTCTACTCTTTCCCCCACGGTGACTATGTCCGAGAAAAGGTTGGAGGTACTGGCTATAGCCTTGTCGTAGTACGCTCCAGTCAGTGAGTCGATAAACATAGCCACTGTCTCCTTGTCTGTCAAGGGAGGCTCTATCTGGGCCGCCAATTCCCTCCATCTCTGGGCATATGCTTTGAAGGATTCGTCGTTCCTCTTGCTCGGGGATCGAGATCTGACCTATCGGGGTCGGATCAATGTTGTACCGATAGCGACGAAGGAAAGCATCGGCCAATTGTTTCCGGCTTCGGACCTGCCCTCTCTCCAGCTGCATATACCGGTTGAGGGCCGCGTCCGCCAGGCTCTCCTGAAAGCGGTGAATCGGGAGTTTCTCGTTGTCGGCGTAGGCGGCCATCTTACGACGGTACATCGTAAGATGGTTCTTGGGGCGAGTCGGCCGGCGTACTTTGGGAAGTCCGGGACCTTGAATTTGGGAGGGAAGTGGATGTCCTTCACCGAGACACATATCCGCGGCCTCCTTGACGTCGAAGTTATGCCCTTCGACCGCCTTGAGCCTCTCCTCCGGGGCGGAGAGTTGTTGTTTGGATATTTACGGGGTAAGGACGCGAGCCGTCTTAACATCCTTATCGCCATAGAAGTGTTCCTCCTCCTCCTCCTCCTCATGAGGAGGGATATGCTCGGCTTGGCCCTCGCCGCCCTTGCTCTGGCCTTGGCGTATGACCTCCATCGGTTGGGCTACACGCTCCCGAAGGATGTCGACTTCAGCAGAAAGTTTTCGGTTACTGCTCCTCTAATTTTTCCATTGCCTTCACTTTTTGCGCACGAGTACGAGTAGGGAGAGGACCGGCCACTTTCTAGAATGCCCAAAAAGTTTTTATTTAATGCATGTTGAGTGTTTAAACTAAAACGAGTATGCTTATGCATGAGAGATTTTGTTTAAATGATGCTTGAATGCGCTATCACTTTTTATTTTTCTCTCTTGGTTTTTCTTCGCTCATGTATGATTTGATTTTGTCAAAAGTTGTTTTATTTATTTATTATTATTATATTTTTTTTGGTACTTTGATTTTGATTTGATGTTTTATTTTTATAGCCTCTTATCTCTTACTGTCGGAGCTGCGTGGCTACTTAGCTTACAAAGAACACGAAATCGAGGCTAGCTAAAGAGCGGATCGTCAGAGATAAGGGTGTTTATGAAAAAACAATTGTTTAACGTCCCTTATCTCTTACGTCGGAGCTGCGTGGCTACTTAGCTTACAAAGAACACTGAAATCGAGGCTAGCTAAAAGGCGGACTGTCAGAGATAAGGGTGTTTATTTGGAAAAATATTTTTCGTGGTTTTTGTTTTGTTGTTTGTTTATGCAATGTAACAAACAAATGCAGCAAACAAATGCACACACAATTCGAACATCCCAGAACAGGCGAATCTTCATTTATCACGAGGTAGGGTTTTCCTGAGAAAAGTGCATTGGCTAGGCTAGGTTCTAGCTGTTCTCACCGGGCTAAAGGCCCCCAAGGTGCCCCCATTATAGGGTCCCCGACTCCCCGGCCGTCCGACCATGCTTAGCACTAGGGCCATAGTCGGTCTTATTGCCAAAGGAGGAAGGTTATCACCTTGAGTGGTGGTTTCCGATCACTGCTGGTGGGCGCAAGGCCCTCACGCAGCGAGCCGTACACGCCACCCGCTCCCTATGGGTTTCTCACTTGCCCCCGGGTATAGGGGGAAGCTGTTGTGTGCAAAGGTTGGTGTGCAATTTTTATTTCAAACAATTGCATAATAAACAAACAACGATTATTAAAGCCATTCAAATAAAGCATGTTATAAAACAAGGTAAGGGCAAAAGCATTTTTCTTGGTTTATTTATTTATTTTAAAGCTGGCCCATCACTAAATGGGATCAACTCTCTAGGCTTCCCCGGTGGAGTCGCCATCTGTCACCGCCAGTCCCGCAAAGGGGGAATGGTGGTCGGAGCGACGCGATGGTTTTTCGACTCTTTTATTTCTTTCGTAATCGCGTTTTTTATTGGTTACAACGCTTTTATTCGTCAGATAAACGGGCTAACTTAAAGCGAGGTTTTCGAAAATGTGTCTTTGGGTTGTCCAGATAGCTTAGGGCTAACCCTAAAGACTTTTATGGGTTCTATGGAGTCGCCACTGATGTTTTTACCGGAAACATCGGAAAAGGAGTAAAAAGGTGTTGGTTTTCGAAAACCAACTTTGGTCCATTAAAACCAGAGTTGGGTAAGGGAGTTAGTTACGTGTAAAGGGGTATTAGCCCCTTTACGACGCCCTTCGGGTTCCCTATGACGAGGCGAGCTTATTTTATTGGTAAATGAACTAGAAAATAATGCTTTTGCCCTTTTTATTTTGCGGTATTTAAAAAATATGACTACATGGCCCTAATTTCTATTGCGGCATTTGTAATTAAAGCGGTAAAAGTAAGAAGAGAGAATTTTGCACCTTCGAAGCAAGCTTTTTGTATTAACTCTCAATAAAGTGGGTGCATTTTGGCAGCCCTTCACTCTACAAAATCTCGAAACTCCGGAAATGCCTCGGAGGGATTCTAAAGAAGATTTAGAACGCTCGGAATTCTACTAAAGACGCTCGAAACTCCGGAAATGCCTCGAAGGGGTTCTAGAGAGAGAAAATCTAGAGAGAAGGGAGAGCTAATGCTTGAGGTCTCGGAAATGAGGGGAGAGAGCCCCTATTTATAGGTTTTCGGGCTGGCGGGGTCCGAACGCCGTTCTCGTCCGACGGGGCCGGAACGCCGTGCTGGACGAGGCGGGAACGACGTGCGGAGCTTGCTTGAAAGGGCGGAACGCCGTCTGCTCCTTCGCGAGATGGCCGAACGCCGTCTCGCCAAGCGAGACGGCGTTCTCGCCTTTCCGCGAGGTCGAGACGGCGTTCTGGGCGTCCCGGACGGCGTTCTCGACCCTTAAAGGCGAGAAAACTTATTTCTATGCAAAAAACACCTCCTATCCTAGTATGGGAGCCTAATAGTCTCTCCTAATGGCTTGTTAGGCTTCTTCCATCTTCAAATAGTGGTCTTCTTGTCCTTTATTTGGAGGCGGGCAAGATTTGGGGTCTACAGTTGCCCCCTTTACACGACTAATTGGTTGTTGGCCTGTTGTGCCGGACAGGTCGATAGGAAGGTAAAGGAGTTGACCCTCTTGCCGGTTGGTCCTTCGAGATCGTTCGCCCTTTGCGGCGGATGATCCTGCGGGGAAAAGATGTTGTGTCGTGCGCCTTCGGGATACTACTTCGACGTAGCCGATCCCTTTGGTTAACACATGGTAGAACCTCCGGATACCCCTTCGACGGTGGCCGATCCTTCGGTTGATGGGTATAAACCCCCCATCGAGCTGGTAGTGTGCGATCCGTTGTGTGGGGCTGGATGGGTATGAACCCCCATCGGGTTGGTAGTGTGCGGTCCGTTGGTTACTCCACTTGGGGACCGGATGGGTATGAACCCCCATCGGGGTGGTAGGCTGCGGCTTCACTGGGGATCCGGGTTCAATCGTGTGCGTAGGTTGATAGGTATAAACTCCCTATCAGGCTGGTATAGTCCTCGGTGTAGGAGCTGGCGGTGGTGGCGGCTTACGGTTCGGGTGGCCCATGTGCGGTTCTGGAGTGTCTTTTGTTTGGTAGATGAGTTTGGACTTCGATGGTCGTCCAGGTTACGTTGGGGACTTTTGTGTTTCATCCGGCTTCGTTGGTCGTTGGGGATTCTTTGTTTTTGACTCTTTTGGTAGTTGCACGACCCTTGCTGATCGGTCGGGTGGGTCTTGTTTGTTTGATCGACTTGTTTGGTAGTCGAAGTTTGGTGGTTGTACCATTTGACAAGGTTTTACCGGGGTATCTTGATGCAAACATGAAGATGAATGCTTTATGTTATGAAGTATGTTTGTTTGTTTTGATCTGACAAAGTCCTATTCGTGCGACTATTTGTGTGTGGATGCTTGTTGATGCAATTTTTTTGAAGGCATCTAGAAAGTGGCCAGGTACTTCCTTTCTTTTTTTGTTTTCTCGTGGCTTGTTTTTTGTACTTTTTGTTTTAACCCTATCTTTTGCCTAGACCGCCCTTTTCGGGTTTTCAATCTAGCGGGTTTTCATATTATTTTTGGGCTCTTCTTTTTTCTTTTTATGAAAACCTTATTTTTTGCCTAGACCGCCCTTTGCGGGTTTTCGATCTAGCGGGCTATCTTTGCTCTTTTTACTTTTGGCGACCCTGGTTGATGATTTTCATTCTTGTTTTTATGTTTTCTCGAATTGCTTGTTTTATGCATGTTCATATTTCGTTAATACGAGAGGCATTCACACAAGTAGGTAAAGAGAGAAAAGACAATTTTTATTGATGCATAAACAAGCTGGTTTATTTTTACATGGGGGTTTACAAAGGAATTTGTAAGCAAGGCTGGCCAAGGTTGGCTAAAGCTGTATGAGGGTGTCACGATCATGTACGTGATCTCTGTTTCCCTGTTTCGCTCGGTTACTTCGATTGAGATGCTCGAGCCGGAGTGAAGACTATGCGAAGTCCGCTTGCTTGGTGAGGGTATCACCTTAGTCGCCTTTGCGGTTTTCGGCTAAGGTAATCATTGCTCTATTATTATATATATATTATTTTTTTTTTTTTTTTTTGGGAACCTCTAATTTTTGCCTAGGACGTATCCTAGCGAGGGATGTAGACCCTATCTTTTGCCCGGGACGCTCTTTACGAGTTTTCGTCCTGACGGGTCATGAGCGGTGTCTTTTAGGCGTAATATTTTTTCACCGCATCGAGTTGATAGGGTATCGGAGCTCTTCTCCGTCCATGTTAGTGAGGATGAGGGCTCCTCCTGAAAAAGCTCTTTTGACCACAAAGGGTCCCTCGTAGTTTGGTGTCCACTTCCCAATTTTGTCTTTACGAGTTTGGGAGCGGCTTCTTTATCACCGAGATCGCCCTCTTGGAAAGTGCGAGGATTGACCTTTTTGTCATAGGCTTTCTTGATTTTCCTTTGATAAGCCTGCCCCGACATATGGCGTCCAACCGTTTCTCTTCAATTAGGTTCAAGCTGATCATATCGGTTTCGGACCCATTCGGCTTCAGTCAACTTTGCTTCCATGACAACTCGCGGGGAGGGTATTTCGATTTCTACTGGCGGCACAACCTCCATTCGGTACACGAGAGAAAACGGGGTAGCCCCTGTGGAGGTTCGTACCGATGTTCGGTAGCCATGTAAAGCAAAGGGAAGTAGTTCATGCCAATCCTTATGGGTCACTACCATTTTTTGGATGATTCTTTTGATATTCTTATTGGTTGCCTCTCTTGCACCATTCATCTTTGGTCGGTACGGAGAGGAATTGTGGTGTTGTATTTTGAAATCTCGGCATAACTCCTCCATCATTCTATTATTGAGATTGGTCCCATTGTTAGTAATGAGTCTATGAGGGATGCCGTACCGACATATGATGTTTTTCTTGATGAAGGTGGTCGCTACTTTTCGAGTTACATGTGCGTATGACGCTGCCTCAACCCACTTGGTGAAATAGTCGATTGCTACCAAGATGAAGCGATGGCCGTTAGATGCTTTGGGTTCGATGGGTCCGATGACATCCATGCCCCACATAGAAAATGGCCATGGTGTAGCCAAGTTCGCGAGAGGTGCGGGCGGCACATGAATGTTGTCGGCATAAATTTGGCACTTGTGACACTTCTTGGCATATTGGTGGCAATCGGCTTCCATCGTGGACCAAAAATATCCTGCCCTTAAAATCTTTTTGGCCATGACATGTCCAGGTGCGTGGGTCCCAAAAGCTCCCTTGTGGATTTCTTTTATCAGTTTTTGGGCTTCTTCTTGATCTACACATCTTAACAGAGTGGAGTCGGGGCTTCTTTTGTAGAGGGTTCCTTCAATCAACGTGAACCCCACAGCCCTTTTTCGAATGGCGCGCTTATCATTGCCGCTAATTCCCTCGGGATATTCGCCCCTCATGAGATATTGCTTGATATCATGATACCAAGGGTTTTGGTCGCGCTCGCCATTTACTGCCATGCAGAAGGCTTGTTTATCATGTAATTTCACTTGAATAATCGGCATCTCATGTTCTTGATCTAGGGCAAACATGGATGATAGGGTGGCAAGGGCGTCTGCGATTTGATTGTCCTCCCTTGGGATGTCTTGGAAGGTGACGCTTTCCATTCTTGAGACCAATTCACGGATGTACTCTAGGTATGGGATCAATTTGGAGTTCCGGGTTTCCCATTCACCTTTAAGTTGATAGATGACGAGGGATGAGTCACTAGAATATTTTGAGCTTAGTGACCCCATGATCTAAAGCCGCTCGGATTCCCAACGCACATGCTTCGTATTCGGCCATGTTATTGGTGCAATCGAAATTGAGCCTAGTCGTTACGGGGATGTGTTTCTTTTCGGGAGATATCAAAATAGCTCCTACCCGGTGTCCAAGCATGTTGGCAGCCCCATCGAAGAACATGGTCCACATCTCTTCTTTGGTCTCTTCGTGTTCGATGTGCATGATGTGCTCATCGGGAAGTCGTCTTGTACGGACTGGTATTCGTCTGTGGATCCATGAGCTAGATAATCCGCTAGGGGACTTCCTTTGATAGCTTTTTGGGTGACATGGATAATGTCAAATTCGAGAGGAGAACTTGCCACCTAGCTATTCTTCCGGTCAAGATGGGCTTCTCGAAGAGGTATTTGATTGGGTCCATTTTAGAGACCAACCATGTTGTATGTCGAGCCATGTCTTGTACGAGACAGCTGAGTGACCCACACCAATGCGCAACATGTTTTTTCGAATGGTGTATAACGGGTTTCATAATCTAAGAATTTTTTTCGAGATAGTAAATGACTCGTTCCTTTTTTCGGTTTCATCGTGTTGGCAGAGCACACATCCCATTGACTCTTCGAGAACTGACAAATATAGTATTAGAGGTCTCCCTTCAACGGGTGGCACCAATACCGGTGGATTAGTTAAACGAGGCTTTGATTTTATCAAACGCCTGTTGGCATTCTTCATTCCACACCGTTGGTTGATTTTTGCGCAATAGTTTAAAGATGGGTATACATTTGTACGTTAGCTTGTGCGATGAAACGGGCGATGTAATTTATTCGGCCTAGAAAACCTCGACCTCCTTTTACGTGCTTGGTGGGGGCATTTCCAAAATCGCCTTGGTTTTGTCGGGGTCCACCTCAATTCCCCTTTCGCTGACAATGAACCCTAAGAGCTTTCCTGATCGCACTCCGAAAGTGCACTTTCCGGGTTTAGTTTAAGTTGATACTTCGGAGTCGATCAAAGAGTTTTCCGAGGTAAAGAATGTGGTCCATTTCATTCCTAGACTTGGCTATCATGTCATCCACGTATACTTCTATTTCTTTGTGGATCATGTCATGAAAAAGTGTAACCATAGCCCTTTGATAGGTCGCCCCTGCATTTTTTAGCCCAAATGGCATCACACGGTAACAAAAGGTGCCCCATGGTGTGATGAAGGAGATTTTTCTCTATCCTCAATGGCCAACTTGATCTGGTTGTACCCCGCATACCCATCCATAAAGGAATAAAGCGTATTGGTAGCGGTATGGTCTACCAACGTGTCTATATGTGGTAGGGGAAAATTGTCCTTAGGACTTGCTCGATTGAGGTCCCTATAGTCCACGCAAACCACGACCTTCCCGGTCTTTTTCATGACGGGCACTATGTTGGCTAACCATTACGGGTATTTGGAGACCACAAGGAAATTAGCATCCGAGTTGTTTTTGTATCTCCTCCTTTATCATTAAAGACCGGTCGGGCTTAATTCTTCTAAGCTTACGCTTCTGCGGTCGAAACCCCTCTTTTAGTGGCAACCTATGCTCCACTATACTCGTGTCAAGCCCGGGCATGTCGTGATAAGACCAAGCAAACACATCTATATACTCTTTCAGAAGTTGGACCAATCCCTCCTTTACATTGCTCTTCATTTGGGTGCCAATGTTCACCTTTTTCTCCTCATCCCCTTTTCCCAAATTGATTGCTTCTATTTCTTCCTCATGTGGTCGTATGATGTGTGTTTCCTTTTCTAGCATTCTCGCACGTCCGGAGAAATGGTCTCCCGCTCCTCTGTCGGACTCGACCCATTCGCTTTCCGTTTCCAGGGTCCACGAGAGATTCATCAATTACGGACATGACGTGTTTTAGGTTACGTTTTTAGTCATAGATTTTATTATTCGATTTACTTTTGAAAGAATAATAAATAGAAGAGAGAAAAGAATGAATATGACCAAAAAATGCCTCATGTATTAATGAAAGATGAAAATGTATGTACAAGCCCTTTAATCAAAGATTCCTGCGGCCACGGGCGGGGATCGCAGGAAGTACGAGAGAAAATCATAAAAAACTAGGGGCTGATCCTCCCCGTCCTCCTTCTCTGCTACTACTGGCTTGGATAGAGGTTTGGCTTCGGCGGCGAAGCGAAGCGTCGAAAGTTATCCACCGGCGTCGATTAACTCTTGAACCCGATATTTAAGGGTCAAGCGGTTCTCCGTGGAGTGCCGGGTGCCCCTGAATGGTAAGCGCATTTCTCGTTCGGCTTGTACCATTCGGGATAGGGAGGCTCCAATGGTTTTTTGGGAGGTGCGCGGGTCGGGAGCTTAGCCTCCAACAGGCTGGGGTAGCGGCAATCCATAGGAAGTGGTGATGGGAGTGAACTTCCTTTCCTTCTTGCGAGGTTGCCTAGCCGTTGATGGGGCGAGAAGAAGGAGTGGCGAAGTTGATTGCATGTACGAGACTCGTCCTTCTTCTTGCTGGTAGGCTTTCCGAATGAGGGTGCGGTCCGGGAAGGCTGTGCTATCTTCCCGCTCCTCGGACCTTGCTCTACTCTTTCCCCCACGGTGACTATGTCGAGAAAAGGTTGGAGGTGCTGGCTATAGCCTTGTCGTAGTACGCTCCGAGTCGGTGAGTCGATAAACATAGCCACTTGTCTCCTTGTCTGTCAAGGGAGGCTCTATCCGGGCCGCCAATTCCCTCCATCTCTGGGCATATGCTTTGAAGGATTCGTCGTTCCTCTTGCTCGGGGATCCGAGATCCGACCTATCGGGGGTCGGATCAATGTTGTACCGATAGCGACGAAGGAAAGCATCGGCCAATTGTTTCCGGCTTCGGACCTGCCCTCTCTCCAAGCTGCATATACCGGTTGAGGGCCGCGTCTGCCAGGCTCTCCTGAAAGCGGTGAATCGAGGAGTTTCTCGTTGTCGGCGTAGGCGGCCATCTTACGACGAGTACATCGTAAGATGGTTCTTGGGGCGAGTCAGCCGGCGTACTTTGGGAAGTCCGGGACCTTGAATTTGGGAGGGAAGTGGATGTCCTTCACCGGACACATATCCGCAGCCTCCTTGACGTCGAAGTTATGCCCTTCGACCGCCTTGAGCCTCTCCTCCAGGGCGGAGAGTTGTTGTTTGGATATTTACGGGGTAAGGACGCGAGCCGTCTTAACATCCTTATCGCCATAGAAGTGTTCCTCCTCCTCCTCCTCCTCATGAGGAGGGATATGCTCAGCTTGGCCCTCGCCGCCCTTGCTCCGGCCTTGGCGTATGACCTCCATCGGTTGGGCTACCTGCTCCAGAAGGATGTCGACTTCCGCGAAAGTTTTCGGTTACTGCTCCTCTAATTTTTCCATTGCCTTCACTTTTTGCGCACGAGTACGAGTAGGGAGAGGACCGGCCACTTTCTAGAATGCCCAAAAAGTTTTTATTTAATGCATGTTGAGTGTTTAAACTAAAACGAGTATGCTTATGCATGAGAGATTTTGTTTAAATGATGCTTGAATGCGCTATCACTTTTTATTTTTCTCTCTTGGTTTTTCTTCGCTCATGTATGATTTGATTTTGTCAAAAGTTGTTTTATTTATTTATTATTATTATATTTTTTTTGGTACTTTGATTTTGATTTGATGTTTTATTTTTATAGCCTCTTATCTCTTCTGTCGGAACTGCGTGGCTACTTAGCTTACAAAGAACACTGAAATCGAGGCTAGCTAAAAGGCAGGCTGTCAGAGATAAGGGTGTTTATGAAAAAACAATTGTTTAACGTCCCTTATCTCTTACGTCGGAACTGCGTGGCTACTTAGCTTACAAAGAACCTGAAATCGGGCTAGCTAAAAGGCGGACTGTCAGAGATAAGGGTGTTTATTTGGAAAAATATTTTTCGTGGTTTTTGTTTTGTTGTTTGTTTATGCAATGTAACAAACAAATGCAGCAAACAAATGCACACACAATTCGAACATCCCCGAACAGGCGAATCTTCATTTATCACGAGGTAGGGTTTTCTGCGAGAAAAGTGCATTGGCTAGGCTAGGTTCTAACTGTTCTCACCGGGCTAAAGGCCCCCAAGGTGCCCCCATTATAGGGTCCCCGACTCCCCGGCCGTCCGACCATGCTTAGCACTAGGGCCATAGTCGGTCTTATTGCCAAAGGAGGAAGGTTATCACCTTGAGTGGTGGTTTCCGATCACACTGGTGGGCGCAAGGCCCTCACGCGGCGAGCCGTACACGCCACCCGCTCCCTATGGGTTTCTCACTTGCCCCCGGGTATAGGGGGAAGCTGTTGTGTGCAAAGGTTGGTGTGCAATTTTTATTTCAAACAATTGCATAATAAACAAACAACAGTTATTAAAGCCATTCAAATAAAGCATGTTATAAAACAAGGTAAGGGCAAAAGCATTTTTCTTGGTTTATTTATTTATTTTAAGCTGGCCCATCACTAAATGGGATCAACTCTCTAGGCTTCCCCAGTGGAGTCGCCATCTGTCACCGCCGTCCCGCAAAGGGGGGAATGGTGGTCGGAGCGACGCGATGGTTTTTCGACTCTTTTATTTCTTTCGTAATCGCGTTTTTTATTGGTTACAACGCTTTTATTCGTCCGATAAACGGGCTAACTTAAAGCGAGGTTTTCGA
This sequence comes from Sphenostylis stenocarpa, assembly GCA_963425845.1. NCBI lineage: Eukaryota > Viridiplantae > Streptophyta > Magnoliopsida > Fabales > Fabaceae > Sphenostylis > Sphenostylis stenocarpa. The sequence continues at coordinate 100,821,416 of OY731403.1, forward strand.
AAATGTGTCTTTGGGTTGTCCGATAACCGGGCTAACCCTAAAGACTTTTTATGGGTTCTATGGAGTCGCCACCGATGTTTTTACCGGAAACATCGGAAAAGGGGTAAAAAAGGTGTTGGTTTTCGAAAACCAACTTTGGTCCATTAAAACCAGAGTTGGGTAAGGGAGTTAGTTACGTGTAAAGGGGGTATTAGCCCCTTTACGACGCCCTTTCGGGTTCCCTATGACGAGCCGGCTTATTTTATTGGTAAATGAACTAGAAAATAATGCTTTTGCCCTTTTTATTTTGCGGTATTTAAAAAATATGACTACATGGCCCTAATTTCTATTGCAGCATTTGTAATTAAAGCGGTAAAAGTAAGAAGAGAGAATTTTGCACCTTCGAAGCAAGCTTTTTGTATTAACTCTCAATAAAGTGGGTGCATTTTGGCAGCCCTTCACTCTACAAAATCTCAGAAACTCCGGAAATGCCTCGGAGGGATTCTAAAGAAGATTTAGAACGCTCAGAATTCTACTAAAGACGCTCAGAAACTCCGGAAATGCCTCGAAGGGGTTCTAGAGAGAGAAAATCTAGAGAGAAGGGAGAGCTAATGCTTGAGGTCTCTGGAAATGAGGGGGAGAGAGCCCCTATTTATAGGTTTTCGGGCCTGGCAGGGTCCAGAACGCCGTTCTCGTCTGACAGGGCCAGAACGCCGTCTGGACAGACGGGAACGACGTCTGGGCTTGCTGAAAGGGGCAGAACGCCGTCTGCTCCTTCGCAGATGGCCAGAACGCCGTCTCGCCAAGCGAGACGGCGTTCTCGCCTTTTCCGCGAGGTCAGACGGCGTTCTGGGCGTCCCAGACGGCGTTCTCGACCCTTAAAGGCGAGAAAACTTATTTCTATGCAAAAAACACCTCCTATCCTAGTATGGGAGCCTAATAGTCTCTCCTAATGGCTTGTTAGGCTTCTTCCATCTTCAAATAGTGGTCTTCTTGTCCTTTATTTGGAGGCCGGGCAAGATTTGGGGTCTACAGCTGCCCCCCCTTTACCTGACTAATTGGTTGTTGGCCTGTTGTGCCAGACAGGTCGATAGGAAGGTAAAGGAGTTGACCCTCTTGCCCGGTTGGTCCTTCAGATCGTTCGCCCTTTGCAGCGGATGATCCTCTGGGGAAAAGATGTTGTGTCGTGCGCCTTCAGGATACTACTTCTGACGTAGCCGATCCCTTTGGTTAACACATGGTAGAACCTCTGGATACCCCTTCTGACGGTGGCCGATCCTTCGGTTGATGGGTATAAACCCCCCATCAGGCTGGTAGTGTGCAGTCCGTTGTGTGGGACTGGATGGGTATGAACCCCCCATCAGGTTGGTAGTGTGCAGTCCGTTGGTTACTCCACTTGGGGACCGGATGGGTATGAACCCCCCATCAGGGTGGTAGCTGCAGCTTCACTGGGGATCCAGGTTCAATCGTGTGCGTAGGTTGATAGGTATAAACTCCCTATCAGGCTGGTATAGTCCTCAGTGTAGGACTGGCGGTGGTGGCGGCTTACAGTTCAGGTGGCCCATGTGCCGGTTCCTGGAGTGTCTTTTGTTTGGTAGATGAGTTTGGACTTCTGATGGTCGTCCAGGTTACGTTGGGGACTTTTGTGTTTCATCCAGCTTCGTTGGTCGCTGGGGATTCTTTGTTTTTGACTCTTTTGGTAGTTGCCTGACCCTTGCTGATCGGTCGGGTGGGTCTTGTTTGTTTGATCGACTTCTGTTTGGTAGTCGAAGTTTGGTGGTTGTACCATTTGACAAGGTTTTACCTGGGGTATCTTGATGCAAACATGAAGATGAATGCTTTATGTTATGAAGTATGTTTGTTTGTTTTGATCCTGACAAAGTCCTATTCGTGCGACTATTTGTGTGTGGATGCTGTTGATGCAATTTTTTTTGAAGGCATCTAGAAAGTGACCGGTACTTCCTTTCTTTTTTTGTTTTCTCGTGGCTTGTTTTTTGTACTTTTTGTTTTAACCCTATCTTTTGCCTAGACCGCCCTTTTCGGGTTTTCAATCTAGCGGGTTTTCATATTATTTTTGGGCTCTTCTTTTTTCTTTTTATGAAAACCTTATTTTTTGCCTAGACCGCCCTTTGCGGGTTTTCGATCTAGCGGGCTATCTTTGCTCTTTTTACTTTTGGCGACCCTGGTTGATGATTTTCATTCTTGTTTTTATGTTTTCTCGAATTGCTTGTTTTATGCATGTTCATATTTCGTTAATACAGAGGCATTCACACAAGTAGGTAAAGAGAGAAAAGACAATTTTTATTGATGCATAAACAACTGGTTTATTTTTACATGGGGGTTTACAAAGGAATTTGTAAGCAAGGCTGGCCAAGGTTGGCTAAACTGTATGAGGGTGTCACGATCATGTCTGTGATCTCTGTTTCCCTGTTTCGCCTGGTTACTTCGATTGAGATGCTCGAGCCCGGAGTGAAGACTATGCGAAGTCCGCTTGCTTGGTGAGGGTATCACCTTAGTCGCCTTTGCGGTTTTCGGCTAAGGTAATCATTGCTCTATTATTATATATATATTATTTTTTTTTTTTTTTTTTTGGGAACCTCTAATTTTTGCCTAGGACGTATCCTAGCGAGGGATGTAGACCCTATCTTTTGCCCAGGACGCTCTTTGCGAGTTTTCGTCCCGACGGGTCATGAGCGATGTCTTTTAGGCGTAATATTTTTTCACCGCATCGAGTTGATAGGGTATCGGAGCTCTTCTCCGTCCATGTTAGTGAGGATGAGGGCTCCTCCTGAAAAAGCTCTTTTGACCACAAAGGGTCCCTCGTAGTTTGGTGTCCACTTCCCAATTTTGTCTTTCTGGGCTGGGAGCAGCTTCTTTATCACCAGATCGCCCTCTTGGAAAGTGCGAGGATTGACCTTTTTGTCATAGGCTTTCTTGATTTTCCTTTGATAAGCCTGCCCCCGACATATGGCGTCCAACCGTTTCTCTTCAATTAGGTTCAACTGATCATATCGGTTTCGGACCCATTCAGCTTCCGTCAAATTTTGCTTCCATGACAACTCGCAGGGAGGGTATTTCGATTTCTACTGGCAGCACAACCTCCATTCCGTACACGAGAGAAAACGGGGTAGCCCCTGTGGAGGTTCGTACCGATGTTCGGTAGCCATGTAAAGCAAAGGGAAGTAGTTCATGCCAATCCTTATGGGTCACTACCATTTTTTGGATGATTCTTTTGATATTCTTATTGGTCGCCTCTATCGCACCATTCATCTTTGGTCGGTACGGAGAGGAATTGTGGTGTTGTATTTTGAAATCTCGGCATAACTCCTCCATCATTCTATTATTGAGATTGGTCCCATTGTTAGTAATGAGTCTATGAGGGATGCCGTACCGACATATGATGTTTTTCTTGATGAAGGTGGTCGCTACTTTTCGAGTTACATGTGCGTATGACGCTGCCTCAACCCACTTGGTGAAATAGTCGATTGCTACCAAGATGAAGCGATGGCCGTTAGATGCTTTGGGTTCGATGGGTCCGATGACATCCATGCCCCACATAGAAAATGGCCATGGTGTAGCCAAGTTACTGAGAGGTGCGGGCGGCACATGAATGTTGTCAGCATAAATTTGGCACTTGTGACACTTCTTGGCATATTGGTGGCAATCGGCTTCCATCGTGGACCAAAAATATCCTGCCCTTAAAATCTTTTTGGCCATGACATGTCCAGGTGCGTGGGTCCCAAAAGCTCCCTTGTGGATTTCTTTTATCAGGTTTTGGGCTTCTTCTTGATCCACACATCTTAACAGAGTGGAGTCGGGGCTTCTTTTGTAGAGGGTTCCTTCAATCAACGTGAACCCCACAGCCCTTTTTCGAATGGCGCGCTTATCATTGCCGCTAATTCCCTCGGGATATTCGCCCCTCATGAGATATTGCTTGATATCATGATACCAAGGGTTTTGGTCGCGCTCGCCATTTACTGCCATGCAGAAGGCTTGTTTATCATGTAATTTCACTTGAATAATCGGCATCTCATGTTCTTGATCTAGGGCAAACATGGATGATAGGGTGGCAAGGGCGTCTGCGATTTGATTGTCCTCCCTTGGGATGTACTGGAAGGTGACGCTTTCCATTCTTGAGACCAATTCACGGATGTACTCTAGGTATGGGATCAATTTGGAGTTCCGGGTTTCCCATTCACCTTTAAGTTGATAGATGACGAGGGATGAGTCACCGAATATTTTGAGCTTAGTGACCCCATGATCTAAAGCCGCTCGGATTCCCAACGCACATGCTTCGTATTCGGCCATGTTATTGGTGCAATCGAAATTGAGCCTAGTCGTTACAGGGATGTGTTTCTTTTCAGGAGATATCAAAATAGCTCCTACCCCGTGTCCAAGCATGTTGGCAGCCCCATCGAAGAACATGGTCCACATCTCTTCTTTGGTCTCTTCGTGTTCGATGTGCATGATGTGCTCATCGGGGAAGTCGTCTTGTACGGACTGGTATTCGTCTCGTGGATCCATGAGCTAGATAATCCGCTGAGGACTTCCTTTGATAGCTTTTTGGGTGACATGGATAATGTCAAATTCGAGAGGAGAACTTGCCACCTAGCTATTCTTCCGAGTCAAGATGGGCTTCTCGAAGAGGTATTTGATTGGGTCCATTTTAGAGACCAACCATGTTGTATGTCGAGCCATGTACTTGTCCGAGACGCTGAGTGACCCACACCAATGCGCAACATGTTTTTTCGAATGGTGTATAACGGGTTTCATAATCTAAGAATTTTTTACTGAGATAGTAAATGACTCGTTCCTTTTTCCGGTTTCATCGTGTTGGCTAGAGCACACATCCCATTGACTCTTCGAGAACTGACAAATATAGTATTAGAGGTCTCCCTTCAACGGGTGGCACCAATACCGGTGGATTAGTTAAACAGGCTTTGATTTTATCACATGCCTGTTGGCATTCTTCATTCCACACTGTTGGTTGATTTTTGCGCAATAGTTTAAAGATGGGTATACATTTGTCTCGTTAACTGTGCGATGAAACGGGCGATGTAATTTATTCGGCCTAGAAAACCTCTGACCTCCTTTTCTGTGCTTGGTGGGGGCATTTCCAAAATCGCCTTGGTTTTGTCAGGGTCCACCTCAATTCCCCTTTCGCTGACAATGAACCCTAAGAGCTTTCCTGATCGCACTCCGAAAGTGCACTTTCCCGGGTTTAGTTTAAGTTGATACTTCCGAGTCGATCAAAGAGTTTTCTCGAGGTAAAGAATGTGGTCCATTTCATTCCTAGACTTGGCTATCATGTCATCCACGTATACTTCTATTTCTTTGTGGATCATGTCATGAAAAAGTGTAACCATAGCCCTTTGATAGGTCGCCCCTGCATTTTTTAGCCCAAATGGCATCACACGGTAACAAAAGGTGCCCCATGGTGTGATGAAGGAGATTTTTTCTCTATCCTCAATGGCCAACTTGATCTGGTTGTACCCCGCATACCCATCCATAAAGGAATAAAGCGTATTGGTAGCAGTATGGTCTACCAACGTGTCTATATGTGGTAGGGGAAAATTGTCCTTAGGACTTGCTCGATTGAGGTCCCTATAGTCCACGCAAACCACGACCTTCCGGTCTTTTTCATGACGGGCACTATGTTGGCTAACCATTCGGGTATTTGGAGACCACAAGGAAATTAGCATCCAGTTGTTTTTGTATCTCCTCCTTTATCATTAAAGACCAGGTCGGGCTTAATTCTTCTAAGCTTCTCGCTTTACTCGGTCGAAACCCCTCTTTTAGTGGCAACCTATGCTCCACTATACTCGTGTCAAGCCCAGGCATGTCGTGATAAGACCAAGCAAACACATCTATATACTCTTTCAGAAGTTGGACCAATCCCTCCTTTACATTGCTCTTCATTTGGGTGCCAATGTTCACCTTTTTCTCCTCATCCCCTTTTCCCAAATTGACTGCTTCTATTTCTTCCTCATGTGGTCGTATGATGTGTGTTTCCTTTTCTAGCATTCTCTGCACGTCCGGAGAAATGGTCTCCTGCTCACTGTCGGACTCGACCCATTCGCTTTCCGTTTCCAGGGTCCACAGAGATTCATCAATTACAGACATGACGTGTTTTAGGTTCTGTTTTTAGTCATAGATTTTATTATTCGATTTACTTTTGAAAGAATAATAAATAGAAGAGAGAAAAGAATGAATATGACCAAAAAATGCCTCATGTATTAATGAAAGATGAAAATGTATGTACAAGCCCTTTAATCAAAGATTCCTGCGGCCACGGGCGGGGATCGCAGGAAGTACAGAGAAAATCATAAAAAACTAGGGGCTGATCCTCCCCGTCCTCCTTCTCTGCTACTCTGGCTTGGATAGAGGTTTGGCTTCGGCGGCAGAAGCAGAAGCGTCGAAAGTTATCCACCCGGCGTCGATTAACTCTTGAACCCGATATTTAAGGGTCAAGCAGTTCTCTGTGGAGTGCCCGGGTGCCCCTGAATGGTAAGCGCATTTCTCGTTCGGCTTGTACCATTCAGGATAGGGAGGCTCCAATGGTTTTTTGGGAGGTGCGCAGGTCGGGAGCTTAGCCTCCAAGCAGCTGGGTAGCAGCAATCCATAGGAAGTGGTGATGGGAGTGAACTTCCTTTCCTTCTTGCGAGGTTGCCTAGCCGTTGATGGGGCGAGAGAAGGAGTGGCGAAGTTGATTGCATGTACGGACTCGTCCTTCTTCTTGCCGGTAGGCTTTCCGAATGAGGGTGCGAGTCCTGGGAAGGCTGTGCTATCTTCCGGCTCCTCGAGACCTTGCTCTACTCTTTCCCCCACGGTGACTATGTCGAGAAAAGGTTGGAGAGTGCTGGCTATAGCCTTGTCGTAGTACGCTCCGAGTTGATGAGTCGATAAACATAGCCATTTGTCTCCTTGTCTGTCAAAGGAGGCTCTATCTACGGGCCGCCAATTCCCTCCATCTCTGGGCATATGCTTTGGAAGGATTCGTCGTTCCTCTTGCTCGGGGATCTGCGAGATACGACCTATCGAGGGTCGGATCAATGTTGTACCGATAGTGACGAAGAAAAGCATTAGCCAATTGTTTCCAGCTTCGGACTCGCCCTCTCTCCAATCGCCTGCATACCAGTTGAGGGCCGCGTCTGCCCGAGGCTCTCTGAAAGCGGTCGAATCGGGGAGTTTCTCGTTGTGGCGTAGGCGACCATCTTACGACGGTACATCGTAAGATGGTTCTTGGGGCGAGTCAGCCGGCGTACTTTGGGAAGTCGGGACCTTGAATTTGGGAGGGAAGTGGATGTCCTTCACCCGGACACATATCCGCGGCCTCCTTGGCCGTCGAAGTTATGCCCTTCGACGCCCGAGCCTCTAACCCTACCCGGGCGGAGAGTTGTTGTTTGGATATTTGCAGGGGTAGGGCAGCGTCTTGCTGTCTGCTCGCCTCCCAAGTGTTCCTCCTCCTCACCCCCATTACTTAGGGTCAGAGCTCCCCGGTAGATCGAACCAGCTAGCCCAGCACTTAGGGCCATAGTCGGTCTTATTGCCAAAGGAGGAAGGTTATCACCTTGAGTGGTGGTTTCCGATCACAGCTTGGTGGGCGCAAGGCCCTCACGCGGCGAGCCGTACACGCCACCCGCTCCCTATGGGTTTCTCACTTGCCCCCAGGTATAGGGGGAACTGTTGTGTGCAAAGGTTGGTGTGCAATTTTTATTTCAAACAATTGCATAATAAACAAACAACAGTTATTAAAGCCATTCAAATAAAGCATGTTATAAAACAAGGTAAGGGCAAAAGCATTTTTCTTGGTTTATTTATTTATTTTAAGCTGGCCCATCACTAAATGGGATCAACTCTCTAGGCTTCCCCAGTGGAGTCGCCATCTGTCACCGCCGTCCCGCAAAGGGGGGAATGGTGGTCGGAGCGACGCGATGGTTTTTCGACTCTTTTATTTCTTTCGTAATCGCGTTTTTTATTGGTTACAACGCTTTTAGTCGTCCGATAAACGGGCTAACTTAAAGCGAGGTTTTCGAAAATGTGTCTTTGGGTTGTCCGATAACCGGGCTAACCCTAAAGACTTTTTATGGGTTCTATGGAGTCGCCACCGATGTTTTTACCGGAAACATCGGAAAAGGGGTAAAAAAGGCGTTGGTTTTCGAAAACCAACTTTGGTCCATTAAAACCAGAGTTGGGTAAGGGAGTTAGTTACGTGTAAAGGGGGTATTAGCCCCTTTACGACGCCCCTTTCGGGTTCCCTATGACAGGCCAGCTTATTTTATTGGTAAATGAACTAGAAAATAATGCTTTTGCCCTTTTTATTTTGCGGTATTTAAAAAATATGACTACATGGCCCTAATTTCTATTGCAGCATTTGTAATTAAAGCGGTAAAAGTAAGAAGAGAGAATTTTGCACCTTCGAAGCAAGCTTTTTGTATTAACTCTCAATAAAGTGGGTGCGTTTTGGCAGCCCTTCACTCTACAAAATCTCAGAAACTCCGGAAATGCCTCGGAGGGATTCTAAAGAAGATTTAGAACGCTCATAATTCTACTAAAGACGCTCAGAAACTCCGGAAATGCCTCGGAGGGGTTCTAGAGAGAGAAAATCTAGAGAGAAGGGAGAGCTAATGCTTGAGGTCTCTGGAAATGAGGGGGAGAGAGCCCCTATTTATAGGTTTTCGGGCCTGGCAGGGTCCAGAACGCCGTTCTCGTCTGACAGGGCCACAACGCCGTCTGGACAGACGGGAACGCCGTCTAGGCTTGCTGAAAGGGGCAGAACGCCGTCTGGTCAGTCGGGAACGCCGTCTGCTCCTTCGCAGATGGCCAGAACGCCATCTCGCTTGGCGAGACGACGTTCTCGCCTTTTCCGCGAGGTCAGACGGCGTTCTGGGCGTCCCAGACGGCGTTCTCGACCCTTAAAGGCGAGAAAACTTATTTCTATGCAAAAAACACCTCCTATCCTAGTATGGGAGCCTAATAGTCTCTCCTAATGGCTTGTTAGGCTTCTTCCATCTTCAAATAGTGGTCTTCTGGTCCTTTATTTGGAGGCCGGGCAAGATTTGGGGTCTACAAGGGTGATAAATGCAATAAAAGAAAGACAATAAAGGATGTAAAAACCTCCGAAGCGAGCTTTTCTATATATTCTTGTAAAGGGCGCTTTTCGGCAAACCCCATGCTCTACAACGCTGCTCACTCTTCTACCGAAGGACTCTAGAATGTCTAAAAGAACCCTAGTGTTGAACATTCAAGGACTTGATGTTGAACTTACATGGACATGAATCTTGTTGATTTTGATAATGATTCAAGAACAAAAGACTTAGAGATTTGAAGACTTGTTTTATTGTCTAATAACTCTGTTTTGATTAGTTTGAGTCTGTAATATTAGAGTTTAAGATAGCCGGTACATAGTCTGCACTTTAGAAGCTTCAAAATAATCGATTATTATAGTGAGAAAAACCATTTTCTGTATTTGTTCACTGTAATAATCGATTAACACACCTGTTAATTGATTAACAAGCCTGTTAATCGATTAATAGGGCTTTTAATCGATTAAAACAGAGAGTTTTGGGGTCCTGTTGATTTTGGCTCTGTAATAATCGATTAACACTTCATTTAATCGATTATTTCAATCTATTTTTTATTTTCAACTTCAAATTAAACCTATTTTCGAAAACCCTAATCCCAAGACTCCTAGTTCCGAAAATCCCAATTCCCAAACCCTAATTTCTCTACTTAAGCTTCTCTATGGCACTCAGAAAAATTGAACAACCTTTTTCAAACAAAAGTTAAGTGTTGTGAGTTCCAGAGAACTGTTTGTTGGAGGAAAAAGGGGCTTTTGGAACCTGGTGTGGGCTAGAAGCGATAAGAATCACTAAGTGGAGTTCTTAGTGGATTGTGTGTTGTGCCATCTCTGGGGAAAGCTGTTCTTCATCTCTTGTGGGTTTCAAGAGAGGTGTTTTCTTTACTTTGTATTTTCAATTGTTATCTGTTTGTAACAACTTTGATTATAGTGACAACATTAATCCTCTGTTTGAGTGATTAGCAACTGGACGTAGGGTCTTTTGATCCGAACCAGTATAAATCTCCTGTGTAAGATTCTATCTCTACTCTATTTACGTTTACACAGTTTTTTAATCGGTAAAATTTGGGGAAAATTTTTAAAACCTAATTTTTGTTAAGAAACCAATTCACCCCCCCTCTTGGTTTTTGTCCGATCATGCAAACATTCCACTGCGCGATTCTAATAAGTGGTATCAGAGCTTGCTGTGATAGTCATTCAAACTTTTCGAAAATGGCCAGACAAAATCAAACTTTTGCTGAAGGTGCGTCTATCAACAGACCCCCACTTTTTGCGGGTCAAAATTATCCTTTCTGGAAAGTAAGAATGCAAATCTTTTTAGAGTCTGTTGATAGAGGCGTTTGGGACGTTCCGGATGCAACAAGGCGAAACTATATTCGACGTTCAAAAGAGTTTCACTCATATTGTGAATCATCTCATCGGATTAGGTAAAATCTTTCACGTTGATGAATTGAATGTTAAAATTTTAAAATCTTTGGATAGGAAATGGCAACCTAAGGTGACGACCATCTCGGAGTCACAAAACCTTGCCACTATGTCTATGGTGGCACTATTTGGAAAGCTAAGAGAGCATGATCTTGAGCTTGGAAGGCTAAACGATGAAGAAGGACAATATCAAAAGAAGAACTTAGCCTTCAAAACCGAAATTTCCAACAGTAAAAATAAAAAGGAAGAAGAAGACTCGGAGAACGAAGAAGATGAATTGAGTCTTATGATAAAGAAGTTCACCAAATTCATGAAAGCTAAAGGAAGGCATCCATTCAAAGGTAAGGGAAAGGTAAGAGAAAGTACTTCCGTAAATATAAAATGTTATGGTTGTGGTGAAGCAGGACATGTAAAGACCGAATGTCCAAATAAGAAGAACGAAGAAATCAAAAGCAAAAAGTTCTTCAAGAAGAAAGCTTATATTGCTTGGGACAACAGTGATTCAAGTTCGGAATCAAGTGACTCGGAAGTAGAAGCCAATATTTGCTTAATGGCAAATGACAACATATCTTCCGACTTTGAGGTAAGTGATTCCGACTCATCCTCAAGTGATGATGAAAATAACTATGATGAATTACAAAATGCATATAATGAATTGTTTAGTGTCTTTAAAGATTTGAAAAATGAATATAAAGTTGTGAAGAAGAGTTTAAGTAGATCCGAAAAGGAAATTGACTCATTAAAAACGAAAATAACATGTTTAGAAGAAAAGGAATCCTTAGAAACGAAAATTATATGTTTAGATGAGAATGATGATAAGAACTTAGCATGTGAAACTTGTAAAGAGTATGAATATGACATAGATATTCTTAATCATCTACTTGATAAAGCTGAAAAGGAGATAAGTGATTTTAAGAAGGATAAAACTATTTTTGCTCAAAATAGTGTGAATTATCAAGTTCCTTTGAAAAAGCCTAAAAGGAAAAATAAAAGAGTATGGGTAGAAAAAGGAACTAGAACATCTATGGTTAAAAATTCATCATATTCAAAAGTTACATCTAAAGCATGTTTTTATTGTATGAAACAAGGTCACACTTCAAATAAATGTAAAATAAAACATTTTGGTGTTCCTAAAGGTAAATACATCTAAAGCATGCTTTCTGGTTGACATGAATGATGTCGAACTCTGAAAGGAGTACTTTCCATCTAGCTATTCTTCCGGTCAGAATGGGCTTCTCGAAGAGATACTTGATTGGGTCCATTTTGGAGACCAACCACGTTGTATGTCGAGCCATATATTGACGGAGACGTTGAGTGACCCACACCAATGCGGAACAGGTCTTTTCAAATGGTGTATAACGGGTTTCATAGTCTAAGAACTTTTTGCTGAGATAGTAAATGGCTCGCTCCTTCTTCCCAGTTTCATCTTGTTGACCGAGCACGCATCCCATGGACTCTTCAAGTATTGACAAGTATAGGATCAGAAGTCTTCCTTCAACAGGTGGTACCAATACTGGCAGATTTGTTAAGCATGTTTTGATTTTATCAAATGCTTGTTGGCATTCTTCATTCCACACCGTTGGTTGATTTTTGTGCAACAGTTTAAAGATGGGTATACATTTATCTGTCAACTGTGTAGTAAAACGGGCGATATAGTTAATCCGGCCTAGAAAACCTCTGACCTCCTTTTCCGTGCTTGGTGGGGGCATTTCCAAGATTGCTTTGGTTTTATCAGGGTCCACTTCTATTCCCCTTTTGCTGACGATGAACCCTAAGAGTTTTCCTGATCGTACTCTGAAAGTACATTTTGCCGGGTTTAGTTTGAGTTGATACTTTCGAAGTCGGCCAAAAAGCTTTTTGAGATATTGAATGTGGTCCATCTCATTCCTGGACTTGGCGATCATATCATCCACATATACCTCGATTTCTTTGTGGATCATGTCATGGAACAAAGTGACCATAGCCCTTTGATAGGTAGCCCCTGCATTCTTGAGTCCAAAAGGCATTACGCGGTAACAGAAGGTGCCCCATGGTGTAATGAAGGAGGTTTTTTCTCCGACGGCCAACTTAATTTGGTTATACCCTGCGTACTCGTCCATGAAGGAGTAAAGTGTGTTGGTAGCAGTATGGTCTACTAGCGTGTCTATATGTGGTAGGGGAAAGTCATCTTTTGGACTTTCACGATTGAGGTCCCTATAATCCACACATACCCTGACCTTCCCGGTCTCTTTGATGACGGGTACTATGTTGGCCAACCACTCTGGGTAGTTGGAAACTACTAGGAAATTGGCGTCCAATTGTCTTTGTACCTCTTCTTTTATCATTAAGGACCAGTCGGGTTTGATTCTTCTGAGCTTTTGCTTTACAGGTCGGAACCCTTCTTTCAATGGAAATCTATGCTCCACTATACTCGTGTCGAGCCCGGGCATGTAATGATAAGACCAAGCAAATACATCCATATATTCCTTTAGAAGTTGTATCAATCCCTTTTTTATGTTACTTTCTATCTGGGTGCCGATGTTTATCTTTTTCTCATCATCCCCTTCTCCCAAATTAGCAGTTTCTGTTTCTTCTTGATGCGGTTGTATAATGCGTGCTTCTTTTTCCAGCATTCTTTGCATGTCCGGAGAAATGGTCTCCTGCTCACTATCAGACTCGACCCATTCGCTCTCGGTTTCCCGAGGCCACAGAGATTCATCGATCACAGACATGATGTGTTTTAGGTTCTGTATTAGTCATAGATTTTATTATTCAATTATCTTTGAAAGAATAATAAATAAAAGAGGGAAAAGAATGAGATGGATATGGCAAGAAAATGCCTCATGTATTAAAGAAAACGTATGTACAAGCCCTTTTAATCAGAGTTCCTGCGGCCGCGGGCGGGGACCGCAGGAGATACACGAAAAAAGCTTAAAAAAAAGAACACCCTAGGGGTTGATCCTCCTAGTCCTCCCTCTCTGTTATTCTAGCTTAGCCAGAGGTTTGGCGTCAACATCAGAAGCAGAGGCATCAAAGGTTATCCAACCGACATCAATTAGTTCTTGGACCTTATATTTTAAGGTCAAACAGTTGTCCGTTGAATGCCCCGATGCATCCGAGTGGTAGCTACATTTTTCATTGGGCTTGTACCACTTGGGGTAGGGAGGCTCCATTTTCTTTGGAGGAACGCAGGCTAGAAGGTTGGCCTGTAATAACTAGGGCTGCAGCTTTGCGTACGAGGTGGGGATAGGGGTGAACTTCCTCTCCTTTCTTCGTGACTGCCTCTCTGTCTGAGGAGTGGAGGAAGGGGTTGCAAAATTGATGGCGTGTACGGCCTCCTCCTTCTTTTTGAAGGGTTTCTTGAACGAAGTACTGGAAGAAGGAGATCGTGCTATTTTCCCGCTCCTCAACCCCTGCTCCACTCTTTCTCCTACAGTGACTATGTCCAAAAAAAGATTGGAGGTACTGGCTATTGCCTTATCGTAGTATGCTCCAGTCAGTGAATCTATGAACATAGCCACTGTCTCCTTATCTGTCAGTGGAGACTCTATTTGGGCGGCCATTTCCCTCCACCTTTGGGGGTACGCTTTGAAGGATTCGTCGTCCCTTTTGCTTAGGGTCCTGAGATCTGACCTGTTAGGGGTCAGATCGATATTGTATCGGTAATGACGAAGGAAAGCGTCAACCAGTTGTTTCCAGTTTTGAACCTGCCCTCTTTCTAACTGCATGTACCAGTTGAGAGCTGTATCGGCCAGACTCTCCTGGAAGCAGTGTATCAGGAGCTTTTCATTCTCAGCGTGTGCGGCCATATTACAACAATACATCGTAAGATGGTTCTTGGGGCAGGTTAGCCCGGCGTACTTGGGAAGTCCGAGACTTTGAACTTGGGAGGGAAATGGATATTCTTCACCAAGCACATATCCGCCACCTCCTTGACGTCGAAATTGTGCCCCTCCACCGCCTTCAGCCTTTCTTCTAAGGCGGATATCTACTGTTTAGAAACCTCTGGGGTGAGGATGCGTACAGTCCTAGCATCCTTCTCATCATAGAAGTGTTCCTCCTCTTCCTTTTCTTCATGGCAAGAGGCATTTTCTGCGTGGGTTTCCCCCTTATTCTGCCCTTGGCGTATGACCTCCATTAATTGAGCCACTTGCTCGCAGAGGGTGTTAACCTCTGCAGTGAGCTTACGGTTTTTCTCCTCTAGGTTCTCCATTGCTCTGGCCTTTTGTGTGCGAGTTCGGATGGGGAGAGGACCAGCCACTTTCTAGAATGCTCAAAAGAAATTCATTAATGCATGTTGAGTGTCGGACTAACATGGATATGTTTATGTATGAGAGATTCTATTTTGATGATGCTAAATGTGCTCTCACTTTTTATTTTCTCTCTTGGTTTTGCTTCACTCATGATATGATGTAATATGAATGATTTGACTTTGTCAAAAGTTAAATTATTTTCTCGTTTTGACTTGTATTTTTATATAATTTTATAGCCTTTTATCTCTTCTGTCGGACTGCGTGGCTACTTAGCTTACAAAGAACCTGAAACCAAGCTAGCTAAAAGGCAGACTGTCCGAGATAAGGGCGTTTATTGCAAAAAATGTTTTTTGTGATTTTTCAGTTGTTTGGTTATGTTATGCAACAAACAAATGCACACACAATTCGATCATCCACGAACAGGCGAGAAGTCATTTTAATCACGAGGTAGGATTTTCCTACAGAAAAGTGCTTTGGCGAAGGTAGGTTCTAATTGTTCTCACCAAGGCTAAGGCCCCCAAGGTGCCCCCATTATAGGGTCCAAACTCTCCAGCCTTCCGACCATGCTTAGCACTAAGGCCATACTCAGTCTTTGTGCCAAAAGAGGAAGGTTATCACCTTGAGTGGTGGTTTTCGATCACACTGGTGGGCACAAGGCCATCACTACAGTGAATCGTACCTGCCACCCACTCCCTATGGATTTCTCACTTGCCCCCGGGTATAGAGGGAACTATAGTGTGCAAGGGTTTGTGTACAGTTTGTATTTCAAACAATTGCGTAAGTATAAACAAACAACAGTTATTAAAGCCAAGCATTAAAGCATGTTATAATACAAGGTAGGGTAAAAACATAATTTCTTGGTTTATTTAATTTAAGCTGGCCCATCACTAAATGGGATCAACTCTCTAGGCTTCCCCAGTGGAGTCGCCATCTGTCGCTGCCGTCAAAACGAGGCGGTCGGAGCGACGTGATGGTTCCGACTTTCCAATTTTCACGTTTTTATTGGTGTGGTTACAACGCCTTTAGGTTGTCCAATAACCGGGCTGAACCTAGGGGCGAGGTGTTCGAAAAGGCGCTCTTGGATTGTCCGATAACCTGGCTAACCCAAGAACTAATTTTGAAGGGTTCTTCTGGAGTCTCCACCGATGTTTTTGCCAGAAACCTCGGAAAAGGAGTGAAAAGGTGTTGGTTTTCGAAAAACTAACTTTGGTCATTAGAACCAGAGTTGGGTAAGGGAGTTAGTTACGTGTAAGGGAAGTGTTAGTTCCCTTACGATGCCCCTTTCGGGTTCCCTATGATAGGCCAGCTGTTTAAATAAGTAAATTGATGAAAATACGCTTTTACCCTTTTATTTACGGAATTTAAAGTTACGACTACATGGCCCTAATATCTATTGCATAATTGAAAATAAAGCAGTAAAGGAGAAAGAGAATGTAGAAACCTCCGAGGCAGATTTTCTATTAACTTCTTGAAAATTAGGGTGCTTTTTGGCAGCCCTTCACTCTTTACAGCACCGACAACCTCTCTAAAACGCTATAAAAACTCTTAGAGACTCTCAGAAAACTTCGAAAATGCTTCGGAGGGGTTCTAGGA
Organism: Sphenostylis stenocarpa; assembly: GCA_963425845.1. Classification (NCBI taxonomy): domain Eukaryota; kingdom Viridiplantae; phylum Streptophyta; class Magnoliopsida; order Fabales; family Fabaceae; genus Sphenostylis; species Sphenostylis stenocarpa. The sequence continues at coordinate 100,837,724 of OY731403.1, forward strand.
AGAGAATTTTATGAAGTGACAAGAGAGAGAATGGAAGAACTGTCTGAAATGAGGGGAATGGCGCGACTATTTATAGGGATTCGCGCCTATCTGGTCGTGATGACCGTCTCGTCTGACAAGGTCGAGACGGCCGTCTCGCCATTCGAGATGGTCGTCTCGCCAAACGAGACGGCGGTCTCGCCACTTTCGCAAGGCGAGACGGCGGTCCCGAATACGAGACAGTGGTCTCGACCCTAAAAGGCGAAAATCCTTATTTACATGCAGAAAATCCCTCCTATTCTAATAAGGGGCCTAATAGTCTCTCCTAATGGCTTCTTAGGCTTCATCCATCTTCAAAAAGGAGGTCTTCTGGTCTTTATTATGAGGCCGGGCAAGATTTGGGGTCTACAATGCTTTTACCCTTTCTTGCTTTTATAACATAATTTATTGTTTGGCTTTAATAACTGTTGTATGCTTACTTTATGCAATTGTTTGAAATAACAACTGTACACAAATCCTTGCACACAACAGTTCCCCCTATACCTGGGGGCAAGTGGGATAACCTTAGGGAGGGGGTGGCATTGTACGATTTGCCGTAGTGAGGACAATGAGTCCACCGATATGGTCGAAAACCACCACTCAAGGTGATAACCTTCCTCTTTTGGTCTAAAGACTGACAAGGCCTTAGTGCCATGCATGGTGTGAAGGCTAGGAGAGTGGGGACCCTATAATGGTGCCACCTTCGACCCTAACCTTGGTGAGGATATTTAGAACTACCTTGAATACGCACACTTCTACAGGATACCCCTACCTCATGATAAAACGTCGTCTCACTGTTCGCGGATTAGTGAATTGTTTGTGAATTGGTTTGTTGCATTTGTTTGTTGCATAGCATAATCATACAACAACAAAATAACTAAAAAACCTTTTTTTCATAATAAACATCTTTATCTCGGACAGTTCACATTTAAGCTAGCCTGGTTTCAGGTTCTTTGTAAGCTAAGTAGAAACGTGGACCGACAGAAGAGATAAGGGGACCTAAAACCAATATTTCGCAATAACCACCTTTATCTTGGATAGTTTGCATTTTAGCTAGCCTGGTTTCAGGTTCTTTGTAAGCTAAGTAGTCGCGTAGACCGACAAAAGGGATAAAGAGATAATATAATAAAAGAGAAAAAATAAAACTCATTCATTTAGAAATAACCAGATTTAACAAAACGGTTTTTGACAAAGTCGTATGATGGCGTGATATGAATCCAAGTTCTACCAAGGAGACAACTGTATGCTGGCGTGATATCCATCACGTGGAAGTCTATGTTGAAAATAGTAGGTCTAATTTGGATTGGTAGACTAATCTCTCCTACTACTTCACGTCTTGATCTGTCAAAGGCTCGAACAACTGTATTACTCGGGCGCATGTGGGTTCCTTGCACTGTTATCTTGTCGAGTGTACTTTTAGGCATAACATTTAAGGATGACCCATTATCCACAAGAACTTTGGAAATGAGATATTCCTTGCATTTGACAGAAATATGCAAGGGCTTATTATGATTGGACCCTTCAATAGGGAGTTCTTCATTAGTGAAGGTAAGGTGATTATTGGCTGTAATATTACCAATAATTCCTTCAATTTTGTCTTGGGATATTGCATGCGGAACGAATGATTCATTCAAAACCTTTAACAATGCGTTTCGATGCGGTTCTGAACTCATGATGAGTGATAACAAAGTTATCTTTGCTGGAGTACGATTGAGTTGATCGATGATAGAGTACTCACTTTGTCTTATGTATTGGAGTAACTCATCTGTCTCCTCCTTGGATTCCTTTTCTTATTCGGCCTTATTTTTCGCCTTCTCTTTAGGAGTATTTTCTTGTAATTCCTTGGGGAGTATATTCTTCCGCTTCGAGTCATGCCCCCAATACCGGCTATGTTGGAGATATCTTGATTAGCTGGCAATTCTTCTGAGTATCTCCAAGGTACAACTTTATTTGATGAATAAGGGAAAGGACGCGGCACGAATAAACGTAAAGGCGTTATTGCTTCTTCCCTTTTATCGATTGGAATGATTAACGGTGCTTGTTTGTTTTTATCTTCGGGTTTATCGACCGTCGTAGAGATTTTGATGACGAAAGGCTTCTTTTCCATTTTTCTGATTTGTGGAAAGCACATCAGTTAATCCTTTCTTTTTATTATTTTTATTATTAAAACGAGGAGGGATGTATGAATGTATGCAATTTATGAATGCAATAGACAATTTAAGGAGAAAAAAAAATCCTTTTATTAGAAAGTGTATATCCTTTTATACAATACTTTGAAGCAAGTGTTGACAAAAGCGAAAAAGCTTGAAGAATCCTATAGGTAAATTAGGCTTTCTTCGTAATTCGTCTTCAGCTGTTATCACGTGATTTCTGAGCGTCTTGATTTGCTCAGATACCGCCCGACTCATATCTTCACTATATCGACGAGCTTCTTTTATCTTCTCTTCCTGATGAACGATCAAGGCATGTTGCTGATCAGACCTCTTTATTATTCGGTCTTTTTCAAGAAGTAATTGACCATACTGAGCTAATCCATCTTTTTCTTTCTCATGTAGCTCCTCTAGGTCTACTCTGTATTTTTCAGCGGTTTCCCACCATTTATGTGCTTCTGACCGAGTATTTGCTAGGTCATCCTGTATTAACTTGATCGTTCTTGCCTGTTCTGCAAGCGTGCTCTCAAGATGTGCTATTTCGTCATTCATGTCCCGGAACAGACTATCTTGCTCAAGTCTCGGAATCTTCAATGCTTGTTTAGTCTCTTCCTGATAATCAGCACAATCATTCTTAAGACGCTCTATTTCGTGGTCCTTCTTTCTACATTGCCTTTTTAGACCATCTATTATAAGGGTTGATTCTTGCTCTTTTTCTTCAAAAGCCCTTAGCTGAGCTTCCATGACTTCAACCCTCTTGTTTAAGGCATTGACCTGCAATTGTAGCTCTTCACTGACTAACGTTGTGGTGAATGCAGCAGATGGTTGGGGTATCCCTCTACTTTTCCTCCATTCTTCATATTCATGGGATGTAGATACCTGAACCTTTCCGAGTTCTTTATCTCCCATATAGACTGGTCTTTCCCATGCTTTCCGGACAGCGGATACTTCTTCAAAGCTATGGGAATAATGGCATAGACTCAGCCCTCTGAGCTCTTCCTGAGTTGGCGCGGTCTGGGTTCTCATAAGTTGTTTCATAGCCATCTTAGGAGAATAGGCTATACAACCTCTAAGACCTAGAAGTGGTATGCTCAGGTAATCTCCGCATCATACGAGAATATAACCGGGTCGGAACCAAGGGCAAACCCATGATACATGCTCTATGTTCCAGTTTTCTAACTCGGTTTTCCACTCTAAGGCTTGACGATGTTGAAGAGGGATTTTTGAAAAACTCCTTAGAGGATCAGGAAATACGCCCATGTGGCTTGAAGCGTAGAAGTGAGTGACGCCCCATACGTATAGCAATGAAGTGCAGCATCTAAGTGTTTTCCCTTGCTTTTGTCGGCAAAAATCTAAGGAAAGCAGGGTGTCAGCGAGGATTGCAGGTATAGGACTCTTTGAGTACACATCCCAGGCAAAAAATCCATCTATTGCAGCATGATCCACAATGTTCACATGAAATGGGAATAATATGATTCCAAACATTGCCAATGCTAGAGTTTTGTTGAATGTAGACCAATCTTTCTTTTCAGCCAAAGAGGTCAAGTGGTCTTCTATTACAGCCATTTTCCAACCTCTGATATTCCTTTTTCCCTCTAGGGTGGATTGATGAGGAGGCAGTCGTATGATAGTAGTAACCTTACTCACGGCTACGTATACTCCCGAGCAAACATAGACCCCAACTGACTGAGGCCATCTGACCATGAGTTCATATTCTTCTAAGGTTGGTACCAAGTCAAACTGCTGAAAGAATTAATGGTTGAGTTCAAGAGGGGGGGTGAATTGAACTTTAAAACTTTTTCAAAAACTTACTTTCTTTTGGAAGAATGAGTTAACTTTATTCAATCTTTGCGAAGGTAATTTGGTTTAAACACAGCAAGTTTATAGACAGAAAATAAAAGAGATGAAAGAAGAATTTTTAACACACAAATTTATACTGGTTCACTCTAATCCAGAGCTACATCCAGTTCTTGACAAACCAGTCAAGTTCCACTAATACCAAGTGAAAAATTACAACCAGTAGATACTCACCAACCTACCCCAAGAACTATCTTGCAAAACCCACAAGACAGAATCTTGAAAACCACCCAGTAACCAAATCCAGTTACTGTACCAAGTGCAGATTACAATCCAACCTGCACAATCAACTTTTACAAAAGAATATGGAAAGAAAAAACCTGGACTTGAAGTTTCTAAATGTCCAGAACCAATTCTACCAGCACTTTCTCTCTTTGAATGACCACAATTCTGATCACAGCACCTTATGATATGAAAAAGATTCTTGAATGCAGAGAAAGTCACGTATGAAAGATTCACAGATTGATTTCACAAGTTTTCTTAAGTAGTGTATTGTATTGTGTTTTTCAAAAGATAGATCAAATCTGTATATATAGAGTAAATCAGAAAATCATAACGTTTTATCTGTTAAAAACTGTTTTAGAGAGTCACAAGATAAGTTGGTTAGCAGTAAAACAGGTTTAGAAGAGACTCTGATCGATTAGAATAGAAGTATGATCGATCAGACTGAGTTATGATCGATCAGAATAAAACTATGATCGATCAGAATGAGTTATGATCGATCAGAATAAAACTATGATCGATCAGAATATATTTCAATCGATTAAAATATCGATTCAATCGATTGATTTCATTTAAAGCTCCATTCAATCGATTAAAACATCGATTCAATCGATTGATTTCATTTAAAGCTCTATTCAATCGATTGATTCGAGTTTTTAATGGATTGAAACAACTTAATGAAAAATGACAGCACTTCTGTTTCAATTGATTGAAAGTCATTTCAACAGATTGATTTTCTAAAAACTCTTAGATCTGAAAAAGGTCTTTCTGCTTTCAACAGATTTAAAATCATTTCAACAGATTGAAAAAGCGAAACTTGATATTGAAAAATTCATTGAGTTATTTTAACTTGTTGATTCCGAGAATCAATCAATTGAAAATACAATTATGTATGATCACTTATTCTTTTAAGTGATTTTAACAGATTGAAAATCCTTTTCAACAGATTGAAAAACTTAGTTTGTTCTTTTAATACTTAGATATTAGTTTTTCATGCAGAAAAATGATTTTCAATGGGATGCAACATTATAAGGCGCTTATCACAAAATATATTGGCCTATCAAGAGATTAAGTGCTTAAACTAAAAAACCTAATCATCTACACACCCACAACCTAAGCTATATCTATGTCTTCATCAAAACCACCAAGTGCTTGTCTTCATCAAATCCACCAAGTGCTTCAATCTCCCCCTATTTGATGGAGACAAATAACCACTGCACCTGCATAAAAAAAATAACAGACCAGAGACATATATTTTGTGGTGTGTGTGTAGTGACAGTTTTAAGCAAAATACTTCTCCCCCTATTTGACTGCATCAAATAGATTGTTTTAGTTACAGTCCAATGGGGCCACGTGGATACCCCGAATATAAAACAGAACATTTAAAAACTAAGAAAAGAAAACAGAATAACAGAATCATAGAAAATCTTCATTCGTCCCCGGGGCCTTGATTGAATTGCAGTTCCACAATCCTGTTGTAAATGTCTTCTAGTTGATTATCAATATGCTGGAACCTTGCAATGAAATTTTCATCCAAATAATGCTGCCGAGCTCTCAGAGCAGCAGTCATCTGCATATGCCTCCTTTGGTCAGTTTGCAGTTCGCTCATTTGATGTAACATTGTTCTTTCGAACTGAGACAGAGGCGTGCCACGGTCAGGCGGTGGATTGTATGGAATCATCTCCATTGGGTTTACTTCTTCTTCCATTGGATCAGAAGGACGTGCTGCAGAAGTTCCAGGAATATCAGTGTTGATTCCTTCCTCTTGCTCTTCTTCTTCACTTTCTTCACTTCTCCCAGCATCTTCTTTCGAGATCCATTCACCATCAACTTTAATGAATCCCATTTTGTGAAGCACAGAGTTATTTATTTCATTTGTTGATCGGACGGTTTCAACAAGTTCTCCTTCAACATCGACACCAAAATGTGTTAAAAATTTAGAAATCAGAATAGCATAGGGATACCTGAAGTCACTAAGTCTCTTGGCTTTGATCATGTGATCCTTGATGACAAAGACCCAGTTCACACGTATTCTGTGATGAATGCAGTACATCAGAACTAAATCTCCTTCATTTAGCACCGCATGATTGCTCCCCCTGGGTGTAAGCTGCCAGGAAACGATGAAAGCGAGAATCCTTTCTTCCAGTTTCAACTTCCCAGTGTTGAATGAACTTACAGAATCATGCCTATTCTTCAAGCAAGAGCGGAAATACTGAACTTTATTAAATTCTTCAACATCCGAAGTACACCCTTTGGTGACTTTCACACCTACATCTTTTATTCCAGCAACTTCCTTCCAGACATTAGGTGTTATCTCAATGTCTACTCCTTTTACTTGAGTTATTAGAGTGGAACCTTCAAAGGACAAGTTAGTGAAAAAGACTTTAATTAAGTCAAGGTAAATCCTACCATTCAACTCCAGAAACGTCTAAAGTTTTTGATGTTGCAGTAACTTCCGAATGCCTCTGAATCCTTCGGCATCAAACCAGGAGAACTTTAACATCTTCGGAATGTTGACTTGCTTCCTTCTTAATTCATGGATAAACAAATCCATTTTCTCTTGGTCCCCATTGAACCAAGTTTCAATCCTTCCTCCAACATTCTGTTCTTGCCTTGCCGTAGAGGACTCGCCTTTGCTGGACTTCTTCCTACCAGACTTTGTGCGCTTGAGCATACTTGATCTTTGGGATGAGCAGAACGGAGAAGAACCGAGAAAAGAGAAAGTTCAAAGAAGAAAATAATACTATAGGAATGAGAATACACAATCTTTATCAGCTTCAAAAATTTTTGTCTTTCCTGATTTATTGTTTCTATGCAAGTGATGATAAAGAGGAGAGAGAATTGCTACTGTACACTTTAATTACCCTCACATCTGATATCCAATCAGAGTCAATCAACTTTTATTGGATATCTTTGATATTTAAGAGAGTAGTTGAAGTTTATCTTGTTGTAAATGCATTCAATCCACTCTGCAGAAACTGTTTAGAGACAAAGTACATACAACTAGCCCAAAAAAAATAATCAATTGATATTCCGTGAAACCAATTGATTTTGTAATCGCAGATACTTATAAGTGAAATAAACCGATTGAATTGAAAGTTAAATTGATTGTTTTGTACAAGAAAATTATTCAGAGTACCATTAGTGAATTCAATCAATTGAATCGAAGATTTAATCAATTGATTTATAAAAGAAGGTGTGCAGAGCTACAAGATTAATGAAATAAATCGATTAAAAGTTTATCTAATCGATTGAATCAATAACATATCAATACCAAAGAGTAAGAATCAGGAAATCAACAGATTATTTCGCAATTTCAATCGATTGAAACAAATAATATTCAGTTATTCATGCAATTATTAATCGATTGAACTTGTTATCAACCTGTTAAAAAAATATACACTTACTGTAAAGAATCAGTTATGCAATACTAGATATATCTAGAATTCCTAATTCAGTCCTAAGCATATTAAGTCTGTCTCTAGGAAGTGGTTTAGTGAATAAATCAGCTAACTGTTTTTCAGATTCAACGAATAATATCTCACAATCACCCCTAGATACGTGTTCTCTAATAAAGTGATGTCTAATTTCAATATGCTTAGTTCTAGAGTGTTGAATAGGATTCTTAGTTAAGTTTATTGCACTAGTATTGTCACAAACCAGAGGTACCTTGTTTAGAGTCACTCCATAATCTGTTAGTTGTTGCTTGAGGTAAATGTTTTGAGCACAACAGCTCCCAGCTGCAATGTATTCAGCTTCTGCAGTTGACAGAGCAACACACGCTTGCTTTTTGCTGTGCCACGATATAAGACTGCTCCCCAGTAAATGACAAGTACCAGAGGTACTTTTTCTGTCCAATCTACATCCTGCAAAGTCAGAATCAGAAAATCCAACAAGTTTAAGGGATGCACCATCAGGATACCATAGTCCAACATTAACTGTTCCCTTAAGGTATTTCAGAATCCTTTTGGCAGCGGTAAGATGAGATTCCTTTGGATTTGCCTGAAATCTTGCACAAAGACACACACTAAACATAATGTCAGGTCTACTAGCAGTTAGATATAGTAGTGAACCAATCAAACCTCTATATTTAGTTTGATCAACAGGTTTTCCTTTTTCATCTAAGTCTAGACAACAGTTAGTAGACATGGGTGTAGAGGACACCTTGCAGTTTTGCATATCAAATTTCTTTAACAATTCATTGCAGTATTTAGATTGACTAAGAAAAATGCCATTTCTTAATTGTTTAACCTGAAGACCAAGGAAGAAATTCAATTCTCCCATCATAGACATTTCAAATTCACTTTGCATTTCTTTTACAAACTTATTACACATGGCATTATTAGTGGAACCGAAAATGATATCATCCACATACACCTGCACCAGAATAATGTCAGTTCCAGATTTCTTAATGAACAGAGTTTTATCAACCTCACCTCGCTTGTACCCTTGATCAATTAGGAAGTTACTTAACCTCTCATACCATTGTCTAGGTGCTTGCTTTAAACCATAAAGGGCCTTTTTCAATTTGTAGACATGGTCAGGATGCTTGTGATCTTCAAACCCAGGAGGTTGAGAAACATATACTTCTTCATTGATGAGTCCATTCAGAAAGGCACTCTTTACATCCATCTGTAGTAATCTGAAACCACTTAAGCAGGCATAAGCTAATAACAATCTAACAGCTTCAAGTCTAGCTACAGGTGCAAAGGTTTCATCAAAATCAATACCCTCTTGTTGGTTATACCCTTTGGCTACCAATCTAGCTTTATTTCTAGTAATAATGCCGTGTTCATCTAGCTTGTTTTTGAATACCCACTTAGTACCAATTACATTGATATCTTTGATTTTAGGAACTAATTCCCATACTTTATTTCTTTCAAATTGATTAAGCTCATCATGCATGGCACTAACCCAGTATTCATCATTTAATGCTTCTTTAACTGTCTTAGGCTCTATTTGTGAAATGAATGCCATATGATTACAGAATTGGTTAAGAGAATGTCTAGTAGATACTCCCTTATTAATTTGCCCGATGACATTGTCTAGAGAGAGATCTCTTGGGACAATCCACTCTTTAGGAAGCTCTTCCAGAACATCTTCTTCCTGTTCTTCAGTAATTGTTGGTGGATCAGCTTTTGCAGGGTCTACTGATGGATCATCTTCTTCAACAGTACGCTGATCTGTGTTACTGGCATGTTTCAACTGATAAGAATTATCAGTTAAATCTTCTTCATCTGCAGATACCTGTTGTTCTATTCTGCACTACTTCGAGGAGACTCATTAAACACAACATGTACTGATTCTTCAACAGATTTAAGTCTTAAATTGTAGACTCTATATGCATGACCAAATTTCATTTGGATGTTTTGAAAATGATTTTCAGGAACAAATTGATTAAACAAATTATTTTACTAATTTGGTCTTTAATATTCGTTTTGAAAATGCAATAGTAAAATGATCGATTAATACTTGAAAGAATCGATTGTTTCTATATTGGAAGAGATCTAGAAGATGATACCAGAATTTAAATCGATTAAATTTGATACCTTAGTGATTTTAGTTGATATAAATTCATTCTAATCGATTAAAACAGCTAAAACTCAAATCATGAGAACATTTTAATCGATTGATTCGCATTTCAATCGATTAAAACTGTATGGACAGATTTACTAATATCTTCTGTAAGTTATTTTAATCGATTAATACTGGTTTATATCAATTAAAACAATCAGTTTAGACAAACAGAACCTGATTCGTAGCTCTGAACTTCAAAGGATTCCCAGACTTTGTTCCTGCAAAACAAGTTAAGAATTTTTCTGGTACCCTTTAAATATTTTGGGTCCTTAGGAGTCAAACTTTCTGCTTAACATGTTTTGGAACCCATCTCTTCCTACCTTGCGGCACAAAATATTTTCTAGCATGACAGAATTTTATAGTATGTCCTTTCTTCATGCAGTAATGACAAGATGAGAAAGGGAATGCTGTTGTTTTTCTGTATGAAAAGAAGTTCAAATATTTTTTAGTTTTTACCCCAGTCTTAGGTTTGTATCCAATTCCACTATGTTCAAACACACAGTTTTGAGACCCAAGAAGTGCATCTAAATTCTCTTTACCTTGAGTAAATTTTGTCAAGGTTTTAGTCAAGTAATCAACCTTATTTTGTAAAACAATACACTTTTCACAATTCTTATTAACAACAACATTATCCGCAGATGAGTAGATAATATCTAGATGTTCTAAATCTATTTTGCTTTCTAATAATTCATTTTCCAGAACTTTGACTCTATTTTCTAACCAGTTATTTAAACCTTTCAACCGATTATTTTTATGAGATAAATTTCTGGCTTCACTATGCATTTCATTGAAAGCATTTAGTAATGTGCTGTAATTCATTTCATTCTCTGTAGGAGTTGAACTTACATGTGATGAAGAGGATTCACAGCCAGCCATCAAACACAGGTTCACCTCTTCACTTTCGGATTCAGAGCTGGAAGATGAATCATTGTCTTGCCAGGCTATATAGGCCTTTTTCCCTTTGTATCTTGATTCTTTCTTGTTCTGATTCTTGGTCTTTTCCGGACAATCACTCTTTATGTGACCCTGTTTACCACAAGAATAACAAGTAATATTATTTTGAACAGATTCAGTCTTTTTATCATTGTACCTTTTTACTTGGCCAGTTCTGTTCTTTCTTCTAAGAAATTTTCCAAATTTCTTAACCAATAAAGTCAGGTTCTCTGATTCATCTTCTTCAGATCCACTGTTTTCTTCAATTGTCTTGAGAACAATATTTCTACTTTTCTTTTCTGCATTCTCTTGTTCTTTGAACCGATTGATTTCCAACTCATGTTCCCTCAACTTACCAAAAAGTGAAGCGGTAGTCATTTCAGTCAAGTCTCTTGATTCAGATATAGCTGTCACCTTTGGTTGCCACGTTCTGTCCAAACACTTTAAGATTTTGATGTTCAACTCTTCTTTGTCAAAAGTCTTTCCTAACCCAATTAGATGATTGACTATGTGCGTGAACCTTTTCTGCACATCTGCAATTGTTTCTCCTTGCTGCATTTTAAACAACTCATAATCCCTGATTAACTCATGCTTTCTTGCCCTTTTCACATCAGATGTTCCTTCATGTGTAACCTCTAAAATTTCCCACATCTCTTTGGCAGAGGCACACTGAGACACCCTGAAAAACTCATCAAGATTTAAAGCAGAGGTAATAATATTTTTTGCAGTATAATCATATTGGACTCTCCTATTTTCTACATCAGTTAATTCAGCCCAATCTTTTTCGACTACCTTACCATCTACAGTATGAGTTGGTTTGTAAGGACCATTAACAATTGTTTCCCAAATGCCTCTATCAAGAGATTCAATAAAGATTTTCATTCTAACCTTCTAGAAAGAATAATTCACACCAGAAAAAAGTGGAGGCCTGTTTATGGAGGCTCCTTCTAAAAAATTCATCTTTCCCTCAGCCATTGGACCGATTCCCTGAGTAACTTACAAGAACCAGCTCTGGTACCAATTGAAAGAATTAATGGTTGAGTTCAAGAGGGGGGGTGAATTGAACTTTAAAACTTTTTCAAAAACTTACTTTCTTTTGGAAGAATGAGTTATATTTATTCAATCTTTGCGAATGTAATTTGGTTTAAACACAGCAAGTTTATAGACAGAAAATAAAAGAGATGAAAGAAGAATTTTTAACACACAAATTTATACTGGTTCACTCTAATCCAGAGCTACATCCAGTTCTTGACAAACCAGTCAAGTTCCACTAATACCAAGTGAAAAATTACAACCAGTAGATACTCACCAACCTACCCCAAGAACTATCTTGCAAAACCCACAAGACAGAATCTTGAAAACCACCCAGTAACCAAATCCAGTTACTGTACCAAGTGCAGATTACAATCCAACCTGCACAATCAACTTTTACAAAAGAATATGGAAAGAAAAAACCTGGACTTGAAGTTTCTAAATGTCCAGAACCAATTCTACCAGCACTTTCTCTCTTTGAATGACCACAATTCTGATCACAGCACCTTATGATATGAAAAAGATTCTTGAATGTAGAGAAAGTCACGTATGAAAGATTCACAGATTGAACAAGTTTTCTCAAGTAGTGTATTGTATTGTGTTTTTCAAAAGATAGATCAAATCTGTATATATAGAGTAAATCAGAAAATCAGAACGTTTTATCTGTTAAAAACTGTTTTAGAGAGTCACAAGATAAGTTGGTTAGCAGTAAAACAGGTTTAGAAGAGACTCTGATCGATTAGAATAGAAGTATGATCGATCAGACTGAGTTATGATCGATCAGAATAAAACTATGATCGATCAGAATGAGTTATGATCGATCAGAATAAAACTATGATCGATCAGAATATATTTCAATCGATTAAAATATCGATTCAATCGATTGATTTCATTTAAAGCTCCATTCAATCGATTAAAACATCGATTCAATCGATTGATTTCATTTAAAGCTCTATTCAATCGATTGATTCGAGTTTTTAATGGATTGAAACAACTTAATGAAAAATGACAGCACTTCTGTTTCAATTGATTGAAAGTCATTTCAACAGATTGATTTTCTAAAAACTCTTAGACTGAAAAAGGTCTTTCTGTTTCAACAGATTTAAAATCATTTCAACAGATTGAAAAAGCGAAACTTGATATTGAAAAATTCATTGAGTTATTTTAACTTGTTGATTCCGAGAATCAATCAATTGAAAATACAATTATGTATGATCACTTATTCTTTTTAAGTGATTTTAACAGATTGAAAATCCTTTTCAACAGATTGAAAAACTTAGTTTGTTCTTTTAATACTTAGATGTTAGTTTTTCATGCAGAAAAATGATTTTCAATGGGATGCAACATTATAAGGCGCTTATCACAAAATATATTGGCCTATCAAGAGATTAAGTGCTTAAACTAAAAAACCTAATCATCTACACACCCACAATCTAAGCTATATCTATGTCTTCATCAAAACCACCAAGTGCTTGTCTTCATCAAATCCACCAAGTGCTTCAACTGCGAGAACTCAAAGCAGTGTAGATTGGGACTCCAGAAGTGGACCAATGCTCTAACAAATATCAGATCAATACTGATCTTCAAGAGGTCAAGAATTCTTCCATAAGACTTCTCAAAACTAGCACAGACCTCTGGCGGCATATATGTACACAACTGCCTTAACTTCTTTACACGGCATAGAAGGATCTCCACTTTCTTTAATTGTCTATTACCGGATCCCTCCATTATCTAGCAAAAGTGAAAATGCATGATATGAGGATGAATTTTTTGTAAATGCATGTATGCAAGTGTTTGTTTTTTCTAAGTATTATCATGTTTTATTCCTAATATGATGCATGATAGTACTGGGTTTTTCTTGAAAAGAAAGCTTATCTATATGAATGTTTATGGATTTTAATGAAGAGAGTCCTATTTTCTTCTCTTTTTATTTTTATGAGCAACAAGTGGTATGAAGTATAGGACTTTTGTTAAAAAACTTTTATTTTGTAACAGAGGTATTTTCATGGCTTTGATTTGTTTTTATATTTTTTATGACCCTTTATCTCTTCTGTCGGTCAACGTGACTACTTAGCTTACAAAGAACCTGAAACCAGGCTAGCTTAACTGAAGACTGTCCGAGATAAAGGTCTTTTATCTTATCACTTTTTGTGATTGTTAGGGTTTTTCATTTTTTTTGTTGTTGTATGATTATCCTATGCTAATGCATCAATACAAATGCAGCAAACATATGCACACACAATTCATATATCCACGAGCAGAGCCACGCTTATTTAATCACGAGGTAGGGTTTTCCTACAGAAACGTGCTTGGTTTAGGCGGTTCTAACTGTTCTCACCAAGGCCAAAGGTCCCCAAGGTGCCCCCATTATAGGGACCTCTCAATCTCTCAGTCTTTGGGTCATGCACGAAACTCCGTGTTGACATCCTTAGACCAAAAGAAGAGAGTTATCACCTTGAGTTGGTGGTTTCCGACAACGGTTGTAGCCCTGTGTGCCAACAAGCCGGTCGTGTCTACCACCCACTCCCTATAGGTATTCACTCTTGCCCCCGGGTATAGAGGGACTGTTGTGTGCAAGGGTTTTTGTGTGCAGTTTATATTTCAGACAATTTGCAGAAGTAATCATACAGCAATTATTAAAGCCATACAATAAAAATACAGAAAAGGGTAAAGGCGTAATTTCAAATCATTACTTAGTTAGAATTTATCCGTCACTAAATGGGATCAACTCTCTAGCTTCCCCAGTGGAGTCGCCATCTGTCGCCGCCGTCCGTTCCGACGTCCTGGGACATCTCGAACGTTAATGCGAGCGGTCGCGAAAAGATGGTTGAGACTCGCGTTTTTTGTTAAAAATATGTTCATTGCTTCCAAGGCGCTCAACGCTGAACTATCCTCTAATAGAAGCAAGGTTTTCGAAAAGGGTTCTTTTGGAGTCGCCACCAATGTTTTAACCATAAACATTGGAAAAGGAGAAAAAGGCATTGATTTTAATAAAAACCAAACTTGGCCATTATAACCAGAGTTGGGTAAGGGAGTTAGTTACGTGTGGGGAAGGTATTAGCACCCCACAACGCCCCTTTCGGGTTCCCTATGACGGATTAATTCATTTAAGTAAAGATTACAAGAAATTACGCTATTACCCTATTTTATTCGTACAATATTTAAATATAGCTATCTACATGGTTTATCTACATTGCATACTGAAAGCAGTAAATAAAGCAGTAAAAGGGAAGAGAATTGAGAAGAACCTCCGAAGCAAGCTTTATATTATAAGTCTTTTACACAGAGGACGCTTTGCGGCAATCCTTCACTCTACAACGACTCTCCTCTCGAATAAACTCGACTCGACTAAAATTTTCTAGAAGAATCGAATGCCGGAATACAAATTCCTTAACTGATTGTTACCTATTAAAGGCAATCAGAGAGATCATTCGAAGGAGGGAGAAAAGAAGACAAGTCTTGGAGTTGTCTGGGGTGTGGAGAATGACAAATGAGGCTCCTATTTATAGATTTCGCTGCCTGGAAATCTGGGACGGCCGTCCCAACTGCGCGTTTTGCACTGGGCCAAGCTGGGGGAAGGGTGGGACGGCCAGTTTGGGTTGGGATGGCCGTCCCACTTGAATTTTGGGGCTTGGGACGTGCGTCCCAAAGGTGAGATGTGCGTCTCACTTGTCTTTTGATGTTTGGGACGGCTGTCCCAAGTTTGGGATGGCTGTCCCAACCTGTCTTGGCCTGTTTTCGCGTTCTGGGACCCCCAGGAAGCTTTCCTTTCCTTTTTCGGACGTAGATTGATGCCGATAGATGTCCGTTGAAGCTTTATCTTCATATAGGTAGTCTTCTTGGGCTTTATTAAGATTCCGGGCGAGCTTTATCTTCGTGTAGGAAGTCTCCTTAGTCTTTATTGTGTGGATGGGTGAACCCCGTCTTGTTGCGGGAGGTCTTTCTCGGTTTTTGATATGAAGTCGGGTGAACTTTATTTTCGTGTGAAGTTTCCCTAGCCTTTATTTTGAGAGGTCGGGCAAAATTAGGGGTCTACAGCGGGCTACCCTAACTTTTTCCTAAAAATAACATGATAGGCTGTACCGATTTTGCCATCTTGATTTTTCCATGATCGAAGAATGATTGTGTTGATTGTAGAGTGACTTGCCATGTCAGTGCACCCCTCCCTTTTCTTGGGGATGTCAATCCTCCTATTGATTACTATCTCCACATTTCCCTACTAATTACTAGAATGCCATAGTGGTAAGGGTCAAGTGAAAAGAAGGAAGAGGATATTTAATTCAAAGACTTGTATTTTAGAATTGTTTTATTTTGACAAAAAATTGTTTTTGTAAGCACGGCTAGCCAAGTTTGGTTAGAGTGTTTAGGCTAGTTTAGATAAACATTTTGTTTTGAGGATATGCATCTTAGCCTATGGCGCTTGCTATGACTGGTTAACTTCCCTAGTCTGCCCTTTAGGTTTTTAGCCTAGGATGTTGTGTTATGTCCTAACTTTTGTCTAGGTTTCCTCTTTTCTTGTTTTGGGAATCCTAGCGGACTTTATTTTGTAACCCTAATTTTTTCGTAGCCCCCTTAATGGGTTTCCTACCAGGTATTTGCCTTTTCTTTTTTTCCTCTAGCTTCTATGGGCTTCTTTTGATTTTTGTTTCTCTTTGCACAACATTGGCGAAACACGACTTTATTATGATAAGGTAAAACCTTATTTTGTGTTTCTATTCAATCAGTGATGATGAGTGGTTTGATTATTTTGACGATGACGCATTTTGATTATTTTGACGCACTTTTGAAAACGTTTGCTTAAACATGGTTATTATGAGGTTTAAACATGAATAGCGATAAGAGAAGCAGATAGTAAGAATGACATTCTTTATTAATTAAAAGGGAAATATGTGCCCTATAATGCTCGGGGGTCAGGCTACCCCTGAGGAGTAATCTCTAATAGTCATTGGGTGTACATCCCTTATAATTGGAAGAAGAACGCCTAATGACTAAAATCGTTCTCAACGCTTGGACCCCTTCGTTTGGGAAAATCTGATTCGAGGTGTGGAGGGGAGACTTCCCTTGATCCTTTGTAGGGTCATGCTTCAAAGGATTGTCTTTAAAATCTGGTGGCTCCCTTATTCCTTGAGAGTTTCTAATAAGCCCTTGGTTTCGGCAATATCCATATTTCCTCTCGTTAGAATCGCGCAGCGGAATGTTCGCGTGGTTGGACAAAAACCAAGAGGGGGGTTGATGAGTAATTATATTCCCGTATTTTCTTCCCTTTCTGAACTTATTTTAATTAGTGTTTGGGCTTAACTTTCTTTTATTAGTGAATTTTTATTAATTGGGCTTCATTGGGCCAATACTTAGATTTTAATTAATTTAAATCTATTTTATCTAATTTTTTCTCATTATTAATTTTAGGACAGTTAAAGCAATTTTGGGCCTAGAAGATTGGGCTAGATGCCATTTTACAGTTTAATGCAATTTTGGGCTTGGAAAATTGGGTCAAATGTCATATTTTATTTTATACGGGTACTAACATTGGTTTATTGTTTTATTTATCATTTTTTCTACAGATCTCCAAAAATCATTATTTTCAAAACATTATAAACTAGACACATTCAGATTTCTACAGGATCCAAAATCATTCAATTTGGAGATAAATTGGATTTTACATAAATTGGATTCTACAGGATTTTACATAAATTATCCAAAATCATTCAATTTGGAGATAATGGACATGCTTCAGTAATTTAAGTCTCCTAAATTCATTAGACCTCCAAAAATAGTAGCAATGGTGGAGTTTTAAAGCTAACTCAAAAGGCTTTCAAAGGATACCAAAATCGCTCAATTTGGATAAGTATTGAAAATAATGCACGTGTTTGAAGTTCACGGACTTGCACTAAAGCCAACTTATGATGTGTTTCATGGACCAGTTGAGCCCAAACCTCAATAAAGATTAGGGTTAGGGTTATTTATATAAGAGAGGCACATCACACATCAGAATACATACATCACACAAGGACTACATAGCCACCACACTTCCACCTTTCATCTTCTGCAATTTGTATTCAAGTTTGTTTACTCTTCTGTCATTATTTTTAAATTCTTGTTTCGATTTTAATTATGTTTCTTCTATTGCGTTTTCAACTTTCCATGGATAGCTAAATCTTTGTATTGATTTTTTGAGAAGAATGCAAGTAGATCTTTGAGGTTTTGTTCTTCAATTTTATTTTGTTTGTTCTCTTAACTCTTCATCTTCTAATCTCAGTGTTGAATTATAATCTGTTTATGCTTAATAAACCGAAACTAATATCACAGTTTGCTTAATTCTGTGTTAGAGATGAGATTATGTGATGTATGCAATGCTTAATTGTATAAGGATAATGTGGGGTTAATCTTCACTTAGTTGGTTAATTTCATGTTGGAATAAGGGTTAAGGAAAATTTGGGATTAATCTTTGCTTAGTTGGTTAATTTCATATTGGAACAAGGGTTAAAGCTAATTTGAGATTAATCTTCGCTTAGTTGATTAATTTCGAATTAGAATATAATTTAGGATTTATCTTCGCTTAGTTGGTTAATTTCGAATTAATATCGTAATCTAGGATAAGTGACACTGCATTAGAATCAGGAAATCAATTGCATTTTAATCTGTTTTTAATCCGCATTTTTATAATCTACTTTTGTTCTGTTTCATCTAATATTTTAATTTTGAAAAACTCCCCTTTAAATTTTTTGTTACTAAAAATTGATAAGCTTTGATAGAAATTCGTGGTCTTTGGGAGACGACCTAGGAAAGCTTCCTAGTACTACATTTATCTGTTTTAATTATTTGACTGAGTACGACATCGATCAAATTTGGCGCTACGCTGGGACCAAGATTTTTGTCTAGGTTTTCAATTTTTATTTTCTGTTTTTGTTTTCGTTTTTTTTGTTTTTATTTTATTTTATTTAAATATTTTATTTTATTTTCAGTTATTTAGATATTTTATTTGATTTTCAGTTAATTGAATATTTTATTTGATTTTCAGTTATTTAAATATTTTATTTGATTGTTAGTTATTTAATATTTTATTTGATTTGTTGTTATTTGAATATTTTATTTGATTGTTAGTTATTTAATATTCTATTTGATTTGCTATTATTTGAATATTTTATTTGATTTGTCTGTTATTTGGATATTTTATTTGATTTTTAGTTATTTAAATATTTTATTTGATTTTCAGTTATTTGAATATTTTATTTGATTACTAGTTTTTAATATTTTATTTGATTTCCAGTTATTTGAATATTTTATTTGATTTGCTATTATTTGGATATTTTATTTAATTTTTAGTTATTTAAATATTTTATTTGATTTACTTGTTATTTGAATATTTTATTTAATTTTAAGTTATTTAATATTTGATTTTCAGTTATTTGAATATTTTATTTGATTTTCTATTTAATTTAACATTCTTACTTCTCTTAATACTATTTTGATAGGCCACTGTTGTTCTAAAATTCTTTTGGATTAAAAAATAAATAAATAAATAATAAATAAATATAAATAATAATTAAAAAAAATTCATCTCTAATTTGTTTTTCTAGCTTTATTTAAAAAAAATTTATAATTTCCATTCTCATAGGAAACTCTGCATATAGCTTGGTAGTGTGACAGTGTATGTCTAGGAGGGTTCTGGCTAGGAAAGACTTGGTACTTAAGTGTGTCCATTAGTGATCCACCTCTCTTTCCTGGGAACCTACCTGGTGTACTTATTCACGGTCTACCGTTGTCATTCTAGTAAATAATTGATTTCTTCTTAGAATTTTTTAACTCTTGGGAAATACATGAATTGTTGAATATAGTGCATGACTAGGAGCAATCCTGACCTTTTACAACCTTTTGATCCCGAGATAGACATTCTAGGAATTCATCTCTTGAGTCTGAACCATTAGATAATCATAGTGAGAGTACTGCACCTAATATACCTTCTTTTGATAATTTCCAAACTAATAACATGGGTGATCAACCTATTGGACCTCGTGAGAGGACTCTCAGGGAGATGGCTGCACCTGATTTCACTTATGCAAATTTATGTATCCAATACCTTGTAGAGGATGTACCATTTGTTCTTAAAACTGGACTAATCCATTTGTTGCCCAAGTTTCATGGTCGTGCAGGTGAGGATCCACATAAGCATCTCAAGGAGTTCCATATAGTCTGCTCCACCATGAAGCCACAAAATGTTCCTGAAGATCACATACACCAGAAGACTTTTCCTTTCTCTTTGGAGGATCTTGCCAAAGACTGGTTGTACTACTTAGCTCCTGGTCCCATAACGAGCTCGGGATGATCTCGAAGAGAGTCTTTCTAGAGAAATTTTTCCCCGCTTCCGGGACCACTGCCATCAGGAAGGATATATCGGTATCGTGCAACAGATTGGAGAGAGCTTATACGAGTATTGGGAGAGGTTCAAGAGACTTTGTGCAAGTTGCCCTCACCACCAAATATCGAACGGCATCACTGCTGCAGTACTTTTATGAGGGGATGAACACAATGGATAGGAGTATGATAGATGCAGCTAGTGGATGAGCTTTAGGAGACATGACACCTGCTACTGCTAGAGGTTTAATTGAGAAGATGGCATCCAATTCCCAATAATTTAACATGAGGAGTGATGCCATAGTCCTTAGAGGTGAACATGATGTGGGTTCATCAGATTTAGTGGAGAAAAAGCTAGAAAGTAAGATTGATTCCCTCACCACCCTAGTCTCCCAACTTGCCGCAAATCGAGAGCCTGCACCACCTGCAAGGGTTTGTGGAATTTGTACTTCAATTGAGCATCCCACTGATTGCTGCCAATTATTGCATGAGTCTACAGGTTCTGGAGCTCCACAAGTTTATGCAGCAAACATTTTCAATAATAGGGCTCCGAACCAACAACATAATTCTAACCTCTCAAGTAATAGATACAATCCAGGGTGGAGGAATCACCCAAATCTGAGATGGTCCAATCAGCAGCAGAATCCTTTGCCACCACCACCATTTCATAATTCTGCTGGTTCAAGCAGACCTTATGTGCCTCCACCAATGCAACAACAATATCAGAGGCAGCAAAATGAAGCACCAACTCCTCAACCTTCTTCACCTTCATTAGAGGAATTGGTCAAACAAATGGTTGAGATGAACATACAGGTACCAACAGAAAAATGATGCCTCCATTCAGAGTTTAACCAACCAGATTGGTCAACTAGCTATTGCTCGTGAATCAATTGCAAAATCAAAATTCAGACAAGCTCCCTGCACGAGATCGTGGTTAATCCTAAGAATGTGAGTGCCATCACATTGAGGTCGAGGAAACAGATTGACATACCCACTGCAACACCTCCACCCTCTTCTCGTAGCCGCCTCAGCTCTCGCACCTGAGCAACCAGTTGGTATCCGAAAATTGCATATAGATGGACCTTCTTCCAGCCCTAGCTTCGACCTCGCAACGGCCTCCTATCCCTCTTCCATTCCCTCCCAAAGCAATTCCAAGCAAAAAGATGGAAGAGGTCGATAAAGAGATTCTAGAGACCTTCAAGAAAGTTAAGGTGAACATACCTCTGCTTGATGCCATCAAGCAAATTCCCAGATATGCTAAATTCCTGAAGGAGCTGTGCACCCACAAGAGGAAGATGAAGGGCAGTGAGACAATCAGCATGGGCAGAAATGTGTCTGCTTTGATAGGTAAATCTGTTCCTTACTTTCCTGAGAAATGTAAGGACCCAGGTACATTCTGCATACCTTGTATTATTGGCAATAATAAATTTGAGAATGCCATGCTTGATTTGGGTGCTTCATTAATGTCATGCCTTTGTGTATATTTAAATCTCTTTCTCTTGGACCCCTGCAACCTACGAATATAGTTATTTAGTTGGCAAACAAGAGTGTTACCCACCCTATAGGTTTCATTGAGGATATCTTAGTTAGGGTTGGTGAGTTGATTTTCCTTACTGATTTTTACATTCTTGATATGGACGAGGGATTTTCACGTGGTTTTGCACCCATCATTTTAGGAAGACCATTTTTAAAGACTGCACGAACAAAGATTGATGTGCATGCAGGGACCTTATCCATGGAATTTGATGACATTGTGGTGCACTTTAATATTCTATGTAGACCCCAAATCTTGCCCGACCTCCAAATAAAGTCAGAAAGCTTCCTATTTGAAGATGACCGAAGCCTAACAAGCCACTAGGAGAGACTATTAGGCCCCCGAACTAGGATAGGAAGGTTTTTTGGCCCGAAAATAAAGTTTCTCGCCCTGAAGGGACGAGATCGCCGTCTGGAAGGACCAGACCGCCGTCTCGTCTCAACGCCAGGACGAGACCGCCGTCTCGATTTTCCAGACGGCGGTCTCGACTCTTGTAAAGTCGAGACGGCGGTCTGGATTTTCCAGACGGCGGTCTCGATTCCTGCACAGGTCGAGACGGTGGTCTGGGATTTCCAGACGGCGGTCTCGACCTTGTCAGACGAGAACGGATATCTCGACCAGTCAGGCGCGAAAAACTATAAATAGGGGCTCTCTCCCCCTCATTTCCACACACAGAATCCAAGAAGCTCTCCCTTCTCTCTAGATTTTCTCTCTCTAAGAATCCCTCCGAGGCATTTCCGGAGTTTCTGAGTGTCTCTAGGCATAGACTGAGCATTCTAAATCTTCTTAAGAATCCCTCCGAGGCATTTCCGGAGTTTCTGAGAGTTGTAGAGTGAAGGGTTGCCAAAACGCACCCTCTCTTTAAAGAAATATAAAAGCTTGCTTTGGAGGTGCATATTCTCCCTCTCTATTTTTATTACTGCCATTTAAATTACGCAATAGAAGCTAGGGCCATGTAGTCATAAATTTAAATACCGCATAATAAAAGGGTAAAAGCACAATTTTCCAGTTTAATTATTTACACAAAGTAGCCGGCCTATCATAGGGAACCCGAAAGGGGCGTCGTAAAGGAACTAACACTTCCTTTACACGTAACTAACTCCCTTACCCAACTCTGGTTCTAATGACCAAAGTTGGTTTTCGAAAACCAACGCCTTTTTAAAACCCCTTTTCCAATGTTTATGGTAAAAATGTCGGTGGCGACTCCATAGAACCCAAAATAAATAAGTCCTTGGGTTAGCCCGGCTATCGGACAACCCAAGGACACTTTTGAAAACCTCGCCCCTAGGTTAGCCCGGTTATCGGACAACCTAAAGGCGTTGTAACCACCCATAAAAAACGCGAAAAATAAAGAGGGTCGAAAAAACCATCACGTCGCTCCGACCGCCCTTTTTCGGGAGGCGGCGACAGATGGCGACTCCACTGGGGAAGCCTAGAGAGTTGATTCCATTTAGTGATGGGCTGGCTTAAAAATATTTAAACCAAGAAAATAGCGCTTTTACCCTACCTTGTATTATAACATGCTTTATTGTTTGGCTTTCAAATAACTATTGCTTGTTTATACTTACGCAATTGATTGAAATATAAATTGCACACAAAACCCTTGCACACTACAGTTCCCTCTATACCCGGGGGCAAGTGAGAAAACCATAGGGAGTGGGTGGCAGGTACGGTTCGCTGCAGTTAGGGCCTTGTGCCCACCGGTGTGATCGGAAACCACCACTCAAGGTGATAACCTTCCTCTTTTGGCAACAAGACCGACTCTGGCCTTAGTGCTGAGCATGGTTGGACGGCTGGAGAGTGGGGACCCTATAATGGGGGCACCTTGGGGGCCTTAGCCTGGTGAGAACAGTTAGAACCTACCCTAACCAATGCACTTTTCTGCAGGAAAACCCTACCTCGTGATAAAAATGAAATCTCGCCTGTTCGGGGATGATCGAATTGTGTGTGCATATGATTGTTGCATTTGTATGTTGCATAGCATAAACAAACAACAGAACAAAATCACAAAAAAATATTTTACAAATAAACACCCTTATCTCGGACAGTCTGCCTTTTAGCTAGCCTGGTTTCAGGTTCTTTGCAAGCTAAGTAGCCATGCAGTTCCGACAGAAGAGATAAGGGACGTTACATATTCTTTCGCATAAAGCCATATTTTATCTCGGACAGTCTGCCTTTTAGCTAGCCTGGTTTCAGGTTCTTTGTAAGCTAAGTAGCCACGCAGTTCTAACAGAAGAGATAAAAGGCTATAAAATAAAAAAAATAAAAATAATAAAATTCTTTCCAAAAATCACAAATAAGACCTGGTCCAAAAATATTGCATTCATAAAACATTCATATAGATAGTTTATTCTTTCGAAAAACACACAAATACCATACATCATGTAGAAAAACATGATAAATAGTAAAATAAACACTCACATTCAAAAAACATCATCTTCATCAAATCATACATTTTGGTTTTAGAAAATGGAGGGAACAAGTAGACAAGTGGGGAAGGTGGATATTCTCCGAAGCCATACTGAGAAGCTAGAACGGCTTAGTGCAACAATGCCACCGGAGGTCCGCGCTGATTTCGAAAAGTCCTATGGACGAATTCTGGACCTCCTAAAGATCAGTATCGATCAAGTCTTCCTCAGGGTACTGATTCACTTTTGGAACTCCAGTCTGCGGTGCTTTGAATTTCCGCAGTTCGACATGGTGCCCACTTTAGAGGAGTATGAAACAATGTTGAAATGGCCCAAGTCAGCCGGGGTCCATATCCGCCATGAGGCGTATACTCCTGCAGCACCAGTCGCTGCCCTTATCCATCTACCGTACCGACAAAGTACCCTGATAGGAAGAGGGAACACCCAGGGATGGAGAGTATCAATGTTAGAAGACCACCTGTCCTACCTGGCTGAAAGGGCAGAGTGGGTTGCCTTCAACAAGACCCTGGCATTATTAATCTTCGGAACGATCCTGTTCCCCTTCCATCTCGACACGATCGATCAAGCCGTCATGGACGCTTT
This sequence comes from Sphenostylis stenocarpa, assembly GCA_963425845.1. Classification (NCBI taxonomy): domain Eukaryota; kingdom Viridiplantae; phylum Streptophyta; class Magnoliopsida; order Fabales; family Fabaceae; genus Sphenostylis; species Sphenostylis stenocarpa. Next base: position 100,862,410 of record OY731403.1, read on the forward strand.
CTTCGCTTGGGACGTGAACTCGAAGAGTCCCCTGCCTGCTATTCTTGCCGACACCTTGCTATCGGTGGATTTCTGCCATCAGAAGCAAGGGAGAACACTCCGCTGCTGCTCTTCGTTACTTTATGTGTGGAGCATCACGCACCTTTACGCCTCCAGTCACATGGGGATATTCCCCGACCCCTTGAGAAGCTTCTCCAAAATCCCCCTCCAACGACGCCTGACTATAGAATGGAGGGATGAGTTAGAACAAAAGGACGCCAACAGCATATCTTGGGTCTGCCCTTGGTTCCGACCCGGCCCAGTTCTCGTCAGATGTGGGAACTATCCGAATGTACCCTTGATAGGACTCAGGGGTTGCATAGCCTACTCACCTAGAGTAGCTATGAGGCAACTCATGAGGACTCAAACTACTATCTCCCGAGGGGAACTCGGAGGGCTGTGCTTCTTTGGAGACCCATGCACAATCGCCAACTCACTGACTGTGAGAAAAGCATGGGAGAAGCCAGTCTACATGGGAGACAGAGAGCTAGGAAAAGCTCGGGTGACTGTCACCAGTGACTATGAGGCATGGAGGAGAAGAAGAGAAATGGCTCGACCATCCACCACACCCGCGCCAATCGCCAACAATGAAGAGTTGCAGGCACAAGTCAACGCCTTGACCCAGAGAGTAGAGATAATGGGAGCCCAGATACGGGCCCTTGAGGAAAAGGAACAAGCCTCTATCCTCACGATTGACGGTCTACAAAGGCAAGGCAAGAAAAAGGATCATGAAATAGAATGCCTCAAGGACCAATGTGCCGACGCCAACGAACAAGCTATCCGAGCATCCAAAACTGCCAGAACCAGCTCGGATAGCCAACTGCAAGAGATAACCGCCAGATCAGCACACCTTGAGGCGGAATCGGCTCAGCAGGCTCAAACGATCAAGGAGTTGTCAGAAGGGCTCCTCCAGGCTCAGATAGACCTCCGCCAAGAGCGAGAGAACAATAGAAAACTGAGCAGAGGCCTCTATGAGCTACGCCTTAAGGAGAAAAGCGGGCTAGCTCAGTATGACCAAGTACTTCAAGAGAAAGACCAAGCTGTTACAAAGCTTGACGAGCTGCAAGCCTTGGTCATACATCAAGAGGCAAAGATCAAGGAGGCTCAACAATACAGCAAAGAAATGAGCCAAGCGATCCACAAGCAAAGCGAAGCGCTCGCTCACCATGTCCGGGAAGCCGAGAGAGAATTACAAAGAAAGCAAGACCCGCCTGTGGGTTTCTTTAGGCTTTTCCGTTTTTGCCAAAAGATGCTTCGTAGTATGGAATAGGAGAATGTAAACCTTCCGATGAATTAATGAAATCTTTTTCTTATTCAACAGTTGTCTACTTGCATACATGAACATGCATTTGCATATTTAATTTCCCCTCCTTCACGCTTAATAAATAAGATAATAAAAAGGAAGGATTAACTAACACGTCTTCCAACTTAGAAGAATGGAGAGAAAGCCACTCCTAATAAAGCTCACCCCAACGGTCGAATCACCGCAAGAGGGAAATAAACCTCGGCCGTTGGTCCTTAAGAATAAAGAAGAGGGGGCAAGGACGCCAGTGCGACTATTTATGCCACGTCCTTTCCCCTACGAGTCAGATAAAGCTGTACCGTGGAGATATGGGGAATCTTCACCAATAAAAGAAGAAATAACAAACATAGCCGGCATTGGGGGCACAACTAGAAGTGGAAGAATCTACTCCCCCAAGGACACACAGGAAAATGTCCTTCAAAATAAAGGAAAAAATAAAAAGACCGAAGAAGAAAAAGAAAATAAAGAATCCAAGGAGGAGACAGAGGAATTACTCCAGTTTATAAGGCAAAGTGAGTATTCCATTATAGACCAGCTCAATCGCACACCTGCAAAGATCACGTTGCTATCTTTGATAATGAGCTCGGAACCGCACCGGAACGCCCTGCTGAAGGTCTTGAGCGAGGCGCATGTACCTCACACAATATCCCAAGAAAAGGTTGAGAGGATCGTCGGTCACATCACGGCAAACGATCACCTCACCTTCACAGAGGAAGAACTCCCCCTAGAGGGGTCAAACCACAACAAGCCCTTGCATATCTCAGTTAAATGCAAGGAATACCTCATTGCTAAAGTTCTTGTGGATAACGGGTCATCCTTGAACGTAATGCCCAAGTGCACACTGGATAAGTTGACTATCCAAGGAACCCGTCTGCGCCCAAGCAGCACCATCGTTCGAGCCTTCGACGGATCAAAACGAGAAGTAGTGGGAGAGATCAATTTGCCAATTCAAGTGGGACCCACTGTCTTCAACGTCGACTTCCATGTCATGGATATTACTCCAGCATACAGCTGTCTCCTCGGCAGGCCTTGGATTCATGACGCTAAGGCAGTACCTTCGATGCTCCACCAGAAAGTCAAATTCATAGTGGACGACAAACTAGTCATGGTCCAAGCAGAAGACGATATCCTGATCAGTGGACCATCCACCCAACCTTATGTGGATGCGGCCGAAGAGGCTCTTGAAACATCTTTTCAAGCGCTCGAAATCGCCAGTATAGAGCGACTTCCCAGAAATACAAAGGTAGCCCGCATGATGTTAAAGCATGGCTACCATCCTGGCCAAGGACTGGGGGCAGATTCCCAAGGAATGAGGGAACCCCCAGAATTCAAAGACAATCCTCACAAGTATGGCCTAGGATATAACCCTTTCAAGGGTCGAGCGGGAAAAGCAAAAGGGAAGTCCCCCCTCCGCACACTCAAGCAGATTTTCCGAAGTGGAGGGGTGCAAGCGTCAAGAGCCACTCTAGTCATTAGGAAATCTTTTTCTTCGTTTAAGGGATGTAAACCCCATGATTGTTAGAGATTATCCCCCGGGGCGAGCCCGACCCCCGGGCATTTTAGGGCACATATTCCCTTATTAATTAATAAAGAATGATTCTTTCTATCTGCTTCTCTTCTTTCTACTTCTGACTGGACCACATAAATAACCCTGTCTAAGTAAACATAAAAAGAAAAGAAGAATAAGAAGCGCTTCCAAATAATCAAACCTTCATCATTGCTATCATCATCAAGTTAGCTGATTAGAAGCACATAAAAATAAGACTTCACTTAAGCCATGAAGAAAGTCACGCTTCGCCAATACTGTGAACACAAAATAAATTCAAAAAAAAGAGAGAAAAAGCCCAGAGAAGCCAAAGGCCAAAGAAAAGGGCAAAATTACCCGGTAGGAAACCCACTAAGGGGGCTACACAAAAGATAGGGTCAACCCGGTAGGATACCCGAACAACAATAAAGGGTAACCTAGGCAAAAGTTAGGGTTACAAATAAAGGTCCGCTAGGATTCCTCCAAAATTTTACAAGAGAGAGAACCTAGACAAAAGATAGGGCCAACACACGGTACCCTAGTTCGAAAACCCAAAGGGCGATCTAGGGAAATCAGCTAGCTATTTAAAAAGCAATGGAAAATAAAACCAAAGAGCACAAATAAAAAGAAGAAAGAGGAAAATGTTTGCTTAGACAAAGCATAAACACCTAGGCCTAACCCTAGCCAGCCATTCTTACAAATTCTTTTATCAATAAAAATCAACCCTCTAAAACACCAAGCATTGATTTTTATCCCCTTTTGCTTCTTTTCTCTTGACCTTCACGACAATATTCTAATAATTAATTTGGGAATATGGAGGCGTATAGTCAACAAGAGGATTGAAATCCCTAAAGCAAGGAAAAAGGGAAACTGCATGACAAAGAGTGCTCTACAAAAAGAAAAAAAAGAAAAAAAAGAGAAAGAAAGAAACTACTCTTCGGTCACAAGAAGTCCGGTATGGTACAACATGTACAAAAGCACAGATCAGGAGGCACCCGGCGCTACAAGACACGTCGGTTAAATCCTTCTGAAATATTAACCAAAGTAGGCATTATAGGACATCAAACATAAAAACATTTGCATGCATAAAATGTTTTTGAACCAGGTCCTATTTCTTATGCAAAAAAAAAAAAAAAAAACCCCGAAAAATCGAGACCGCCGTCTGGATATTCCAGACCACCATCTCGGTTCCCGTGCAAATAGAGACCGCCGTCTCGAGAAACCAGACCGCCGTCTCGACTTAGGCAAAGTCGAGACCGCCGTCTGGGTTATCGAGACCGCCGTCTCGACTTCCCAGACGGCGGTCTCGACCTGGAAAAATTTCTATATAAAGGGGGCGCGCTTGGGGGGTTTCCTCACAACTCTCCAAGCCTCCAAAGCCTCCAACACTCATATTTTTCTCTCCTAAGCCTTCCCCACTGAAGATGTTCAGCAGAAGCGGATCCAGGAAGAGAAGGGCCACTGCTGGTGCTAGCAGCTCGGCACCACCACCACCCTCAGACCCTTCTTAACTTCAACCACAACACCAGGCCCGCCTGGACAACCTTAGAAATTACCAGTGGCACTCCCTGCTGACACTGGATTTCGCCATCTTGGCCGAGTTCGGATGGGAAGAAGACGTCCGAGCGCACATCGATAGCATCAGGTGGGGTTTTCTGCTACAGCCTCCGCCCGTTCATGTGTACCCACAAGCGGTACTCGAGTTTCTGGCCTCGGTCTCCCTCATTGAGATCCCCTCTATGGCCTCAGGTATGCAGCCCACCAAAATGGTCAACTACTTTATGGGTGGGCAATATCACACTACCACTTTGGAGGAATTCAATGTCTCCATTGGATTCATCCGGCCCGAGGCAGCATTAACTCGGGAATACCGTGAGGCCATCTGCTCTAGGCCCACCAACCTCACCGCTGCTGAGATGTGGCATGAGCTCACTGGAGCCACCACATTGCCTTCATTAATGAGGGGGTCTGCACTCCCCCCACCACTCCGCATATGTCACAAGCTACTGGCAGGCACCATCCATGCCAAGAAAGAGAGTCAGGGGAAGATATCCCTCCCTGACCTCTTTGTCCTCTATTGCATGCACCAGAGACGGCGCTGCAATCCCGGGTACTTCCTCCTGAGGGCCCTGAAGGACTTTGGGAGTAGATCCACAGGGGCCATCCTTGTGGCTCCCCTCATCACCCCTCTAGCAGAAAGAATGGGGTGCCCCGGCTGGGAAGAGCTGGCCCGCAATCTGCGACCCGAGCCCATCAACGGGCCAATGCTGGTCAGCATGGGGATGTTGATACGCCGGGGAAGTAAGTTCGCCCTGCACCCCACCCTGGACTTTGAGCTGGACCTCTAGGGAATAGTGGCGATGCAGGATGCGCCCACGTCTCCCGGCTCCCGGCAGTAGCAGCAGCAGCAGCCACCACCATACACGGAGGACTTTGCTAGCCTCCACCAACACATGAGCGATCTGAGCCAGCAGCTCGGCCATATGGCGATATGGCAGGAGCAACAGACCCAATGGCGGCAGGACCAAGACGTTCGCCAACAGGCCTTTCAAGAGGGCCAAAATGAGATCTGCCAAGAGCAGCAGAGGATGCGGCAAGAGTGGACAACATTCCAGGAGGATTACAACGATGAAATCCAGGAACAAATCGACTTCCGCTACCACATGTATAAACATTTTCCCCACCGCACTCCTTCTGATGATGATGACTCTTAGGGACTGTACTGGTTGAAATAAAAGTCGCTGTAATAAAATTTCCTATCAATAAAATTTTATTTCCCTCACCCTTTGCCTTCTTTTACAAAAAAGTCAGCGTAACAAAAAAGAACTTAAAAGAAAAAGGCACACGCTCAATAAAAGCCAGAATCCAAAATCGCGAGAAAAAAGAGATAAAACCACGAGAAAAAGGCAGGATTAAGACAACTACCTTAACCAAACAAAATTTTGACTATCAAGCAAAAGTCGAACAAAACAAAGAAAACCCGACCAACTAGCAAGAGTCGGATAACCACCAAAAAAAAAAAAACAACAAAAAACAAAAATCCCCAGCAACCAACAGAGCTGGATGAACAACAAACCAGATTTCCGGCAACTCGGATGACCATTCCAGAAAGGTCTGAACCATCAACACAGAAATCACTCCCAAGTAAGCTGGCGCATGAGCTACCCGAGCAGTAAGCCGCCACCACCACCAGTCCTACGCAGTGGACTGTACCAGCCTGATAGGGGGTTTATACCTATCAACCAGCACACAAGGAGTGCCTAAACAGGCGCATGGGCCACCTGAACTGTAAGCCGCCACTACCACCCTGATGGGGGGATCATACCCATCCGGTCCCACACAATGGACCGTACCACCCTGATGGGGGGATCATACCCATCCGGTCCCACACAACGGACCGTACCAGCCTGATGGGGGGTTCATACCCATCCAGTCCCACACAACGGACTGTAACTACCAGCCTGATGGGGGGTTTATACCCATCAACTGAAGGATCGGCTACGTCAGGAGTAGTATCCGGAGGTTCTACCACGTGTTAACCAAAGGGATCAGCTACGTCAGGAGTAGTATTCCAAAGGTGAACAAACACAACATCTCCCCAGAGGATCACCTGCCACAAGACGGGACGTCCGAAGGGTAGCCGGGCAAGAGGGTCAACTCCTTTACCTTCCTATCTACCTGTCTGGCATGACAAGCCAACAGTCGACCAGTCAGGTAAAGGGGGGGCAGCTGTAGACCCTAAATCTTGCCCGGCCTCCAAATAAAGTCAGAAAGCTTCCTATTTGAAGACGGCTGAAGCCTAACAAGCCACTAGGAGAGACTATTAGGCCCCCGTACTAGGATAGGAAGGTTTTTTGGCCCGAAAATAGAGTTTCTCGCCCTGAATGGACGAGACCGCCGTCTGGAAGGACCAGACCGTCGTCTTGTCTCAACGCCAGGACGAGACCACCGTCTCGATTTTCCAGACGGCGGTCTCGACTCTTGCAAAGTCGAGACGGCAGTCTGGATTTTCCAGACGGCGGTCTCGATTCCAGCACAGGTCGAGACGGCGGTCTGGGATTTCCAGACGGTGGTCTCGACCTTGTCAGACGAGAACGGCGGTCTCGACCTGTCAGGCGCGAAAAACTATAAATAGGGGCTCTCTCCCCCTCATTTCCACACACAGAATCCAAGAAGCTCTCCCTTCTCTCTAGATTTTCTCTCTCTAAGAATCCCTCCGAGGCATTTCCGGAGTTTCTGAGTGTCTCTAGGCATAGACTGAGCATTCTGAATCTTCTTAAGAATCCCTCCGAGGCATTTCCGGAGTTTCTGAGAGTTGTAGAGTGAAGGGTTGCCAAAACACACCCTCTCTTTAAAGAAATATAAAAGCTTGCTTTGGAGGTGCATATTCTCCCTCTCTATTTTTATTACTGCCATTTAAATTACGCAATAGAAGCTAGGGCCATGTAGTCATAAATTTAAATACCACATAATAAAAGGGTAAAAGCGCAATTTTCCAGTTTAATTATTTACACAAAGTAGTCGGCCTATCATAGGGAACCCGAAAGGGGCGTCGTAAAGGAACTAACACTTCCTTTACACGTAACTAACTCCCTTACCCAACTCTTGTTCTAATGACCAAAGTTGGTTTTCAAAAACCAACGCCTTTTTGAAACCCCTTTTCCGATGTTTATGGTAAAAATGTCGGTGGCGACTCCATAGAACCCAAAATAAATAAGTCCTTGGGTTAGCCCGGCTATCGGACAACCCAAGGACACTTTTGAAAACCTCGCCCCTAGGTTAGCCCGGTTATCGGACAACCTAAAGGCGTTGTAACCACCCATAAAAAATGCGAAAAATAAAGAGGGTCGAAAAAACCATCGCGTCGCTCCGACCGCCCCTTTTCGGGAGGCGGTGACATTCTAAATGCCATGAAACACCCATCTGAGGAGATAGATCCAGGAACCACCATGATGAGGAAGACTTTGTTTGTTTTAGAGGAACAAAGTTGCTACCTGATGACCTCAACACCTGTACCATCTGAGGAGATAGATCTGGGACCTCAATCAGGTCACCTTTTGACCTGATTGACCTCTTGCCAGGTTTTGAAATCCTTGGATGATTTCCATGAGTATCTGGTTCCTCTGACTCTTTGTGTGTTGGATGTTGTCTACTCCTTTCGTTTCCTAGGTTTCTTTGATGAATATGTATATCTTTATGTTTTTGTTTGTCTTTATTTTTGTTTTTGTCCTTTGCATAATTTTCTTTAATGTTTTTGAATTTATTTCCTTGTTTTTCTTCTTGATTTTGCCCAGGAGTGCAAAAGGCTAAGTGTGGGGTTATTTGATGAGTCATTATATTCCCGTATTTTCTTCCCTTTCTGAACTTATTTTAATTAGTGTTTTGGGCTTAACTTTCTATTATTAGTGAATTTTTATTAATTGGGCTTCATTGGGCCAATAATTAGATTTTAATTAATTTAAATCTAATTTATCTAATTTTTTCTCATTATTAATTTTAGGACAGTTAAAGCAATTTTGGGCCTAGAAGATTGGGCTAGATGCCATTTTACAGTTTAAAGCAATTTTGGGCTTGGAAAATTGGGTCAAATGTCATATTTTATTCTATACGGGTACTAACATTGGTTTACTATTTTATTTATCATTTTTTCTACAGATCTCCAAAAATCATTATTTTCAAAACATTATAAACTAGACACATTCATCTTTCCATAGGATCCAAAATCATTCAATTCGGAGATAAATTCGAACATGGGTCAAGTGCACCAGGCCGGCCCAATGGACATGCTTCAATAATTTAAGTCTCCTAAATTCATTAGACCTCCAAAAATAGTAGCAATGGTGGAGTTTTAAAGCTAACTCAAAAGGCTTTCAAAGGATACTGAATTCGCTTAATTTGGATAAGTATTGAAAATACTGCACGTGTTTGAAGTTCACAGACCTGCACTAAAGCCAACTTATGATGTGTTTCATGGACCAGTTGAGCCCAAACCTCAATAAAGATTAGGGTTAGGGTTATTTATATAAGAGAGGCACATCACACATCAGAATACACACATCACACAAGGACTACACAGCCACCACACTTCCACCTTTCATCTTCTGCAATTTATATTCAAGTTTGTTTACTCTTCTGTCATTATTTTTAAATTCTTGTTTCGATTTTAATTATGTTTCTTCTATTGTGTTTTCAACTTTCCATGGATAGCTAAATCTTTGTATTGATTTTCTGAGAAGAATGCAAGTAGATCTTTGAGGTTTTGTTCTTCAATTTTATTTTGTTTGTTCTCTTAACTCTTCATCTTCTAATCTCAGTGTTGAATTATAATCTGTTTATGCTTAATAAACCGAAACTAATATCACAGTTTGCTTAATTCTGTGTTAGAGATGAGATTATGTGATGTATGCAATGCTTAATTGTATAAGGACAATTTGGGGTTAATCTTCGCTTAGTTGGTTAATTTCATGTTGGAATAAGGGTTAAGGAAAATTTGGGATTAATCTTCGCTTAGTTGGTTAATTTCATATTGGAACAAGGGTTAAAGCTAATTTGAGATTAATCTTCTCTTAGTTGATTAATTTCGAATTAGAATATAATTTGGGATTTATCTTCGCTTAGTTGGTTAATTTCGAATTAATTTCATAATCTAGGATAAGTGACACTGCATTAGAATCAGGAAATCAATTGCATTTTAATCTGCTTTTAATTCGCATTTTTATAATCTGCTTTTGTTCTGTTTCATCTAATATTTTAATTTTGAAAAACTCCCCTTTAAATTTTTTGTTACTGAAAATTGATAAGCTTTGATAGAAATCCATGGTCTTTGGGAGACGACCTAGGAAAGCTTCCTAGTACTACATTTATCTATTTTAATTATTTGACCGAGTACGACATCGATCAGGGGTGAATTGGTTTCTTAACAAAAATTAGGTTTTAAAAATTTTCCCCAAATTTTACCGATTAAAATATTGTGTAAACGTAAATAGATAGAGATAGAGTCTTACACAGGAGATTTATACTGGTTCGGATCAAAAGACCCTACGTCTAGTTGCTAATCACTCAAACAGAGGATTAACGCTGTCACTATAATCAGAGTTGTTACAAACAGATTATAATGGAAAAGATAAAGTAAAGAAAACACCTCTCTTGAAACCCACAAGAGATGAAGAACAACTTTCCCCAAAGACGGCACAACACACAATCCACTAAGAACTCCACTTAGTGATTCTTATCGCTTCTAGCCCACACCAGGTTCCAAAAGCCCCTTTTTCCTCCAACAAACAGTTCTCTGGCACTCACAACACTTAACTTTTGTTTGAAAAAGGTTGTTCAATTTTTCTGAGAGCCATAGAGAACATTAAGTAGAGAAATTAGGGTTTGGGAATTGGGATTTTTGGAACTAAGAGTCTTGGGATTAGGGTTTTCTAAAATAGGCTTAATTTGAAGTTGAAAATCAAAAACTGACTGAAATAATCGATTAAATGAAGTGTTAATCGATTATTACAGAGCCAAAATCAACAGAACCCCAAAACTCTCTGTTTTAATCCATTAACTGGCCTGTTAATCGATTAACAGGTGTGTTAATCGATTATTACATTGAACAGATACAGAAAATGGTTTTTCTCACTGTAATAATTGATTATCTGACCATTTAATCAATTAAACCCGAGGCAAACTGATAAATGTCAGTTTTTGAAGCTTCTAAAGTGCAGACTATATACCAGCTATCTTAAACTATAATATTACAGACTCAAACTAATCAAAACAGAGTTATTACACAATAAAACAAGTCTTCAACTCTCTAAGTTCTTTGTTCTTGAATCATCATCAAAATCAACAAGCTTCATGTCCATGTAAGTTCAACATCAAGTCCTTGTATGTTCAACAATCTCCCCCTTTTTGATGATGATCAAAATTTTCTTTTAAAGCCTTGTAATAACCTGTTTTATCTATCACACTAACAAACACATTAAACATACCAGATAATATTAAATTCAATCATAAGAGGCTTTAAATATTTCTCCCCCTATTTTGATTATAATCAAAAATTGAAAGCTCCTTTTATAACAATTATAAGAGCTCCCCCTCAAAATATGCATAACTTGTAGATAACTCCCCCTCAATCAAAGCATTAAAAGAATACCACATTTTATTTCAGAAGGGAAAATACATTACAACATAAGAGAATTAAAATTCTTCACTATCACTATGAAAGTGTGCATCAAATTTATTTTCTAAATGACACACTTTATCATCTACATCAGATATACGGTGAATTATTTCCTCATGACGTACTCCAGAAAGAGTGAAGAATGCCTGCATCCTCTGATTCATATCAGATAACATGTCTTCCATAGATTGACGGGTTTCATGATGAGCAGAGGAACTTCCAACACTTTGGATCTGATTAGAAGGAAAATCAGCAGCAGGAGGCATATCTTCATCAGAATCTTCATTATCGTCACCTTCGTTTGGAACATCATGCTTGTGAACATAAATTTTGTTGACACGCACCATTTGGAGTTGGGTTAATGTGTTGTCCAACATGCGGTTTAAGTTATTCGTTCGTATTGTTTGTTCACCTTCGACATTTACTCCTTTGTATTCAAGAATGCGAGAGACAAGGAGGGCATATGGAATTTTGAAGGTGGGATGGCGTTTGGCTTTTAACATAGTCATGGTGACAAGAATGCCCCAATCTAAAGGCTCATTATTCATTATGGCATGAATAATACGAAGATCGATTGAAGAACATTGAGCATAATTTGTAGCTCGGGGACATAGGATCCAGACAAGTAAATGCAAAATCATGTGTTCCTCCTTCTTCAAAGGTCCAGCTAGAAGGAGACGCCCAATCTCCATTGAGGGGTTTCGCAGAAAAGAATGGTAAGCCATGATCCTGTCAAAATCATCTAACTCACCAAACACGTTAATATCATCTTCTCTAATAGGAAAGTGGGCAACATTTTCCCAAATATCATCATCAAGAATAATTGTTAGCCCCTTTACACGAGAGGTAGCTATTTGATCTCTGAATTTGAACCTAGAGTAAAATACCCTAACTAAGTCAGGATAATACGTACCTTGCATTTGGATGAAAGGGAGAACTCCTTGAATTTCAAGGAGATTAGGAAAGTTGAATCCCATATTGATGAACTGGTCACCAATAAGGAACTTAGGAGAAATAATACCATGTTCCTTCCAATAAGACAGAAATTCTTGTCGGCCTTCAGCATCAGAGATCCATCCTTCTACAGAATTAGGACGGGGATGAGATGAGGGTACAGATCTTCTTCTAGTGGGAATTTTGGCACGAGAAGATGAGGCCATTGAAGGATTAGAAGAGTAACAAGAAGATTTAGGAGGACAAGTTAAGGTAGAAGAAAGCAAGATTGATAGAATGAGGCAAGAAAGCTTGATTTCAAGAGATAGAAGTGAGTAGAAGTGAAATGGAGGTCCCTATTTATAACCAAGCATCTCCAACGGTCATATGGAAGGGAATAAGGGTCAAGAGAGCCGTTGGCAACGGCTAGGAATCAAAACTTGCCAGGTTTAATCGATTAAATCTTGAATTAATCGATTAAACTAGTAACAAACCCATTTAATCGATTAATTCAAGCTGTTAATCGATTAACACTGAGTTTAATCGATTATCTGGCGAGTTAATCGATTAAACCAAAGAGAAATGTCATGTTTTGGGTGTTTTGGATGCAGATAATCAATTATAACTCCAAATAATCGATTATTCTAGAGAGTTCATCAAATTTTTGAGGTTTATACACATGATAATCTATTAACATCCTACACAATGAATTATAACATCATAACCATCCAAAAACTGTCTAATTGAGCAGAATTTAAGTTATTTCTAATATCCCTAAGTCTCTTCTAAGATCATAGAATCTATCCTTGGGTAGAGGCTTAGTAAAAATATCTGCTAATTGATGCTTTGTATCAACATACTCAATTTTACAGTTTCCTTTGCTTATATGATCTCTCAAAAAATGATGTCTAATTTCTATATGCTTAGTCCTAAAGTGCATTACTGGATTCTTAGTAAGATTGATAGCACTCGTATTATCACACATCAAGGGAATGTCATTTAGAAATATACTATAATCTTCTAGTTGTTGTTTGTTTCATCCACAAAATTTGAGTACAACAATTACCAGATGCAATATATTCAGCTTCAGTGGTGGATAAAGCAACACATGCCTGTTTCTTAGAATGCCAAGATACTAAAGATGAACCTAACAAATGACATGTCCCACTAGTACTCTTTCTATCAATTTTGCATCCACCATAATCAACATCAGAATATCCTATTAAACTAGTACAAGCATCAGATGGATACCATAAACCAAAACCAGTAGTTCCTTTTAAATATTTTAAAATATGTTTTACTGCAATTAGGTGAGATTCTTTTGGACAAGCCTGAAATCTAGCACACACACAAACAGAATGCATAATATCATGTCTACTTGCAGTTAAGTATAACAGTGAACCTATCATACCTCTATACATAGATTGATTAACTTCCAAACATGATTCATCCTTGTCTAAATAGCATGAAGTTACCATGGGTGTGTTAGCTTCCTTAGAGGTGTCCATTCCAAACATTTTAAGTATCTCTTTGCAGTATTTGGTTTGAGAGATGAAAATGTCATCTTTAAGTTGCTTGATTTGAAGTCTAAGGAAGAATGTCAATTCTCCCATCATAGACATTTCAAACTCTCCCTGCATTATGTTAGCAAATTCTACACACAAAGAATTATCAGTTGATCCAAAAATAATATCATCAACATATACCTGGAGTAATAAGATATGCTCTTTTACTTTCTTTATAACCAACGTAGAATCAATTTTTCCTCTAGAAAAATCATTTGAAGTTAGGAAACTACTTAGCCTTTCATACCAAGACCTAGGAGCTTGTTTCAACGCATATAATGCTTTCTTTAATTTAAAAATATGATTAGGATAACTAAAATCCTCAAAACCAGGGGGTTGCTCCACATAAACTTCTTCTTTAATAAAACCATTCAAAAATGCACTCTTAACATCCATTTGATATAATTTAAATTTCATCAAAGATGCATAAGCAAGAAGTAGGTGTATAGCCTCTAACCTGACAACAAGAGCATAAGTTTTGTAGACCCCAAATCTTGCCCGACCTCCAAATAAAGTCAGAAAGCTTCCTATTTGAAGACGGCCGGAGCCTAACAAGCCACTAGGAGAGACTATTAGGCTCCCGTACCAAGATAGGAAGGTTTTTTGGCCCAAAATAAAGTTTCTCGCGTTGAAGGGGACTCCCGGGTCAAGTCTCGCTCAAGCGACGGATGTAGTCGCTTGAGCGACAGGTGCTTCAAACAAAGGGGACTTCCGGGTCGAGTCTCGCTCAAGCGACTGATGTACTCGCTTGAGCGACAGGTGCTTCAAACAAAGGGGACTTCCGGGTCGAGTCTCGCTCAAGCGACTGATGTACTCGCTTGAGCGACGGATGCCTCAAACAAAGGGGACTCTCGGGTCATGCCTCGCTCAAGCGACCGGAATACTCGCTTGAGCGAGCGAAGGACGAGACGACGGTCCCGTTTTTCCAGATGGCGGTCTCGATTTCTGGCATGGTCGAGACGGCGGTCTCGACTTTCCAGACGGCGGTCTCGACCCCTGTCAGAGGAAACAGCGGTCTGGACCTTGACAACGCGAAAAACTATAAATAGGGGCTTCTCCCCCCTCATTTCCACAAAAAAACACATCAAGAAGCATTAGCTCTCCCTTCTCTCTAGATTTTCTCTCTCTAAGAATCCCTCCGAGGCATTTCCGGAGTTTCTGAGCGTCTTAGAGTGAGTTCTTGAGCGTTCTAGATCTTCTTTAGAATCCCTCCGAGGCATTTCCGGAGTTTCTGAGAGTTTGTAGAGTGAAGGGCTGCCAAAACGCACCCACTTTATTGAGAGTTAATACAAAAAGCTTGCTTCAAAGGTGCAAAATTCTCTCTTCTTATTTTTATCGCTTTAATTATAAATGCTGCAATAGAAATTAGGGCCATGTAGTCATACTTTTAATTTCCGCACAATAAAAAAGGGCAAAAGCATTATTTTCTAGTTCATTTACCAATAAAATAAGTCGGCCTGTCATAGGGAACCCGAAAGGGGCGTCGTAAAGGGGCTAATACCCCCTTTACACGTAACTAACTCCCTTACCCAACTCTGGTTTTAACGGACCAAAGTTGGTTTTCGAAAACCAACACCTTTTTTACCCCTTTTCTGATGTTTCCGGTAAAAACATCGGTGGCGACTCCATAGAACCCAAAATAAATAAGTCCTTGGGTTAGCCCGGTTATCGGACAACTCAAGGACACTTTTCGAAAACCTCGTCTCTAGGTTAGCCCGGTTATCGGACGACCTAAGGACGTTGTAACCACCAATAAAAAACGCGAAAATAAAAAAAGGGTCGAAATAACCATCGCGTCGCTCCGACCGCGCCCCCTCTTTCGGGGAGGCGGCGACAGATGGCGACTTCACTGGGGAATTCTAGAGAGTTGATCCCATTTAGTGATGGGCCAGCTTAAAATAAATAAATGAACCAAGAAAAATGCTTTTGCCCTTGCCTTGTTTTATAACATGCTTTATTTGAATGGCTTTAATAACTGTTGTTTGTTTATTATGCAATTGTTTGAAATAAAAATTGCACACCAACCCTTGCACACTACAGTTCCCTCTATACCCGGGGGCAAGTGAGAAAACCATAGGGAGTGGGTGGCAGGTACGGTTCGCTGCAGTTAGGGCCTTGTGCCCATCAGTGTGATCGGAAACCACCACTCAAGGTGATAACCTTCCTCTTTTGGCAACAAGACCGACTCTGGCCTTAGTGCTGAGCATGGTTGGACGGCTGGAGAGTGGGGACCCTATAATGGGGGCACCTTGGGGGCCTTGGCCTGGTGAGAACAGTTAGAACCAACCCTCGCCAATGCACTTTTCTGCAGGAAAACCCTACCTCGTGATAAAAACGACTTCTCGCCTGTTCGCGGATGAGTGAATTGTATGTGCATTTGTTTGTTGCATTTGATTGCATAGCATAACCAAACAACAGAAAAAACTACAAAAAAAAATCACAAAAAATATTTTCACAAATAAACACCCTTATCTCGGACAGTCTGCCTTTTAGCTAGCCTGGTTTCAGGTTCTTTGTAAGCTAAGTAGCCACGCAGTTCCGACAGAAGAGATAAGGGACAATAAATATTCTTTCGCATAAAGCCACATTTTATCTCGGACAGTCTGCCTTTTAGCTAGCCTGGTTTCGGGTTCTTTGTAAGCTAAGTAGCCACGCAGATTCCGACAGAAGAGATAAAAGGCTATAAAATAAAAAGCAATAAAAATCAAAATAAAAATCCAAAAATAAAAATAAAAATAAAATAATAATAACAAAATCAAAACATTTATAAAATAATGTTGACAAAGTCGTGTCATTCATATTGCATCATGCCATAAGTGAAAAAACAAGAGAGAAAATAAATGCATAAGGAAAGTATGCATACGCATCATTTTAATAAACCTCTCAAAAATGTGTCTTAGAGGCGTTTTTTGGGAAAAATACTGGGCCAAATCCCCTTCGGGATTTGCAACTTGGTTCTTCACCTTTTTCTCTTCGTTTTGATATGCTGTGCGTCCAAATCGGACATCCCAGTCAAAAGTTATGTCACTTTGAACATCTACTGCCCTTTTGTACTGGTGCATGCATAAAAACATTCATTTTAGGGAGCACTAGATATCCCTAAGACAATGGCGAAAGAGGCCCCGAGCACATTTTTGACTTTCGCGACAAGGAAGGGACAAGTGTACTAAGATGTGATGGCGATTACCATTATACTTGTCAAAATCTATGATGGGGAAGGAACCATTACACCGAAGTAGGTAGGATACCCCACAAAGCGTAAGCTTTAAGGAGGAGACCTAAGCCATTAAGGAATATCCATCTCATATATCATTCAATAAAAATCATTTTTGCATTCTAGAAAGCGGCTGGTATTCTTCACGCCCTCATCCGCATACAAAAACACACAAAATCCCAAACACTATCATACATCATGATAATGTTTAGGAAAAAACAAACACTTGCATACATGCATCCACCAAAACTTCATCCTCATAACATCATCTAGAAGTAGGCGGTTGAAGGAAGTGGACATTCCTCAATACCATGTGAAGAGGATAAGGCATTCGCAAGCCATGCACGGGAAGTCAAAATGAAAATAAAGGAAAATTCTAACCTGCTTATGGGTTCATTTAGGCTTCTCCACTTTTCATTCAAAAAATATGTACTTCAAAACATTGCATTGAGGAATGTACACTGTCTGGATGAAACAAATAAAATTGTTTGTCTCAACCGTCTACTACATTCATGAATTGCATCCATAAATTGCATTCATTCTCACTTTAATAAAAAGATAATAAAAAGAAAGGATTAGTCGATGTGCTTTCCGCGAATCGGAATAAGATGAAGAGCAAACCTTTTGTCATCAAGTTTTTCCCAACGGTCGATCCGCCTAAGGAGGATAATAAGCCTCAACCGTTGGTCATCTGAGTAAATAAGGAAGAGGGGGCAAGGGCGTCATCGCGTTTGTTCATGCCTCCCACCTCAAATAAAGTTGTACCATGGAGATACGCAGAAACATCTTCCATCGCGTTTGTTCATTAATGAAGATATCTCCAGCATAGCAACATTCGGGGGCAAAATTACAAGTGAAAGAATCTACACCCCCAGGAGCTATAAGACAAATGCTCCTAAGAATAAAGATCGAAGAAGCATAATCCAAAGAGGAAATGGAAGAGAATTCAGATTCATGACGCTGAGGCAGTAGCTTCAACGCTCCACCGGAAAGTCAAGTTCATAGTGGAAGGAAAATTGATCACGGTCCAAGCAGAAAACGACATCTTGATCAGTGGACCATCCACCCAGCCTCATGTGGATGCGGCTGAAAAGGCCCTTGAAACATCTTTTCAAGCGCTCGAAATTGCCAACATAAAAGCGACTTCCCAAAAATACAAAGGTAGCCCACATGATGTTGAAGCATGGTTACCATCCTGGCCAAGGACTGGGGGCAGATTCCCAAGGCATAAGGGAACCCCCAGAATTCAAAGACAATCCTTTCAAACATGGCCTAGGATATGACCCTACTAAGGGCCGTGCGAAAACAGAAAAGGGAAGTCTCCCCTCCACACACTCAAGCAGATTTTCCGAAGTGGAGGGGTGCAAGCGTCAAGAGCCACTCTAGTCATTAGGAAATCTTTTTCTTTGTTCAAGGGATGTAAACCCCATGATTGTTAGAGACTATCCCCCCGGGGCGAGCCCGACCCCCGGGCATCTTAGGGCACATATTCCCTCATTAATTAATAAGAATGATTCTTTCTATTTGCTTCTTTTCTTGCTACTTCTGACTGGACCACATGAATAACCTTGTCTAAGTAAACATAAAAAAAAAGAAGAAGAGAATAAGAAGCGCTTCCAAATAATCAAACGTTCGTCATTGCTATCATCATCAAGTTAGCTGATTAGAAGCACATAAAAATAAGACTTCACCTAAAGCCATAAAGAAAGTCACGCTTCGCCAATACTGTGAACAAAAAAATAAATCCACAAAAAAAGAAAAAAGCCCAGAGAAGCCAAAGGCCAAAGAAAAGGGCAAATTACCCGGTAGGAAACCCACTAAGGGGGCTACACAAAAGATAGGGTTGACCCGGTAGGATACCCGAACAACAATAAAGGGTAGCCTAGGCAAAAGTTAGGGTTACAAATAAAGGTCCGCTAGGATTCCTCCAAATTTTTACAAGAGAGAGAACCTAGACAAAAGATAGGGCCAACACACAGTATCCTAGTTCAAAAACCCAAAGGGCGATCTAGGGAAATCAGCTAGCCATTTAAAAGCAATGGAAACAAAACTGAGGCGCAAAAGGGGAAAAACGTATGCTTAGACAAAAGCTTAAACACCTAAGCCTAACCCTAGCCAACCATTCTTACAAAAACCTTTTTCTAACAAAAATAACATGCTAAAACACAAGCCATTGAATTTACCTTTTTACTTCTTTTCTCTTGACCCTCACACCAAAATTCTAATAATTAATTTGGGAATATGGAGGCGTATAGTCAACAAGAGGATTGAAATCCCTAGAGTGAAGAAAGAGGGACACTACATGGCAAAGAGTGCTCTACAAGAAAAAAGAAGGAAAAGAGAAAAACCAATCATTCTTCGGTCATGAAATCGAGGCGGCAAAATTGGTACAGACTCTATCCCCGTCGACGAAAGCACATAACGTCGAAGCTCATCGAAGTAAAAGCACATTGGTTAATCCTTTTGAAAAATTAACTGAAATAGTATTATAGGATGCATATCACAGACATTGCATGCATATGATAGGCTCCTATCTCTCAAAAAAGAAGAGAAAGAAAAAATGACAATAAAAAGAATAATGCCTGCTAGGGGATTCTTAGGCAAAAGTTAGGGTAGCCCGCTAGATCGAAAACCCGCAAAGGGCGATCCAGGCAAAAGATAGGGCATTCATAAAAAAGGAAAAAGCCCGCTAAGATATCCTAGGCAAAAATTAAGGCAGCCCGCTAGACCGAAAACCCCAAAAGGGGCGTTCTAGGCAAAAGATAGGGCTAAACCAAAAATAAATAAAAGAGAGGGGTCTTTCATCATAATCATGAAAGTCCAGCAGGAAAATGCCAGTCACTTTTCCAGATGCATCAATCAAAAAGAAAAGATTGCATTTAAAGCATCCACACACAAGTAGTCGCACAAAACGACTTTGTCAAGAAAAAAAATAAAATAAAAAATCACTTCAAATAAATAAAAAAAAACGAAAAGCATTCATGCATATAAGGAGACTAGCTCCATGTTTGTGATTGAAAACAGGATCACCGAGTCTCCAAAATAAAGCCTTCAAGAAAATGGAGCAAGTTGTCAATCATGCAACTCATCAAAATAAGAGCTTCCAAAAATCAAGAGCTCCAACTACCATCCTTCTACCCAGAAAAAGAAGGCACATATAAGAAGAAGAGCGAGTTGTCATCATCAAATAAGCTCAAAAGAAATAAGAAGCTTCCAGAACCAAAGCTCCAATCATCACCCAATAAAAGAGGGCACAACCATCAGACATCATAAAAGAAAAGCCGACGGAAAGGCTTAGTCATCCCTAAAAGGATCTTTGCCTACTCCAGAGGCAACACAAAAAATTACCCAAGGGCTCAGCACCACCATCACATGAGTCATCGAGCACACTCACCCAAAGTCTCCTCCACACTCCCCAATGGAGAATAAAGGTTTCAAGAGCCCATCATCATCAATAGTCAAAAGAGTCCAAACCAACAAGGGTTCAACAAAAAAAAGAGAAAAAAAGAAGAAAACTCTTGCATCCCCAGCGGATGTCCAAAAAGGCCATGACAGAGAAGGCCAAATAAAAATCCTCAAGTGGATCTCCAAAATTCAACAAAAAAAAAAGGAATCAGAAATTCCCATCCCCCGATGGAATAAGAGCTTCACAAGTATAGCTCGCATCAACATCAATCAAGGAGCCAAGACTCCATTCATAGAAAAGAAAAATCAGATCCCCAGGAAGTCAACTAATTCCCTGGTGGATCACTAAAGAAATAAAACGTCATCCCTAGTGGACCTTCCCCAAAAAGAAAGGAAAAAGCCAGCGTAATAAAAAGAGACTAAAAAGTAAAAAGGCTTACGCATTATCCCCACAAAAGCCAGATTTCAAAATTGCGATAAAAAAGAGATAAATTGCGGAAAAAAGGCGAAATCAAAACCATTGCAGCAGAATAAAGAGCTTCAAGGAAAATAGCTCTAACCTTCTACACCAATAAACAAAGGTACACCAGAAAAAGCCAACGGAAAGGCTTGATCATCCCCGACGGAATAAGAGCATAGGCAAAGCCAGCTCAAAACAACGAGCATTCAACAAGGAGTCAAAAACTCCATTTCTCCCTAAGGGGCAAGACAAAATAGATCCCCGGGAAGGCAATCAATTCCCCGTTGGATCACCAAAAAGAAAGATCATCCCGAGTGAGTCTATTGCAAAGGCAAAACTTCAGGTTCATCCTCAGAATGACATTTGCCTACGCATAGGAAAGACCTGGCAAGTAAGAGCCAGCATCCCCATAAGGGAATATCAGCCTAGTCAGAGGCAAAACGAAATGCAGCCAAAAGTCTTCACTTCCGATGAAGCATCTGCCTACTCAGAGGCATTACCAGAAACTCAATGGATATCCGCCTACTCAAGAGGCATCACCAAGATCAACAAATCCCCAGAGGATTCCTGCCTACATAAGAGGCACTCATCAAAAATCCCCGACAACCAGCAAAGTCGGATGATCACTACCAAAAAATCAAAAACAAAGAATCCCCAGCAATCAACAAGCTGGACGAACACCAACAAAATCCCCGACAACCAGCAAAGTCGGATGACCACGACAAAAGACAAAAAAAGACAGAACACATCTCAACAACCGGCGCATGGGCCACACGAACTGTAAGCCGCCACTACCACCCTGATGGGGGGCTCATACCCAGCCGGTCCCACACAACGGACCGTACCAGCCTGATAGGGGGTTTATACCTATCAACCAACACGCAAGGAGCGCCTTGACGGCGCATGAGCCACCTGAGCAGTAAGCCGCCACTACCACCAGTCCTTCGCAACGGGACTGTACCAGCCTGATAGGGGGTTTATACCTATCAACCAGCACATAAAAAGCGCCCGCCCGGCGCATGGGCCACCTGAACTGTAAGCCGCCGTTACCACCCTGATGGGGGGTTCATACCCATCCAGTCCCACACAACGGACTGCAACTACCAGCCTGATGGGGGGTTCATACCCATCCAGTCCCACACAACGGACTGCAACTACCAGCCTGATGGGGGGTTTGTACCCATCAGCCGAAGGATCGGCTACGTCAAGAGTAGTATCCGGAGGTTTTACCACTCATCAACCGAAGGATCGGCTACGTCAAGAGTAGTATCCGGAGGTTTTACCACTCATCAACCGAAGGATCGGCTACGTCAAGAGTAGTATCCGGAGGTTTTACCACTCATCAACCGAAGGATCGGCTACGTCCAGAGTAGTATCCGGAGGTTCTACCACTCATCAACCGAAGGATCGACTACGTCAAGAGTAGTATCCGGAGGTTCTACCACGTGTCAACCAAAGGGATCGGCTACGTCAAGAGTAGTATCCTAGAGGTGCACAAACACAACATCTCCCCAGAAGATCATCCGCCACAAAGACGGTACATCCGAAGGGAAACCAGGCAAGAGGGTCAACTCCTTTACCCTCCAGTCGATCACCTCGGCACAAAAGGCCAGCAGTTGACTGATCGGGTAAAGGGGGGGCAGCTGTAGACCCCAAATCTTGCCCGACCTCCAAATAAAGTCAGAAAGCTTCCTATTTGAAGACGGCCGGAGCCTAACAAGCCACTAGGAGAGACTATTAGGCTCCCGTACCAAGATAGGAAGGTTTTTTGGCCCAAAATAAAGTTTCTCGCGTTGAAGGGGACTCCCGGGTCAAGTCTCGCTCAAGCGACGGATGTAGTCGCTTGAGCGACAGGTGCTTCAAACAAAGGGGACTTCCGGGTCGAGTCTCGCTCAAGCGACTGATGTACTCGCTTGAGCGACAGGTGCTTCAAACAAAGGGGACTTCCGGGTCGATTCTCGCTCAAGCGACTGATGTACTCGCTTGAGCGACGGATGCCTCAAACAAAGGGGACTCTCGGGTCATGCCTCGCTCAAGCGACCGGAATACTCGCTTGAGCGAGCGAAGGACGAGACGGCGGTCCCGTTTTTCCAGACGGCGGTCTCGATTTCTGGCATGGTCGAGACGGCGGTCTCGACTTTCCAGACGGTGGTCTCGACCCCTGTCAGAGGAAACGGCGGTCTGGACCCTGACAACGCGAAAAACTATAAATAGGGGCTTCTCCCCCCTCATTTCCACAAAAAAACACATCAAGAAGCATTAGCTCTCCCTTCTCTCTAGATTTTCTCTCTCTAAGAATCCCTCCGAGGCATTTCCGGAGTTTCTGAGCGTCTTAGAGTGAGTTCTTGAGCGTTCTAGATCTTCTTTAGAATCCCTCCGAGGCATTTCCGAAGTTTCTGAGAGTTTGTAGAGTGAAGGGCTGCCAAAACGCACCCACTTTATTGAGAGTTAATACAAAAAGCTTGCTTCGAAGGTGCAAAATTCTCTCTTCTTATTTTTACCGCTTTAATTATAAATGCTGCAATAGAAATTAGGGCCATGTAGTCATACTTTTAATTTCCGCACAATAAAAAAGGGCAAAAGCATTATTTTCTAGTTCATTTACCAATAAAATAAGTCGGCCTGTCATAGGGAACCCGAAAGGGGCGTCGTAAAGGGGCTAATACCCCCTTTACACGTAACTAACTCCCTTACCCAACTCTGGTTTTAACGGACCAAAGTTGGTTTTCGAAAACCAACGCCTTTTTTACCCCTTTTCCGATGTTTCCGGTAAAAACATCGGTGGCGACTCCATAGAACCCAAAATAAATAAGTCCTTGGGTTAGCCCGGTTATCGGACAACTCAAGGACACTTTTCGAAAACCTCGTCTCTAGGTTAGCCCGGTTATCGGACGACCTAAGGACGTTGTAACCACCAATAAAAAACGTGAAAATAAAAAAAGGGTCGAAATAACCATCGCGTCGCTCCGACCGCACCCCCTCTTTCGGGGAGGCGGCGACAAGTTTCATCATAATCAATACCTTCCTCCTGACAATAGCCTTTGGCAACAAATCTGGCTTTATTCTTTGTTATGTTTCCATCTTCATCAAGTTTATTTCTAAACACCCATTTGGTTCCAATAACTTGATGTGATTCTTCTCTTGGGATTAATTCCCAGACTTGATTCCTTTCAAATTGGTTAAGTTCCTCTTGCATAGCTATGCACCATTGGTCATCTTTAAGTGCTTCCTCAACATTTTTGGGTTCTATCTATGACACAAAAGCTACAGACATGGAGAAATTAGTCATATTTCTAGTTCTTACCCCTTTTGTGATATCACCAATGATATTTTCCATTGAGAGTCCTCTTGGTGATTACCATTCTTTTGCTAATTCAGGTGTTTGAGAAGACTCATTTTCTTCCAAATACAATTCATCAAGAGCCTCTCTTATATACTCATCATCACCTGCAAGTTCTTTATTTGACTCAAGAGGATTTCCCCCATGGTCTACAATTTCATCAAAAGTAACATGAATAGATTCTTCAATATTTAAGGTTCTTCTATTAAACACCCTGTAAGCCTTGCTAGTTAATGAATAACCTAGAAAAATGCCCTCATTGGCTTTTGAGTCCAATTTTCCTAAGCTGTCATTTCCATTATTTAACACAAAGCACTTACATCCAAATATTTTTAAATGAGCAACATTAGGCTTTCTACCATTTAACAATTCATAGGGAGTTGATTTTATAATTGACCTAATGAGCATTCTATTTAAAACATAACACTTCTTTGATTTGGAAGTTTCCTACAAAACAAGAACATAGTAAACTTAGGTCCCCATAACTTTTGGGTCCTTGGGGTTAGAGATAAACAAATTATTTAACAATAGGAACCCAAATGTATTTTCCTTTAGGAACACCAAAATGTTTTATTTTACATCTATTTGAAGTATGACCTTGTTTCATACAATAAAAACATGCTTTAGATGTAGCTTTTGAATATGATGCATTTCTAACAATAGGTGCCCTAGTTCCTTTTTCTACCCATACTCTTCTCTTTTTCATTTTAGTCTTTTTCAAAGGAACTTGATGGTTTACTATATTTTTACCTACAACAACTTTATCTTTATTAATGTTACTTATCTCCATTTCGGCTTTATCTAGTAAATGATTAAGTATATCTATGTCATATTCATACTCTTTACAAGATGCACATGTTAAGTTCTTATCATCATTCTTATCTAAGCATACAATTTTCGTTTCTAAGGTTTCTTTTTCTTCTAAACATGCAATTTTCGTTTTTAATGACTCAACCTCCTTTTCGGATCTACTTAAACTCTTTTTCACAGCTTTATATACATTTTTCAAGTCCTTAAAGGCACTAAACAATTCATTATATGCATTTTGCAGTTCATCATAATCATTTTCATCATCACTTGAAGATGAGTCGGAATCACTTACCTCAAAGTCGGAAGATATGTTGTCATTTGCCATTAAACAAATATTGGCTTCGATTTCTGAGTCACTTGATTCCGAGCTTGAATCACTATTGTCCCAAGCTATGTAAGCTTTCTTCTTGAAAGACTTTTTGCCTTTGATTTCTTCATTTTTCTTGTTTGGACATTCGATCTTCATATGTCCCGCTCCACCACAACAATAACATTTGATATTTACAAAAGAATTTTCTCTTACCTTTCCTTTACCTTTGAATGGATGTCTTCCTTTGGCTTTCATGAATTTTGTAAACTTCTTTATCATAAGACTCAATTCTTCTTCTTCGTTCTCTAAGTCTTCTTCTTCCCTTTTATTCTTCCCTTTGGAAATTTCAGTTTTGAAGGCTAAGTTCTTCTTTTGATATTGACCTTCCTCATCATTTAGCCTTCCTAGCTCTAGTTCATGCTCTCTTAACTTTCCAAAGAGCGCCGCCATAGACATTGTGGCAAGGTTTTGTGACTCCGAGATGGCCGTCACCTTAGGTTTCCATTTCCTATCCAAAGATTTTAAGATTTTAACATTTAATTCATCAACGTCAAAAATTTTACCTAATCCGGTGAGATGATTCATAATATGAGTGAAACGCTTTTGAACATCAAATATCGTTTCGCCTTGTTGCATCCGGAACATCTCATATTCTTGGATTAAGGAATTTTTCCGTGCTCTCTTAACGTCGTCAGTACCTTCGTGGGTCACTCTTAGCATTTCCCACATGTCCTGAGCACTTTTACAAATAGAGATCCTGTAAAACTCGTCAAGGGTTAAAGCAGATGAAATTATATTTCTAGCCTTAATGTCAAATTGTGCTTTTCTGTTTTCCTCTGTTTTCCATCTAGAAAAAGGTTTAGGAACGTCAATACCATTCTCAGTAACTTTAGGAACATAGGGACTGTGTAAAATAGCGTCCCAAACGCCTCTATCAATAGACTCTAAAAAGATTTGCATTCTTACTTTCCAGAAAGGATAATTTTGACCCGCAAAAAGTGGGGGTCTGTTGATAGACGCACCTTCGACAAAAGTTTGATTTTGTCCGGCCATTTTCGAAAAGTTTGAATGACTATCAAAGCAAGCTCTGATACCACTTGTTAGAATCGCGCAGCGAAATGTTCGCGTGGTCGGACAAAAACCAAGAGGGGGGGGTGAATTGGTTTCTTAACAAAAATTAGGTTTTAAAAATTTTCCCCAAATTTTACCGATTAAAATATTGTGTAAACGTAAATAGATAGAGATAGAGTCTTACACAGGAGATTTATACTGGTTCAGATCAAAAGACCCTACGTCCAGTTGCTAATCACTCAAACAGAGGATTAACACTATAATCAGAGTTGTTACAAATAGATTACAATGGAAATGATAAAGTAAAGAAAACACCTCTCTTGAAACCCACAAGAGATGAAGAACAACTTTCCCCAGAGACGGCACAACACACAATCCACTAAGAACTCCACTTAGTGATTCTTATCGCTTTTAGCCCACACTAGGTTCCAAAAGCCCCCTTTTCCTCCAACAAACAGTTCCCTCGCACTCACAACACTTAACTTTTGTTTGAAAAAGGTTGTTCAATTTTTCTGAGAGCCATTGAGAACCTTAAGTAGAGAAATTAGGGTTTGGGAATTGGGATTTTCGGAACTAAGAGTCTTTGGATTAGGGTTTTCGAAAATAGGTTTAATTTGAAGTTGAAAATAAAAAGCTGACTGAAATAATCGATTAAATGAAGTGTTAATCGATTATTACAGAGCCAAAATCAACAGAACCCCAAAACTCTCTGTTTTAATCGATTAACTGGCCTTTTAATCGATTAACTGGCTTGTTAATCGATTAACAAGTGTGTTAATCAATTATTACAGCGAACAAATATAGAAAATCGTTTTTCTCACTGTAATAATCAATTATCTGACCATTTAATCGATTAAACCTGAGGCAAACTGATAAATGTGAGTTTTTAAAGCTTCTAAAGTGCAGACTATTTACCGGCTATTTTAAACTCTAATATTACAGACTCAAACTAATCAAAACAGAGTTATTACACAATAAAACAAGTCTTCAACTCTCTAAGTTCTTTGTTCTTGAATCATCATCAAAATCAACAAGCTTCATGTCCATATAAGTTCAACATCAAGTCCTTGTATGTTCAACAATCATGTGGGTCACCTTCATATTGTTGGGGAAATCTTTTCATATTGGCAAAAGATATTTCAAAGGTCCTCTTCAGCCGCATCCATTCAAGGTAAGGCAGACGACTAGCTGATTCGAACACCGTCTTTATCTCGAACGGTGACAAGCTTGTCGCCTACCGTGAGTTTGTCTCTTTGGTGAAGCGTTGAAAGAAGTACCTTAGCGTTGTGAATCCAAAGTCTACTTAATTCCCTCTTTGGATTATGTTTTTCTTCGATCTTTTT
Source organism: Sphenostylis stenocarpa (assembly GCA_963425845.1). Classification (NCBI taxonomy): domain Eukaryota; kingdom Viridiplantae; phylum Streptophyta; class Magnoliopsida; order Fabales; family Fabaceae; genus Sphenostylis; species Sphenostylis stenocarpa. The sequence goes on from OY731403.1 coordinate 100,889,898, forward strand.
ATTTCTTCCTTTATTCTTAGGAGTATCATCTTATAGCTCCTTGGTGGAATAAATCCTTCCACTTCTAATCTTGCCCCCAATGTCGGCTATGCTGGAGATATCCTCATTAATGGGTGATGTTTCTGCGTATCTCCATGAATAAATGTAACAACATCCTTGCCCCCCTCTTTATTATCTTGGATATCCAATAGTTGAGGCTTATTATCCTCCTTAAGCGGATCAACCGTTGGAGAGAAATTGACGATGAAAGGTTAGCTCTTCATCTTATTCCGATTAATGGGAAGCACATTAATTAATCCTTTCTTTTTATTATCTTATTATTATTAAAGTGAGAATGAATGAATGCAATTTATGAATGTAATAGACGGTTGAAGAGAGGATGAAAACAAACAATTTTATTTATTTCATCGTGACAGTGTACATTCCTCAATGCAATGTTTCAAAGTACATTTAAAAAAAAAACGGAGAAGCCTAAAGGAACCCATAGGTGGGTTAGAATTTCTATGTATTTTCTTTGTTACTTCTAGTGTCTGGCATGTGAATGCCCTATCCTCTTTACATGGTATTGAGGAATGTCCACTTTCTTCAACTGCCTATTACAAGATGCATGTTATGATGGTGAAGTTTGGGGGATGCATGTATGCAAGTGTTTGTTTTTTCCTAAACATGTAGACAGCGGTTTCGCCTTCGGCAAGTGGCGGTCTCGCCAAACGAGACAGCGGTCTCGCCAAACGAGACAACGGTCTCGCCAAACGAGACAGCGGTCTAGCCAAACGAGACAGCGGTATCGCTAAACGAGACGGCAGTCTCAGCCCTTTAGGTGGAATTTCTTATTTTTCGTGTACAAAAATCCTTCCTATTCTAATATGGGGCCTATTGATAATTTCTAGGGACCTTTTAGGCCTTTCCCATCTTCGAATGGAATTCTTCTACTCTTTATTTTGAGGTCGGGTAAGATTTGTGGTCTACAGCTGTGCCCCCCCCCTTCACCTGACTAGCCGACTGTTGGCTCAACATGCCAAAAAGATCGGCTTGAGGGTGAAGGAGTTTACCCTCTTGCCCGGTTGTCCTTTGGTTATTTTCCTGGTTGTGGTAGTCGACCTTCTGACGCTAAATATGATCCTCCAGGATGCTCCTTTGATGTGGTAGTTGACCCCTTCGATTGATGAGTACGAACCCCCATCCGGTTTAAGCCCCCTTTTGCAAGGCTTGATGAGTACGCACCCCCATCTGGTTTGACGAGTATGAACCCCCGTTTGGTAAGCCCCCTTTTGTAAGGCCTGATGAGTAGTCACCCCCATCTGGTTTGTCGAGTATGAACCCCCATCTGGTAAGCCCCCTTTTGTAAGGCCCGATGACTACACCCCCCCATCTAGTTTGACGAGTATGAACCCCCATCTCGTTGTAAAGTCCAATTTATAGGACTTGTTGCAACTTACTGCTCTGGCTCATGCGCAGATTCCATGGGGAGTGATTCTTGCTTTGATGATAAGTGTTTTTGACTTTTTACAGTCATCCGTTGTACTGAGGATTCTTTGATAAATGCCTCTGAAGTAGGCAGGAATTCACTGAGGATTTGTTGGTTTTGATGATGCCTCTTGAGTAGGTGGATATCCATTTGAGGATTTGTTGATGGTGCCTCTGAGTAGGTAGATGTTTCAACTAGAGGTGAAGGTTTCGTGCTTGTGTTGTTTTGCCTCTGAATAGGCTGATATCCTATTTTGGGGATGTTGGCTCTTTATTTTCCAGATCTTGCCTACGCATAGGCGAATGACGCTTATGGGGATGTGAGTCTGAAATTTGCCTTTATCGTAGGCTCACTAAGGATGATTTTTCTCTTTTTGATCATCCACTAGGGATTGATTGCCTTCCCAGGGATCTGATTTTGGTTTGCCCCCTGGAGTTTTGACTCCTTGTTAGGTATTGGTGTGAGCTGGTTATATGATGCTCTTATTTCATTGGGGAATGGGCATTCTGTTTACCTAAAAGTTAGGATTTTAATTTTGCCTTTTTTCGCTATTTATCTCTTTTTTATCGCGATATTGAAATCTGAATTTTTTATGGGGATAATGCGTGTGCCTTTTTACTTTTTACTTTCTTTTATGCACGCAGACTTTTGTTCTTTTTGGGGATCCGTAGGGGATAAAGTTTCCTTTGGTGATCCACCAGGGGATTGCCGACTTCCTGGGGATCTGATTTTTCTTTTATAGGGATGGAGTCTTGGCTCCTTGATTGATGTTAATGCGAGCTAAACTTGTAAATCTCTTATTCCACTGAGGGATGGGAATTCCTTTTTGTAGAATTTTCTGGGGAGATCCACTTGGGGATTTTTATTCGGTCTTCTCTATTGCGGCCCTTTCTTTTGGATATCTACTGGGGATGCAAGGGTTTTCTTCTTTTTTTCTCTTTTTGTTGAGCCCTTGATGGTATGGAGATCTTGTGTGAGTGTGTTTGGTGACTCATGTGATGGTGATGCTGAGCCATGGGGTAATATTTGTTTTGCCTTTGGAGTAGGGAAGGATCCGCTTGGGGATAACTAAGCCTTTCCATTGGCTGTTCTTTTATGATATCTGATGATTGTGCCCTCTTTTATTGGGTAGAAGAATGATGACTGGAGCTTTGACTTTTGGAAGCTTCTTATTTCTTCTAATCTATTTGATGATGACAACTTGCTCTTCTTTCTTGAGGGAGAGCAATGTTTGGAGACTTCTTATTTGTGCCTTCTTTTTCTGGGGTAGAAGGATGGTAGCTGGAGCTCTTGATTTTTGGAAGCTCTTATTTTGCTGAGTAACTTGATTGACGACTTGATCCGTTTTCTTGAGGGGGAGCTTTATGCGAAGATTTAGCTTGGGTGTTTCCTGTTTTCAATCACAAACATGGAGCTAGTCTCCTTATATGCATGAATGCTTTTCATTTTTTGTTATTTATCTGAAGTAATTTTTATTTTTTTTCATTTTTGATCTTGACAAAGTCGTTTTGTGTGACTTCTTGTGCGTGGATGCCCTAAATGCAATATATTCTTTTATGAGATGCATCTAGAAAAGTGACCAGTGTTCTCCTGTTGTGCTTTATGATTATGCTGATGGGACCCTCTCTTTAGGTTTAGCCCTAAATTTTGCCTAGACCGCCCTTTTGGGGTTTTTGATCTAGCGGACTGCCTTAATTTTTGCCTAGGATATCTTAGCGGGCTTTTTTTCCTTTTTATGAATGCCCTAACTTTTTCCTAGACCGCCCTTTGTGGGTTTTCGATCTAGCGGGCTACCTTAACTTTTGCCTAAGAATCTCCTAGCAGGCATTATTCTTTTTATTTTCATTTTTTCTTTCTCTTCTTTTTTGAGAGATAGGACCCTATCATATGCATGCAATGTTTGTGATATGCATCCTACAATGCTATTTCAATTAATATTTCAAAAGGATTAATCAAATGTACTTTTGCTTCTAACGTGCTTCTGTCATTATGTGTTTTCGTCGACATGATAGGCTGTAGCGATTTTTCCGTCTTGATTTTGCTATGACCGAAGAATGATTGTGTTGATTATAGAGCGACTTGCCATGTTAGTACGCCCCTCCCTTTTCTTGGCGATGTCAATCCTCCTATTGATTACTATCTCAACATTTCCCTACTAATTACTAGAATGCCGTAGTGGTAAGGGTCAAGAGAAAAGAATGAAAGTTATTTAATTCAAAGGCTTGTGTTTTAGAATTGTTTTATTTTGACAAAAAATGGTTTTTGTAAGCACGACTAGCCAAGGTTGGTTGGATTGTTTAAGCTAGTTTAGACAAACGTTTTGTTTATGAGGTGGCGTCTTAAATGATTATTAGATGGCGCCTATCATGACTGATTAACTTCCCTAGTTTGCCCTTTGGGATTTCAGCCTAGGATGTTGTGATATGTGCTAACTTTTGTCTAGGTTTCCTCTTTTCTTGTTTTGGGAATCCTAGCAGACTTTATTTTGTAACCCTAATTTTTGCCTAGGCTACCCTTTATTGTTGTCTGGGTCTCCTAGTGGGTTTACCCTAACTTTTGCGTAGCCCCCTTAATGGGTTTCCTATCAAGTATCTTGCCTTTTCTTTTTGGCCTTTAGCTTCTATAGGCTTCTTTTGATTTTTGCTTCTCTTTGCACAACATTGGCAAAACACGACTTTATTATGATGAGGTAAAACCTTATTTTGTACTTCTAGTCAATCAATGATGATGAGTGGTTTGATTATTTTGACAATGGTGCATTTTGATTATTTTGACGCACTTTTGAAAATGTTTGCTTAAACATTGTTATTATGAGGTTTAGACATGAATAGTAAGAAGAGAAGCAAATAGTAAGAATGACATTCTTTATTAATTAAAAGGGAAATATGTGACCTACAATTCTCTGGGGTCGGGCCAGCCCCGAGGAGTAATCTCTAATAGTCATTGGGTTTACATCCCTTAAAATTGGAAGAAGAACACCTAATGACTAAAGTCGTTCTCGACGCTTGGACCCCTTCGTTTGGGAAAATCTGATTCGAGGTGCGGAGGGGAGACTTCCCTTTTCTCGGTGCAGCTTGATCCTGTGTAGGGTCATGCTTCAAAGGATTGTCTTTAAAATCTAATGGTTCCCTTATTCCTTGAGAATTTCTAAAGAGCCTTTGGTTTAGCCGGTATCCATATTTCCTCATCATGTAGGTCACCTTCATATTCACTACAAAAAAAAGCTGATTATCTACGGCAAAAATCCGTAGGTAATTGTAAAAATCCGTAGATAATGTCATTTTATCTACGGATTTTTTTCCGTAAAAAATCCGTATGTAATATGGTCGTAGGTAATTACCTACGGAATTATTGTCCGTAGGTAATGTCATCCGTGGGTAATTACCTACGGATTGTAATCCGTAGGTAATTACCTACGGATTGTATTCCGTAGGTAATTACCTACGAACAGAATCCGTAGATAATTACCTATTGATAAAATTCGTAGGTAATTACCACATTCTTATAAAATTTTATCACCACCAATGATTTAACTAAATTTTATCTGTTAATTACATACATATTACACACAAAGTATTTAGATATCAAATTTAACAATATTTCATAATATTGATATGCACCAAGTGCATATTTAAATATCAAACACAAATCCTAATATTAGCATGCATCAAATAGTCATTCAAAATATTTAAGAACATATAAATCCAAAGAAGTATTATAATAAATATTATGACAATATTGTTTGAGTGTCTTAATAATTTGAGTAATGTCCTTGTTCATTTTGAGGCTGCTCTGCGAAAGCTGGTTGATGTTGTGATTATTGTTGTTGTTGCTCTTGCTGCTCCTGTGATTGTTGTTGTGATCCTTGTTCGGAAGGTTGTTGTTGAAATACTTGTCGGGCATCGGGTGGAAGTAAAGGAAGGACAACACTGACAAGTGTTTGTAATTGGCGGCTCAATCTTTCATTATCCTCCCTATAACTAAGCACTTGTTCCTTTAATTGCGTAATGTCACGAGAATCAGTAGATCCTGAATATGAGAGGGTATCTCCAGGCCTAAAATTATGGGCAAGTTCTCCAACACCATAGATCCGACCTTTTTTGTTGCCACCTACAGCAAGAATCCAACTTTCAGTCCTTATTCTCTCCTCCTCTATAGGATCTAATGGAGATGACTCAGTTTCAGCAACACAGGATGTTGCATCAGATCTAGCCTGAGAGTATCTTCTCTGAAATTCTTCCTATTAACATACAAATAAAAATTATGTACGTTATATAACACGTATCTATCATAACATATAAGAGAGTAATATTAAATAAGTTCTCAACTTACATGAGTTTTTCTAGACCTTTCATCAACAAATTCACCATTAACCTTTCGTATATGAGTCTGTTTGAAAACCTCATCAATATGTGCAGGACGACCCAACTCCTTTTCCTGCAAAAAAAATAATTAATAACATATCATAAGAAATGAAAGAAAGAAAGAAACTTTTGTTATAATTGCATATTTACCATACGAATGGCGTGATCATACATACTAATAGAACCACCTGTGTGTAAACTACCACCCATCTCAGAAGCTCGATTCTTTTGAGCTTGTGCACACTTTGCACGATAATGAGTTGAGTTCCACTTGTTCAACAGAGTCTTCCACACATCATCAAATATCCAATAGGGCTTCTTTTCTGTCCTTTTAGCCTCTTTGAACATTTCAGATAGCTTATGTGAGGCCTTTGAGTGAAAATTCTTTCAAATCCTGTCCTCATCTTCAGATCTCCAGGTGACCTTTCTCTTTGCAAATGATTTACACAAACAAACAAATAATAATAATTGTGTCAATGAATGTAAGTAATAAAAAAAATTCATCAACCTAAATATAAGAAAACTTACTTTAAACCGCTGAAAGAATGTCTCTTTTTCAACATCGGTCATTGAACCCCATGTCAGCCATGGCTTAGAATATTGTTGCTTAATAGTCATTGTTATAGCTTGTGATGCAACCCGACATGGATGGAACCTTCGCCCAATAATTAAATTAAATAATAATCACAATTTCCTAATACTTGCAAATAATGGGAATAATATAATTTTAACTTAATTCTTACCCTAGACCATAAGGTGATATGATAGGAAGATTAGTGCCAAGTGGATGATCCTCCTCAATGTTTGATTGTGCGTCACCTTCCTGAATATGCACTTCTTGGTCTTCCCTAGCTAGTGTATGATGGACTCTAGAAGGCACTGATAATACTGAAGGCAATGTAGCTCCTGGGGAAGGTGCTGATGCAATGACAGGTGATGGACTAGGGTTGGGTGCATCAACTGGGGATGGGGCAGAAGTGGTTGTAGGTGCAATATTGTTTGTATGGGCATGTATATTCTCAGCACCTACAGATGAAGAAGGTATAGGTGTAGGAGCTATAGGTGGGGGAGGGACATTATTTTAAGTATATAGCGTGGTTTTTTCCGTTTCGTTACTTTTTTCCCCTTTTTGGGATGAGACATGGGAGGTTGGGGTGAGTCACATCCTCCTGATGACATATCTGTACATAAGAAATTTATATAGTCAATTATGCGAAGGAATAACGTCATACATAATATGCAATATAAAAATTAACTCATAAAGAACAATTTCTTAACTTCACGAATCCTATTCATCTTCATCTTCTCCCTCTCCCTCTTCCTCTTCCTCGTCCTCTTCCTCGTCCTCGTCCTCTTCCTCTTCTTCTTCTTCTTCTTCTTCTTCTTCTTCTTCTTCTTCTTCTTCTTCTTCTTCCTCTTCCTCTTCCTCTTCCTCTTCCTCTTCCTCTTCCTGGACTACTTCAACATCAATTTGTGAATGTTGCAATCCAAAAACACCTTCAACTTCAATAGCTTCATTTACATGGGACATTTCATCCATTTGGTAAGGAACATCATCTTCCATGTCTTGAGATTCTATGCGACCTCTAGGCTTTGTTTTTATAGCAACATACCACCCTTCTTTGTCCTTTCTTGATCTCGGATATGGGATATAATATACTTGTCTAACATTATGTGCCAAGATAAAAGGATCAAATGGTAAATATCTTCTATCTATGCGAATGTCTACAGTTCCATATTTAGGATCCACTAATGTACCTCTACGTGATGGATCAAACCATTCACAATAAAATACCACCACTTTCTTTGGGGAGGTTGAAGTATTATATTGCAACTCATATATGTGTTGAATGATGCCATAAAAATCATCTTCACCCCCTTCTGTAAGGCCTTTTACATGTACACCACTATTAATGGTTTTTTTCCCCTGAGTCCAAGCATGAGTGTGAAATTTGTATCCATTGACAAAGTATGTGTGCCATTTATTGACACATGTGAAAGGACCAATCGACAACTCCCTTAAGTGCATGTTTCTTACACTTAAAGGCTCACTATGAACCTACAAATGCAAAGAAGGTACAATCATATGTTCTTAAGCATATTGTAATAAACTAAGTTCTTAATGTAACCATACATACTTGGTACTTAAACCATTGAGGAAAATGTCTATGTATGTGATTTGACACATTTGAGTCATTGGGTTGACCATATTGCAAGAAGGAACTATCAAAAGATAGGAGAAGGATGGAGAACAATTTAATCAAATAAGAAAATGATATAATTATGAAATATAGTGTTTGAAATGCTCACTCAAGGTATGACTTAATTTCAGTACAGTTGATCAAGACATGAACATGAGCCGAGTTCCACTCTTTTCTGGTTAACCAATGAATTGATGTGTTTCCTAAATGACGACCAAGCACGTTAAAGACAGATAACCTTGATGGATCCCTTTCAATTTCAACTTGTATTTCATTTCTCTTATTCTGTGGTGATAGAATGAAGTTCTTGAAATAATGGGAACAAAAGTGAGTTGTCTCTCGATGCAAGTATGAGGCACAAATTGATCCTTCAACACGAGCTTTATTTTTTACTGATCGTTTAGAATCACCCATGAATCTATAAAATCAATGAAATGAGGATGGTATTAGCTCAATATTTAGTAAATCAAATTTTGTGCATAATCAATGATAGTCTTCTTACCTTTCAAATGGATACATCCATCTATATTGAACTCGGTCCACCAAGTTTGGCTTCATACACAAGATGAATAGGTAAGTGCTCCATTGAATCAAAGAATGCGAGGGGAAATATTCTCTCCAACTTACAAAGAATTATTGGAATATTTTCTTCCATTTTAGCCAAGTCATGATGCCTCAATGTTCTAGAACACAAATCTTTAAAAAAATGGCTCGGTTCAAGTAAGAGGGTTCCAAGCATGCACTCGGTAATGAACTAAATGCAATAGGGAGTAAACACTCCATAAAAATATGACAATCGTGGCTCTTCATCCCATGCATCCTTCCCTTGTCTACATCGACACATCTTGCTAAGTTGGATGAATAACCATCGGGCATTCTAAGTTCCTTGATCCAATGATAAACTAACTTTGCTTCCTCTGCAGCTTAAAGTATAATTTGCTTTTGGCTTTACCATCTTCCCATTAGCCTCGCAACTTCAACTCTAAATCTGGTCTACAACAATACAAAGTTAGGTCCTTCCTTGCCTTATCATTATCTTTTGTCTTACCTTTGACATTCATGACAGTGTTGAATATATTGTCAAAGAAATTTTTCTCTATGTGCATAACATCAAGATTGTGCCTCAATAAATTATCCTTCCAATAGGGCAAATCCCAAAATATACTTCTTTTTGTCCAATTATGCCATTCCCCATAGCCTGGTAACTTGTTCATATGAGGGTAATCTATGACTTTGGGTACATCCATAATTATACTCCAAACTTGCTCGGATGTCAATGTACATGGTGGGTCACCAGCTTCAGCTTTTCCCCTTTCGAAAGCTTTTTTATTCCTTCTAAATACATGATTTTTGTGCAAGAACCTACGGTGTGAATCAAACCAACTATTTTTCCTCCCATTCTGCAATGTAAAGGCCTTTGTATCCCCCATGCAATGCGGGCGGGGTAGTTTACCTTGAGTCCCCCAACTCGACAACATACCATATTCGGGAAAATCATTAATAGTCCACATCAAACTAGCCCTCATTACAAAATTTTGTTTTCTTGAAATATCGTATGTTTCAATTCCTCTCCACAATTGCTTCAGATCATCTATCAAAGGTTGTAAATACACATCAATACATGACTTTGGATTACGTGGACCGGGAATGAGGCATGTCAAAAACATATAAGGTCCGGACATACATATTTCAGGAGGAAGATTATATGGGGTCATAATTACTGGCCAACAAGAATATGGGGTGGCAGATGCTTGAATATATGGATTAAATCCATCGAACATAGACCTAGTCTTACATTACATGGTTCAGCGAGAAAAATCTGGATAAACTTGATCAAAATGTTTCCAAGCTTTACCATCAGATGGATGACACAACACACCTTCTGGTCTTTTATTGTCATAGTGCCATGTCATTTGTCCAGCCGTTTGCATGGATGCATACAACCTCTGTAACCTTGGAATTATAGGTAAATAGAGCATGCTCTTAATCAGAATTGGTTTATTTTTACGAGTTTCAAGTTTTGGGGCATGATACCTAGGCTTATGACAAAATTTACATTGTAGTAAAGCTCCATCATTCTTCCCGTAACCATTATCATAAAAAAGCATACAACCATTAACACAACAATCGATCCTTTTAGCATCCAATCCCAACTTTGAAACTAACCTGTTCGCATCATAATAGCTTTTTGGTAAACTATCTTTGTTGGGTGTTACATCCAAAAGCATTTTTATAATGAAATTTAAAGCGTGATCAGGAACATGCCAATTAGATTTGCAAGCTAACAATCTTACACATATGGACAATTTAGAGTCTAAAGCACCTTCAAACAAAGGTTTATTCGCTTCCAACAACAAATCATAAAATCTTTGAGCTTCTTCATTTGGAGGCTCTTCCATGATATTTGGCTCTGATGGTTGAAATGTTTCATGTTGCCTAAGTGCGTCATACACCATGTCCTGCATTGCCATCAATGACTCATCTTCTGAAAAATGTAACTACTACTTGAAGCATGTGTCCAATATTTGTTAGCATGAGGCATTTGCTCACCGTGATCAACCCAAACATAATAATCAGGCATGAAACCATTTTTATAAAGGTGAAGTGTAACCATTTCCATTGGCAAGATCTTTGTACATTGACATTTATTGCATGGACATCTCGTTTGGACTTCATTTTTATAACAAACTTGTTGAGAAGCATTCATGACAAACTCTTCAACACCATCAATAAAACTTTGTTTTAAACCACCTCTTTTACTATGACTTCGATCATACATCCAGTGGCGATTTTCATGAAATTGATCCATGTTCTACAAAATATGAACTTCAATGTTACACTAATTAAAATACCAACTTAGAATAGATTTTGACAAGTGTTTGGTAATGACCAGTATAATAACTTGAAGGCCATTCCATGTAGCCAACAAGGTTAGAATAACTAAATAACTAATCTCATCTTCATCCTGAATCAATGCAAACAAATTGAAAAAAATAATCAAACAAATCAATTCTTCCACTAGTCATGTTACATGTTACATTTACTACCCCCCAATTCCTCACTCGAATACATGGCATGCATAGCCGACCAATCAATCATTATTTAAAATTCAATATAGAAAAGTCAAAGGTAATTACTTACCTACTAACAAAGATCTTGAAATTGGATGAGCAGCCACTTCCTTCCCTTTATCCTTCTATCTTTTGTGAAGCTTCAATATCAACAATCTCTGCATTTTAAAAAGCTCATGAACCAGTTAATATGTCATTAGATGATTCATAACATGGTATCAGATCATGAACCATTTAACAAAAAAACATAATGTGTTAAGATCTGATTGCAAGGTATGGAAAATGTGGGGATCATAAGGTTTTGGGCTCTTCAACTATAATAGCAGCCAGCTTTTGTAGTGTGGCTTCCCTAAGATGCTTATCAATTAGTATCAAAGCCTTCCACAATGTTTCTCAACTGTAACCGAGGAGTGGGGTGGTGATGCAGGCATTGTAGTGTTTAGAGCACAACAAGCCCATGTGAGCCATGGGGGTGTGGAGCGTGGTGGGGATGTTGGGATCTAATTACAATTTTTCCTTTTACATTACTTCGCTAAGAGCATTGACAATAACAATTGAACACAAGAAACAAAAATACAAGTATCTAAAACCAGGTGTTTTCATTTCACACTCAATAGAGCCACATATCTTGAATTCAAGCTGGTGTGATTGGTGTGATCTCTTTCATAATAATATTGGGAGCAATAAATGTGAAGGTAGCATAATGTAGGGAATATAATGGATTGAGCAACGTTGAATACCCTGCCATAAATTGCAGAAAACACAGTGCAGTTTTGATAGAATTGAGTTACATTTCAGCCAATCAGGTATTTTCTAGGAAAAGAAAAATTGAGATGTAAAACAATATTCCTCGATGTACAGCCACATAAGGTCATACGCTTATATGAAGCAATCCATTTCAATTTGCCAAGCATTGTTTTAAATCCCTACTTGATAGATGCTCAGCCCATGCATGTGTACAACTTACAATGTAATTATTTGATTCTACTCCGAGTGCTTGCCATAAATAAGATTATCCAGCAATGAGCATGTAAAGCATGATGACATAATTGATGAGTAAATGAATTAAAAACTAAAAACATCAAAGTTGTATTCACCAGACTATAGTTGAAGTAGAATCTAAATTTTTTTAATATCATCTCTAGTGATTTCCTTTTATTCATAGTTAATTTAGATTCCAATTAAAATCATCACAAGTCTTCCATAATAAAATCAAATCTACCCACATCATGATTCCTGAATTATAGTTATTCATGAATTTAGATTTGCATGATTATATCTTTATAGTTATTATGTTTCATGAATTTCTTTTATATCTTTAAATACGTATATTATACATATCCTATTCTACTTTTCTTATAATTAATGTATCATCGTATCGGATACTAATCGTATTTCATATTTGATAGTCGTATCGGATACTAATCGTATTTCATATTTGATAGTCGTATCGTATCCATGCATCATAGGATTTCAGCAATCCTTGACCTATCCTAAGATATAATAGATAATATTCCACGGAGAGTAGTCAATGATCCGAAGTTGTATAATGTGAAAGTATCGAGACTTAGAGGAACTTACGTCAAACACAAATGCCACACAATAAACAGGACTTGAGTAACATACAACAAACTAAACAAGCAAGCAGTCACACAAGTCACTAACATAAACTATAGAGAATTAGCAACAAACTACAACCACAACCACTTATGAGGGTTCCATTCTCAAAATATGAAAAGAATCTCACCAGGCAATGCTTTCTGCAGAAACAACACCGAGTTCATTCTTTGCGGTAGACGAAAGTACGCCCGTGCATCTCCAAGAGAAAACTAACAAAAACAGATTTTCTTAGGTGCATTGAAGCAGCAACCAATTAAGTCAAGAACATTATGGAAAAAGAAAATCAACATTCTTGAATGAAGGTAACAATACCACAAGAGCTTTAACACATTGAAACTGAAATTACACAATGCACGGTAAAGTTGAACACAATGAAGAAAAAAAGAATCAATGCCATTAGTCACCTTAAACACAATGCACAATTTTGATAGGGCCAAGAAAAGAAAAGAAAAGAAATTTGTATGTTTTCACCAAAGTGCAGACAACAACACACATCAGACAAAACCCAACTCAAACCCTCAAAATAATATGGACCAACCCACTCAACACAGAAATCAACTAAACGAAACCATCAATACTCAATCCACCCAAAACACATCAAAATTAAACAAAACAAGTCCGAGAATCGAGAAAAGTGCATGCAAGAAATTATATCAAAGTAGAATAATATGAAACACTAGGCTTGACCCGTGGCCTCCCGACTCACCTTTAGGTCACGACAAACTCGGTGGCCCCATGGGGGTGGACTGGACCGAGGAGAAGCGGTGGCTGCAGCAGGTGGTGACTGCAGCCGGCATCGAGGTGATTCCCGTTCTGGGTTACAACGATGCTGGTGATAGGGGGCGACAGGGGGTGTGGTGGCATGGTGACCTGGAAGTTAATCTGCGCCTGGGTTTCGTGGTGGCCTGCTATAGGCAGTGATGCGCGGTGGTTTGGGGCAAAGGGAGAGATTCAACACAGGGTGAGGGAAGTGGAGCAGAGTGGAGACATTGGTGGTGAGGAGTGGAGGTTGGGACGCTCGATGGTGGTGGTTGTCGCGGATGACAACGAGCTTTGGTGGTGGCTGGATTAGGGTGAGGTCGCGACTGCGACTTGGCCTTGCGGTGGCTAGCAACAAATGCTAGGAGGTGCGACCAATGGCTCAACGAAGGGGACGATGACCTCAGAGTGGCAGTGCATCGTGAAGATGGTGGTGGAGGCCGCGAAAGGGGGGGTTCATGGTCATGAGACGTGGTGGTTCCGGTGAGGGTGATTGGGCGAGAATTTGCAGGCAAAAAGCTGAGATGGGGTGCGACCGCGGGGTGGTTCTGCGTTGGTGAGAAGCTTTGGTGAGTGAAGGTGGAATTAGGGCACGGGTATGGCTGTGGTGGTGATGGGGAAGAAGCCCGGTGGTGCAGAGAATAGGGTTGGGTATATGGGTTCAAATGAGGGTACCGTGTGGGGTGCTTAAGAGTGGGGAGGCTACAATCAAGGTTCTGGTGAAGGAGGTGGGCTACGGGTTATAGTGTAGGTTAGTGAAATTGAGGGAGAGGAAGGAAGGAGTTTGGAAGGTTGGGTGAGGCGCGGAGGAAGTGTGAAAATGAGGATCCGAGTGAGGGGGTTTATTTTTTTTTTAAATTACACATCCGTAGGTAAATGAGTAGGTAAAGTAGTACAAGAACATTACCTACCTCCTATATCCGTAGGTAATGCATAATCATTTCATCCGTAGGTAAATTCCGTAGATAATAGATAATTTACATACGGATAAAATTCCGTAGATAATATCCGTATGTAATATATATTTTACGTACAGATTTTTATCCATAGATAATAATCCGTAGATAATCAGCTTTTTTTTTGTAGTGATTGTTGGGGAAGTCTTTTCATATTGGCAAAAGATATTTCAAAGGTCTTCTTCAGCCGCATCCATTCAAGGTAGGGCAGATGGTTTGCTATTCCGAATGTCATCTTTAGCTCGAACCATGGCCAACTTATTGCCTACCGTGAGTTTGTCTTTTTGGTGGAGCGTTGAAAGAACTGCCTTAGCGTCGTGAATGTAAAGTCTACTCAATTTTCTCTTTGGATTATGTTTTTCTTCGGTCTTTTTATTTTTTCCTTTATTCTTAGGAGCGTCATCTTATAGCTCCTTGGGGGAATAAATTCTTCCACTTCTAATATTGCCCCCAATGTTGGCTATGATGGAGATATCCTCATTGATGGGTGATATTTCTGCGTATCTCCATGGTACAACTTTATTCAATTCGAGGCATGAACAAATGTAACGACATCCTTGCTCCCTTTTCCTTATTGACTTGGATATCTAATGGTTGAGGCTTGTTATCCTCCTTAGGCGAATCAACCGTTGGAGAGAACTTGATGACGAAGGGTTTGCACATCATCTTATTCCGATTCATGGGAAGCACATCAATTAACCCTTTCTTTTTATTATCTTATTATTATTAAAGTGAGAATTAATAAATGCAATTTATGAATGTAATAGACGGTTGAAGAGATGATGAAAACAAATAAATTTATTTCATCCAAATAGTGTACATTCCTCAATGCAATGTTTTAAAGTACATTTTTTTTAAAAGCGGAGAAGCCTAAAGGAACCCATAGGCGGGTTAGAATTTCTATGTATTTTCTCTTTTTGACTTCCTGTGCAAATGCTCTATCCTCTTTACATAGTATTGAGGAATATCCACTTTCTTCAACTGCCTACTACTAGATGCATGTTATGAGGGTGAAGTTTGGTGGATGCATGTATGCAAGTATTTGTTTTTTTTTTCTAAACATTATCATGTTTTATTTCCTAACATGATGTATGATAGTGTTTGGGATTTTTGTATGCAGATGAAGGCATGAAGAATACCAACCGCTTTCTAGAATGCAAAAAGAATTTAAGAACGTTTATTTTTATTTTGAAATGAAATGAATGATTAGTGTGGGATAGATATGTCTTAAGACAATGACTTTGGTATCCTCTTAAAGCTCACGCTTCATGTAGCACCATGCCCATTTTGGTATAATGATTTCTTCCTCATAAAGGTCACCATATAGCTTAACACACTTGTCTCTTCCTTATGGAAGATTACAAGCGCACTTGGGCCTGTTTCACCTTTGTCTTAAGGATATCTAATGCCCCTAAGATGAATGTGTTTATGCATGCACTGGTACAAAAGGAGCTTTTATGATAAAAGGGACGACAAATGTTCAAAGTAAGATAACTTTTGACTAAGATGTCGGATTTGGACGCACAATATATCAAAACGAAGAAGAAAGAGTAAAGAACAGGTGACAAATATTTATAGGGGATTTGGCCCAACAATTTTCCCAAAAAATGCTCCTAAGACCCATATTTTGAGAGATTTATTAAGATAATGTGTATGCATACTTTCCTTATGCATTTATTTTCTCTCTTGGTTCTTCCGCTTATGAAATGATGCAATATGAATGATACGACTTTGTCAAAAATTTTTTTATTAAATTTAATTTTTTTTTATTCGTTTGATTTATTTGGTTTCTTTGTTTTTTATAACCTTTTATCTCTTCTGTCGAACTGCGTGGCTACTTAGCTTATAAAGAACCTGAAATCGAGGCTAGCTAAAAGGCGGATCGTCCGAGATAAGGGTGTTTATTGTGAAAAGATTTTTTGAAGATTATGAGGGTTTTTTCTTTAATTTGTTTTATGTTTATGCTATGCAACAAACAAATGCAATCAAACAAATGTGCACACAATTCACTTATTTGCGAACAATAGGACGACGTTTTTAATCACGAGGTAGGGGTATCCTGCAGAAGAGTGCATATTCAGGGTAGTTCTAAATTTCCTCACCAAGGCCAGACCCCTAAGGTGCCCCAATTATATGGTCCCCACTCTCCCAGCCTTCAGACCATGCATGACACTAAGGCCTTGGTCAGTCTTTGGGCCAAAAGAGGAAGGTTATCACCTTGAGTGGTGGTTTTCGACCATATTGGTGGGCTCATGGCCCTCACTACGGCAAATCGTACAATGCCACCCACTCCCTATGGATATCCCACTTGCCCCCAAGTATAGGGGAAACTGTTGTGTGCAAGGGTTTGTGTTTAGTTTGTATCTCAAACAATTTCATAAAATAAACATACAACAATTATTAAAGTCAAACAATTAAAACATGTTATAAAACAAGGAAGGGTAAAAGCAGAATTTTTAAGTTTTATTTCTTAAAACTAGTCCATCACTAAATGGGATCAACTCTCTAGCTTTCCCAGTGAAGTCACCATCTGTCATCGCCGTCAAAAGAGGCGGTCGGAGCGACGCGATGGTTTTAATTGACTTGCATTTTTTTAAAAAATGTGGTTCAATGCCTTTAGGTTGTCCGATAACTGGGTTGGACCTAAAAGCGAGGTTTTTGAAAGATTCGAGGAGTCACCACCAATTTTTTACCAAAAACATTAGAAAAGGAAAAAGAAGGGAATGGTTTTTTAAAGAAAAACCAACTTTGGTCATTACAACCAGAGTTAGGTAAGGGAGTTAGTTGCATGTAGGGAGGGTATTAGCTTCCCTACGATGCCCCTTTCGGGTTCCCTATGATGGACCATTTTTATAAAGAAATAATGACTCTAAAATTGCGCTTTTACCCTTATTTATTCATTGCGAAAATTAAATTATTGACTACATGGCCCTAAATGACTAATGCACAACAATATTATCTAAAAAGCAGTAAAGTAGAGAAGGGAGTATATAGGAACCTTCGAAGCAAGCTTTTATAGTAAGTTATTTGAAAGAGGGTGCTTTTTGGCAATCCCCACGCTCTACAATGATGATCGCTCTTATTCGCAACACTACAGAACGCTTTCTAAGAACTCTAAGAAACTCTGGAAATGCTTCAGAGGGGTCCTAGGAGAGTAATTCAAAGATTTTACATAAGAGAAAGTGGTAGAATGGTGTGAAAAGAATGAGAAAGTCCCCTCCTTTTATAGGAATTCGCACCTGTTAGGTCAGGACCATCGCCTCGCCTGACAAGGTCGGCACCACCGTCTCGCCAAATGAGATAGCGGTCTCGCCAAACGAGATGGCGGTCTCGCCAAACGAGATGATTGTCTCGCCAAACGAGACGGCGGTCTCGGCCCTTTAAGTGAAATTTCTTATTTTTCGTGTACAAAAATCCTTTCTATTATAATATGGGGCCTATTGATCAATTCTAGAGACCTTTTAGGCCTTGCCCATCTTCGAACGGAAGTCTTTTGCTCTTTATTTTGAGGCTGGGCAAGATTTGGGGTCTACAGAGGTTAGAAAGCGTCACCTTCAAGTATGTGCCTCGGGAAGATAACCAATTTGTAGATGCCCTCGCCACTTTATCATCCATGTTCTTTTTAGTTCAAGAGCATGAGATGCCAACCATCCAAATCAGGCTGCATGACAAACAAGAATTTTGCATGACAGTGACTAGCGAGCAAGACAAAAACCCTTGGTATCACAACATCAAGCGATACCTCATGAAGGGTGAATATCCTGAGGGAATCAGTGATAATGACAAAAGGACCATCCGGAAAAGGGTCGCAGGGTTCACATTTATCGGAGAAACCCTTTATAAAAAGAATTTCAACTCCACTTTGTTAAGGTGTGTGGATCACGAGGAGGCTCAAACTCTAATTAAGGAAATCCATAAAGGAGCCTTCAGAACCCACACGCCAAGGTATGCCATGTTAAGGAAGGCGATTGGTGACAAAAGGACCAGATTGCTCAAACTCTAGTCCACAGTGGAAGGCGATTGTCACCAATATGCTAAAAGATGTCACAAGTGCCAAATCTATGCCGATAATGTTCACGTCCCACCCGTACCTCTCAACATCTTAGCTACACCATGGTCATTTTCCATGTGGGGCATCGACCCCATCGGACCCATCGAGCCCAAAGCATCTAATGGTCACCATTGACTATTTTTTTAAATGGGTAGAGGCGGCATCCTACGTACACGTGACCAGGAAAGTAGTAACCACCTTTGTCAAGAAAAATATTCTATGTCGATATGGCATCCCTCATCTTCTCATTACCGATAATGGGACCAATCTTAACAACAAGATGATGGAGGAGTTATGCCAAGATTTCAAAATTCAACATTATAACTCCTCTCCATACCGACCCAAAATGAATGGTGCAGTAGAAGTAGCCAACAAAAACATCAAGAAAATCGTCCAGAAAATGGTGATCACATACAAAGGTTGGCATGAAATGCTACCTTTTGCCCTTCATGGATATCGGACTTCCGTACGGACCTCCACAAGAGCCACTCCATTTTCCTCGTATAAGACATGGAGGTCGTATTGCCGGTGGAAGTCGAAATACCCTCCTTGAGAGTCATTATGGAAGCAAAGTTGACAAAAGCAGAATGGGTCCAAAATCGGTACGATCAGCTGAACCTAATCGAAGAAAAATGGTTGAACGCCATCTGCCACAAACAAGCCTACCAAAAGAAAATCAAAAGGGCTTACGATATCACGAGGAGGATTTCGTAATAAAGAAATTTCTTCCAGCCCAGAAGGATAAAATTGGAAAATGGGCGGCCAACTATGAAGGACCCTTTGTGGTCAAACGGGCTTTCTCAAGAGGAGACCTTATCCTCACCAACATGGACAGAGAGGAGCTTCGGCACCTGGTCAACTCGGATACAATGAAAAAGTATTACACTTGAAGGCATTTCTCTTGACCCATCAGGATGAAAACTTGCAAAGATGTCCTGGAAAAAATATAGGGCCTGTATTCCTCGCTAAGACACGTCCTAGGCAAAATCTAGAGGTTCACAAAAGAGCAATGATTACCGTAGCCGAAAACTGCAAGGTGATTAGGGTAGTGTCCATCAAGAAGCAAGCAGGCTTTGCATAGTCTTCACTCTAGGCTCAAGCATCTCAACTGAAGCAACTAGGAGAACCAGGGAGACAGATGTCAGGGACATGATTGTTATAGCTTATACAGTGCTGCCAACCTTGGCCAGGCATGCTTCTAAATTCCTTTGAAATTTCCTCTGTAAAAATGAACCATTCATTTATATCAATAAAATTATCTTTTACTTCTTTTCTTGACCAAATTATGAAAATGCCTCTGTATTAATAAAACATAAGCATGCATAAAGGTCCAACACAAGGAAAAAAGGAAAAGGCCCGCTGAATCAAGAAATCAAAGTGGTTTAAAGAGATAAGACCAGAGCAAAATTCGCAAGGGAGCCTGCCAACTTCCGACAACCAACAGGAAGAGCAGTCACGTTCTAAACACATCTCATAGAAAGATAGATTGCATTAAACATCCACAAAAATAGTCGCACAATACGGCTCTGTCAAAAATCAAAAAGAAAAAAAAACAAAAAACCTCTGTAAGAAAAAAAAACACACTCATGCATACAAGGAGGCTAGGCTCCATGTTTGCGATTGAAAACAGGAAGCATCCAAGTTTCCAAAATATTGCTCCCCCAAGAAAATAGGAACTAGTTGTCATCAAACAAGCAACTCAAAGCAAAATTACCATCAAAGAGAAAAGGCAACCTTCAACCAAAAGTTTTCACCTCCAAACAAAGCATGTGCCTACTCAAAGGCATTATCGATTCCCCAAGAGGAAGACCGGCCTACTCAGAGGCTAGACCATACAACTTGTGAAAGACTAAACTTCAGATGAAACATCCGCCTACACAAGAAGGCATTACCAAGATCAACAAATCCCCAATGGATTCCTGCCTACTTCAGAGGCATTGAACAAAGAATCCCCAATAATCAACAAGCTGGATGACTATTGGAAAAAGCCAAAAATTAAAGAATCCCCAGCAAACCGGAAGACTTCATCAGAAAAATCAAAAGCAATTTATCAAGCAAAAATCACTCCCCATAGGAATCTGCGCATGAACAAAATTAGTAAGTCGCACCAGTCCTACAAAGTGGACTTCCAAACCAGATGAGAGTTCGTACTCGCCAAACCAAATGAGGGTGCGTACTCATCCAGTCCTACGAAGTGGGCTGTAAGTTCTACAAACCAGATGGGGGTTTGTACTCATCAACCAAGGGGTCAGCTACCGCATCAAAGGAGCATCCTAAGGCTACAATAACCAGACGGGGGTTCGTACACGTAAAACCAAATCAGGGTGTGTACTCATCAAGCCTTACAAAAGGGGGCTTAAACAATATTTTACAACCAAATCATGCCCGACCTCACAATAAAGAGCAGAAGACTTCCGTTCAAAGATGGACAAGGCCTCAAAGGTCCCTAGGCATGCTTACTAGGCTCCATGTTAGAATTGGAAAGCTTTCTGTACACAAAAAATATGAAAATTCTGCCCTGAAGCTCGAGATGGTCGTCCCGATTATCTAGACGGTCGTATTGCCTTACAAGGTGAGACAATCATCTTGCAACTTTTGGGTCGAGATCGCCTTCTCGTCACTTGGCGAGACGACCGTCCCGACCTCAAGGTGGCGAGATGGTCATCCCAAATGGTGAGACGATCGTCATATACTCTTCTAGAATCTCTCTGAATCATTTCCAGAGTCCTAGGGTTCTTTTAGACATTCTAGAGTCCTTCGGTAAAAGAGTGAGCAGCGTTGTAGAGTGTGGGATTTGCCAAAAAGCGCCCTTTACAAGAATATATAAAAAAGCTCGCTTCGAAGGTTTTTACATCCATTATTCTCTTTCTTTTATTGCATTTATCACCCTCTCTATGCATTAGATATTAGGGTCATGTAGTCAGTTATTTAAATTTCGCAATGAATAAATAAGGGTAAAAGCATGATTTTAATGTTCTTGTTTTTTACAATAAACAATCCATCATAGGGAACCCGAAAGGGGCGTCGTGGGGAAGCTAATACCTTCCCCGCACGTAACTAACTCCCTTACCTAACTCTGGTTGTAATGACCAAAGTTGGTTTTGTTAAAATCATCGCCGTCTTTTTTCCTTTTCTAATGTTTTTGGTTAAAATATTGGTGGCAAATCCAGAACCCACTTATGAAAACCTCACCCTTAGAATAGTTCAGTTATCGGACACGCTAAGGGTGATGACCAAACATTTTTAAAACACCAGTCGAATAAAAAAACCATCGCATCGCTCCAACCGCCTCTTTTGACGGCAGCGACAACGACTTCACTGTGTAAGTCGTGAGAGTTGATCCCATTTTGTGATGGAATAATCTAAAAATAGTAGATTTAAAATTATGCCTCTACCCTTTCTTTGTTTGAATAACATGCTTTACTGTATGGTTTTAATAAACTGTTGTTTGTTTATTTTCTGCAATTGTTTGAAATAAAACTGCACACAATAGTCCCTCTATACCCGGGGGCAAGAGTGAATACACATAGGGAGTGGGTGGTGTTTATTGCCGGCCATGGTAATGGCCATAGTGCCAACAGGTCATTGTTAGAAGCCACCACTCAAGGTAAGAACCCTGTATCGCCGCCGTCAAAACGAGGCGGTCGGAGCGACGCGATGGTTTCGACTTTCCATTTTTTGCGTTTTTATTGGTGTGGTTACAACGCCTTTAGGTTGTCCGATAACTGGGTTGAACCTATGGGCGAGGTTTTCTAAAAGGCGCTCTTGGATTGTCCGATAACCGGGCTAAACCAAGAACTAGTTTTTGAAGGGTTCTTTTGGAATCGCCACCGACGTTTTTACTGGAAACATCAGAAAAGGAGTTAAAAGACGTGAGTTGGGTAAGGGAGTTAGTTACGTGAAAGGGAAGTGTTAGTTCCCTTACGACGCCCCTTTCGGGTTCCCTATGATAGGCTAGCTACTTTAAAGTAAATAAATAAACTAGTGAAAATATGCTTTTACCCTTTATTTGCGGAATTTAAAATTATGACTACATGACCCTAATTTCTATTGCATAATTAAAATTAAAGCGGTAAAGTAGAGAGAGAGAGTATAGGAACCTCCGAAGCAAGCTTTCTATTAATTCTTTGCAATTAGGGTGCTTTTTGGCAGCCCTTCACTCTTTTCCAATGCCGGAATCTCTCAAAAACGCTATAAAACACTCTAGAAAGCTCTCAGAAACTCCAGAAATGCTTCAGAGGGGTTCTAGAAAGAGAATTTGAAGAAATGTCTAGAGAGAGAATGGAAGAACTGTGGGAAATGAGGGGAATGACGCTCCTATTTATAGGGATTCGCGCCTATCAGGTCGAGACGGGCCGTCTCGTCTGACAAGGTCGAGACGGCCATCTCGCCATTCGCGCAAGGCGAGACGGCCGTCTCGAATCCGAGACAGCGGTCTCGACCTTAAAAGGCGAAAATCCTTATTTTTGGGCCAAAAATCCCTCCTATCCTAGTATGGGGCCTAATAGTCTCTCCTAATGGCTTCTTAGGCTTCATCCATGTTCGAAAAGGAGGTCTTCTGGTCTTTATTATGAGGCCGGGCAAGATTTGGGGTCTACAGCTGCCCCCCCTTTACCCGACTAGTCGACTGCTGACCTGCTGTGCCAAGGAGACCGATTGGAGGGTAAAGGAGTTGACCCTCTTGCCCAGTTGTCCTTCAGATGTTCCGACTTGCGGCGGTTGATCTTCTGGAAAAAGGTGTGCTTCTAGGATGCTTCTTCTGGCGATAGCTTATCCTTTCGGCTGATAAGTACGAACCCCTATCTGGTTTGACGAGTATGAACCCTTGTTCGGTAAGCCCCCTTTTGTAAGGCCCGATGAGTATACACCCCCATCTGGTGTTTGACAAGTATGAACCCCCGTCCGGTAAGCCCTCTTTTGTAAGGCCAGATGAGTATACACCCCCATCTGGTGTTACGCCTCCGGATACTCCTTCTTGTGGTAGCTGATCCTTTGGTTGTGGTGGCGGCTTACTGCTCTAGTGAAGCACTTGGTGGATTTGATGAAGACATAGATATAACTTAGGTTGTGGGTGTGTAGATGATTGGGTGTTTAAGTTTAAGCACTTAATCTCTTGATAGGCCATTATATTTTGTGATAAGCACCTTAAAATGTTGCATCTCATTGAAAATCATTTTTCTGCATGAAAAACTTACGTTTAAATATTAAAAGATGAAACCTAAAGTTTTTTCTAATCTGTTGAAAAGGATTTTCAATCTGTTAAAATCTCTTATCATAATAAATGGTCATACATAATCGAAAATTAAATTGATTGATTCACAGAATCAACAAGTTAAAATAACTCAATAAATTTTCAATATCAAGTTTCGCATTTTCAATCTGTTGAAATGATTTTAAATCTGTTGAAACAGAAAGACCTGTTTCGATCTAAGAGTTTTTAGAAAATCAATCTGTTGAAATATTTTTCAATCTGTTGAAACAGAGAGATTTTTTTTTAACTAAGTGTTTGCAGGAATTTAATCTGTTGAAATGATTTTTAATCGATTGAAACAGAGAGCTGTCATTTTTCATTAAGTTGTTTTAATCCATTAAAACTCGAATCAATCGATTAAATGGAACTTTAAATGAAATCAATCGATTGAATCGATGTCTTAATCGATTAAATGGAACTTTAAATGAAATCAATCGATTAAACTGATCTTTTAATCGATTGAAATAATTCTCTGATCGATCATAGTTTTGTTCTAATCGATCATAACTCATTCTGATCGATCATAGTTTTATTCTGATCGATCATAACTCAGTCTAATCGATCATAGTTTTATTCTGATCGATCATAACTCAGTCTAATCGATCATACTTCTGTTTTAATCGATCAGAGTCTCTTCTAAACCTGTTTTACTGCTAATCAACTTATCTTTTGACTCTCTAAAACAGTTTTTAACAGATGAAACGTTCTGTTTTTCTGATTTACTCTATATATACAGATTTGATCTATCTTTTGAAAAATACAATACAATACAATACAATACAACACACTACTTGAGAATACTTGTGAAATCAATCTGTGAAACTTTCATACGTAACTTTCTCTGCATTCAAGAATCTTTTTCATATCATAAGGTGCTGTGATCAGAATTGTGGTCATTCAAAGAGAGAAAGTGCTGATAGAATTGGTTCTGGACAATTAGAAACTTCAAGTCCAGGTTTTTTCTTTTCATATTCTTTTGTAAAGTTTGATTGTGCAGGTTGGATTGTAATTCGCACTTGGTACAATGAATTGGATTTGGTTACTTGGGTGGTTTTCAAGATTCTCGTCTTGTGGATTTTGCAAGATAGTTCTTGGGGTAGATTGGTGAGTATCTACTGGTTGTAATTTTCACTTGGTATTAGTGGAACTTGACTGGTTTGTCAAGAACTGGATGTAGCTCTGGATTAGAGTGAACCAGTATAAACTTGTGTGTTCATATTCTTCTTTCATCTCTTTTAATTTCTGTCTTTAATTGTGCTGTGTTTAAATCAAATTACCTTTGCAAAGATTGAATAAAGATAACTCATTCTTCCAAAAGAAAGTAAGATTTGCGAAAAAGTTTTAAAGTTCAATTCACCCCCCCTCTTGAACTCAACCATTAATTCTTTCATCTAGCTCATGCGCCCTTGTTGAGATGTGTTCTCTTGTCTTTGATTTGGTCATCCGGATTGTGCCGGGGATTTTGTTGGTGTTCATCCAGCCTTGTTGGTTGCTGGGGATTCTTTGCTTTTTGGCTTTTCCTGATAGCCATCCAGCTTGTTGTTTGCTGGGGATTCTTGATGAGTACCTCTTAGGTAGGTAGAAATCCTCTAGGGATTTGCTGATCTTGGTGACACCTCTTGAGTAGGCGGATATCCATTGAGTTTCTGGTAATGCCTCTGAGTAGGCAGATTCTTCATCGAAAGTGAAGACTTTTGGCTACATTTGTTGACTAGGCTGATATTCCCTTATGGGCATGCTAGCTCTTGCTTGGCAGGTCTTGCCTATGCGTAGGCAAATGACATTCTGAGGATGAACTTGAAGTTTTGCCTTTGCAGTAGGCTCACTGAGATGATCTTTCTTTTTTTATTGATCCACCGGGGAATTGGTTGACTTTCCGGGGGTCAGATTTTGGTAGCCCTTTGGGGGAATGGAGTCTCGACTTCTTAATTCATGTGATGCACTTATTGTGTTGGAGGAATGAAATTTCTGATTCCTTCTTTGTTTTCCTTTCTCTGAGTAGACCTACTTAGGAGCAAGGATTTTTATTTGATTTCGCATTTTTCCGCATTTTACCTCTTTTTTATCGCGATTTGAAATTTGGCTTTTTCGGGATAATGCGTAAGCCTTTTTACTTTTTAGTTTCTTTTATACACGCAGACTTTTTCTTATTTTTGGGGATTCACAGGGGATAAAGTTTTCTTTCTTTGGTGATCCACCAGGGAATTTAGTTGACTTCCTAGGGATTTGATTTTTCTTTTCTAGGGATGGAGTCTTGGCTCCTTGATTGATGTTGATGCGAGCTAAACTTGTGAAGCTCTTATTCCACTGGATGGGAATTTCTGGTTCCTTTTTGTAGATTTTTTAGGAGATCCACTTGAGGATTTTTATTCAGCCTTCTCTGTCATGGCCTTTTTGTCATCTACTGGAGATGAAGGGTTTTCTTTTCTCTCCTTTTTTTTTGTTGAACCCTTGATCATTTGGACTCTTTTGACTGTTGATGATGATGGGCTCTTGAAGCCTTTATTCTCCATTGGGGAGTGTGGAGGAGACTTTGGGTGAGTGTGCTCAGCGACTCATGTAGTGGCGATGCTGAGTTGTGGGGTATTTATTTTGCCTTTGTAGTAGGCAAGGATCTGCTTGGGATAACTAAGCCTTTCCGTTGGCTTTTCTTTTATGATGTCTGATGATTGTGCCCTCTTTTATTGGGTAGAAAAATGATGACTGGAGCTTTGGCTTCTGGAAGCTCCTATTTCTTCTGAGTTATTTAATGATGACAACCCCCTCTTCTTTCTTGAGGGAGAGCAATATTTGGAGACTTATTACTTTCTTCGTGCCTTCTTTTCTGGGTAGAAGGATGGTAGCTAGAGCTCTTGATTTTCGGAGCTCTTATTCTGCTGAGTCGCTTGATTGACGACTTGCTCCATTTTCTTGAGGGCATTATTTGGAGACTCAGTCTCAGTGATCCTATTTTCAATCACAAACATGGAGCTAGTCTCCCTATATGCATGAATGCTTTTCGTTTTTTGTTATTTGTCTGAAGTAATTTTTATTTCTTTCATTTTTGACATTGACAAAGTCGTTTTGTGCGACTACTTGTGTGTGGATGCCCTAAATGCAATCTATTATTTTTGATTGATGCATCTGGAAAAGTGACTCGCATTCTCCTGCTGGACTTTTATGATTATGATGAAGGGCCCCTCTCTTTTATTCATGTTTTGGTTTAGCCCTATCTTTTGCCTAGATCGCCCTTTTGGGGTTTTCGGTCTAGCGGGCTGCCTTAATTTTTTCCTAGGATATCTTAGCGGGCTTTTTTCCTTTTTTATGAATGCCCTAACTTTTTCCTAGACCGCCCTTTGCTGTTTTTCAATCTAGCAGGCTACCCTAACTTTTTCCTAAGAATCTCCTAGCAGGCATTATTTTTTATTTTTATTTTTCTCATTTCTCTTTTCTCTTTTCTTTTTGAGAGAAAGGACCCTATGCATGTATGAAATGTTTGTGATATGCATCCTATAATATTATTTCAATTAATTTTTTCAAAAGGATTAACCAATGTGCTTTTACTTCTGATGAGCTTCTGACGTTATGTGCCTTCATCGACGGGATAGATTGTACTGATTTTGCCATCTTGACTTTACCGTGACCGAAGAATGATTGTGTTGATTTCATAGCGACTTTCCATGTTAGTCCTCCTATTGATTACTATCTCCTCATATCCCTACTAATTACTAGAATGATGTAGTAGTAAGGGTCAAGAGAAGAGAAAGAAGAGGATATTTAATTCAAAGGCTTGTGTTTTAGAATTGTTTTATTTTGACAAAAAATGGTTTTTGTAATCACGACTAGCCAAGGTTGGTTAGAGTGTTTAGGCTAGTTTAAACAACGTTTTGTTTATGGAGTGGCATCTTATTCTATGGCGCTTGCTATGACTGATTGACTTTCCTAGTCTGCCCTTTGGGTTTTTAGCTTAGGATGTTGTGTTTTATTTTGTCCTAACTTTTGTCTAGGTTTCTTTTTTTGGAAACCTAGCGAACTTTATTTTGTAACCATAATTTTTGTCTAGGCTACCCTTTATGGTTGTTTAGGTTTCCTAGCGGGTTTACCCTAACTTTTGCGTAGCCCCCTTGGTGGGTTTCCTACCGGGTATCTTGCCATCTCTTTTTGGCCTTTAGCTTTAATGGGCTTCTTTTGATTTTTTTTTTCTTTTTTGCACAATATTGGTGAAACACGATTTTATTTATGATGAGGTAAAACTTTATTTTGTGTTTCTAGTCAATCAGCGGTGATGGATTTGACTTTTACTTTGGTTAATGGCGCAATTTGATTATTTTGACGCATTTGAAAACGTTTGCTTAAACATGGTTATTAATGAGGTTTAGCTATGAATAGCAAGAAGAGAAGCAGATAGTAAGAATGACATTCTTTGTAATTAATAGGGAAATATGTGCCCTACAATGCTCGGGGGTTGGGCTAGCCCTGAGGAGTAATCTCTAATAGTCATTGGATTTACAAACCCTAAGAATCAGAAGGAGAACACCTAATGACTAAAGTCGTTGTTGATGCTTGAACCCCTCTATTTGGGAAAATCTGATTCAAGGTGTGGAGGGGAGATTTCACTTTTCTCCGTGCAGCTTGATCCTTTGTAGGGTAATGCTTTAAAGGATTGTCTTTAAAATTTGGTGGCTCCCTTATTCCTTGAGAGTTTCTAATGAGCCCTTGGTTTGGGCGGCATCCATATTTCCTCACCATGTGGGTCACCTTCATATCGTTGGGGAAGTCTTTTCATATTGACAAAAGATATTTCAAAGGTCCTTTTCAGTCGCATCCATTCAAGGTAGGGCAAACGACTTGCTGATCCGAATGTCGTTTTTAGCTTGAACCGTGACCAGCTTGTCGCCTACCGTGAGTTTGTCTCTTTGGCGGAGCATTGAGAGAACTGCCTTAGCGTCGTGAATCCAAAGTCTACTCAGTTTCCTCTTTGGATTATGTTTTTCTTCGGTCTTTTTATTTTTTCTTTATTTGTAGGAGGGTCATCTTACAGCTCCTTGGGGGAATAGGTTCTTCCATTTCTAATTTTGCCCCCAATGCCAGCTATGCTGGAGATATCCTTGTTAACGGGCGGTGTTTTTACGTATCTCCATGGTACAACTTTATTTGACGTAGGAGGTGTGAACAAATGTAACGACACTCTTGCCCCCTCTTCCTTATTAACTTGGATATCCAATGGTTGAGGCTTGGTATCCTCCTTAGGCGGATCAACCATTGGAGAAAACTTGACGACGAAAGGCTTGCTCTTCATCTTATTCCGATCATGAGAAGCACATCAATTAATCCTTTCTTTTTATTATCTTATTATTATTATTAAAGTGAGAATCAATGCAATTTATGAATTTAATATATGTTTAAAGAGATGATGAAAACAAACAATTTTATTTATTTCATCCAGACAGTGTATGTTCCTCAATGCAATGTTTCAAAGAACATTTTAAAAGCGAAAAGCCTAAAGGAACCCATAGGTTGGTTAAAATTTGTATGTATTTCCTTTTTTGACTTCCCATGTATGGCATGCGAATGCCCTATCCTCTTCACATGGTATTGAGGAATGTCCACTTTCTTCAACCGCCTACTACTAGAGGATGTTATGAGGATGAAGTTTGGTGGATGCGTGTATGCAAGTGTTTGTTTTTTCCTAAACATTATCATGTTTTATGATGTATGATAGTGTTTGAGATTTTGTGTTTTTTTTGTATGAGGATGACGACATGAAGAATACCAGCCGCTTTCTAGAATGTCAAAAGATTTTTTTTGTTTATAATGAATGATTTATGAGATGGATATTCCTTAAGACAATGGCCTACGTATCCTCCTCAAAGTTTACGCTTTGTGGGGTATCATACCCACCTCGGTGTAATGGTTCCTTCCCCATCATAGACTTGACAAGTATAATGGGGGTCATGAAGGTCACAAATGTGCTCGGGGCCTCTTTCGCCATTGTCTTAGGCATATCTAGTGCTCCTTAGAATGAATGTATTTATGCATGCACCAGTGCAAAAGGGCGATAGATGTTCAAAGTGGTATAACTTTTGACTGAGATGTCCGATTTGGATGCACAACATATCAAAACGAAGAGGAAAAGGTGAAGAATCAAGCTGCAAATGATGCGTCTCTAAGACCCATTTTTTAGGGATTTATTAAAATGATGCGTATGCATACTTTCTTTATGCATTTATTTTTTTCTCTTGGTTTTTCCACTTATGACATGATGCGATATGAATGATACGACTTTGTCAAAATTATTTTTATAAATGTTTTGATTTTGTTATTATTATTTTATTTATTTGGGATTTATTTTTTTAGCCTTTTATCTCTTCTGTTGGACTGCGTGGCTACTTAGCTTACAAAGAACCTGAAACCAGGCTAGCTAAAAGGCAGACTGTCCGAGATAAAATGGTTTTATTGGCGAAAGAATAATATTAGCGTCCCTTATCTCTTCTGTCGGACTGCGTGGCTACTTAGCTTACAAAGAACCTGAAACCAGGCTAGCTAAAAGGCAGACTGTCCGAGATAAGGGTGTTTATTGCAAAAGAATTTTTTTGATTTTTTTGATTTTTTGTTGTTTGATTATGCTATGCAACAGGCAAATGCAACAAATAGATACACACACAATTCGAACATCCACGAACAAGCGAGAAGTCATTTTAATCACGAGATAGGGTTTTCCTGTAGAAAAGTGCATTGACAAGGGTAGGTTATAATTGTTCTCACCAAGGCTTAGGCCCCCAAGGTGCCCCCATTATAGGGTCCCCACTCTCCAGCCTTCCGACCATGCTTAGCACTAAGGCCATAGTCAGTCTTTGTGCCAAAAGAGGAAGGTTATCACCTTGAGTTGTGGTTTCCGATCACACTGGTGGGCACAAGGCCATCACTACAGCGAACCGTACCTGCCACCCACTCCCTATGGATTTCTCACTTGTCCCCAGGTATAAAGGGAACTGTTGTGTGCAAGGGTTTCTGTACAGTTTGTATTTCAAACAATTGCGTAAATATAAACAAACAACAGTTATTAAAGTCAAGCATTAAAACATGTTATAATACAAAGTAGGGTAAAAGCGTAATTTTTTAAGTCTTTTATTTATTTTTAAGCTGGCTCATCACTAAATGGGATCAACTCTCTAGGCTTCCCCAGCGGAGTCGCCATCTTTCGCCGCCGTCAAAACGAGGCGGTCGGAGCGACGCGATGGTTTCAACTTTCCGTTTTTCGTGTTTTTATTGGTGTGGTTACAACGCCTTTAGGTTGTCCGATAACCGGGCTGAAACGCTATAAAAAGCTCTCTAAGACACTCAGAAACTTCGAAAATGCTTCGGAGGGACTCTAGGAGGAGAATTTGAAGAAAGTATAGAAGGGAAAGTAGAAGAACTGTGTGAAAGGAAGGGGAGAGCGCTCACTATTTATAGGGATTCGCGCCTGTCAGGTCGAGACGACGGTCTTGCCTTGAATCAATGGTGAGACGGCGGTGTCGATTTGCCAAGTGACCAGAAGGCCTTCTTGCCAAACAGGAGGGGGGTCTCGCCATGGGCAAGTGGCGAGACAGCCGTGTCCCCAAACGAGACGGCCGTCTCGACTTGCCCTTAAGCGAGACGGCGATCTCGACTCTTAAAGGCAAAAATCCTTATTTTTATACCGAAAATCCTTCCTACTCTAATATGGGGCCTAATAGTCTCTCCTAGTGGCTTCTTAGGCTTCGCCCGTCTTCGAATAGGAGGTTTTTTGCTCTTATTTTGAGGTCGGGTAAGATTTGGGGTCTACAACATCCAATGGTTATCGTTTCATTTTGGTGGCTATCGATTACTTCACCAAATGGGTAGAAGCTGCATCTTATTCACATGTGACAAAAAAGGTAGTGACTGCTTTTGTTAAAAGAAATATTATATGTCGATATGGCATCCCACATCGTCTTATTACTGATAATGGAACCAACTTGAATAATAAGATGATGGAAGAACTATGCCGGGATTTCAAAATTCAACACCATAATTCCTCGCCTTATCGACCCAAAATGAATGGTGCAGTAGAGGCGGCCAATAAAAACATCAAAAAGATCGTCCATAAGATGGTTAAGACCTATAAGGATTGGCATGAAATGTTACCTTTTGCTCTTCATGGTTATCGAACGTTTGTACGAACCTCAACAAGAGCTACTCCATTCTCCGTTGTATATGGCATGGAAGTCGTACTACCAATAGAGGTCGAAATACCTTCCTTACAAATTATAATGGAAGCAAAATTAACAGAAGTCGAATGGATTCAAAGTCGATACGATCAGTTAAATCTTATCAATGAAAAGCGGTTGAGTTCTATATGTCATGGACAAGCCTATCAAAAGAAGATCAAAAGGGCTTATGATAAAAAGGTCCACCCTCATACTTATCAAGAAGGGGATCTAGTGATAAATAAACTGCTTGCAGCCCAGAAGGATAAAATTGGAAAATGGGCAGCAAACTACGAAGGACCCTTTGTCGTCAAACGAGCTTTCTCAGGAAGGCACTTATCCTCACTAATATGGACGGAGAGGAACTTCGACACCTAATCAATTCTGATGCAATGAATAAGTATTATGCTTTAAGACATTGCTCAAGACCCGTCAGGAATGAAAATCCGCAAAGGACATTCCTGGGCAAAAGATAGGGTCCATATTCCTCGCTAGGATACGTCCTAGGCAAAAAGTAGAGGAAAAAAAAACTAATAACAATGGTTACTTCAGTCGATAACCGAAAAGGCGGCTAAAGTAACGTTCTTCCAGAAGCAAGCAGTCTGTATAGTCTTCACTCTGAGTTCAGACATCTCAACTGAAGCAAGTAGGAGAACTAGGAGGCAGATATCATAGACATGACTGTATAAGCCTAAACAGTGTAGCCACCCTTGAGCACCCATTCTTTTAAATACCCTTGAAATCCTTCTGTAAAGAAATAAAATTTTGCTCATTTATCAATAAAATTCCCTTTCATTTCCTTTATCTTGACCAAATATTATGGAAATGCCTCTTTATTGATAAATCATAAATATGCCCAAAGACCTTTAATCAAAGATCAAACATGTATCTAAAAAAGGAGAGGAAGCATAAAAAATATATAATAATAAGAAAAGAATAAATGCCTGCTAGGATATTCTTAGGTAAAAATTAGGGTAGTCTACTAGATCGGAAACCCCAAAAAGAACGGTCTAGGAAAAAGATAAGGCAAAAGCCCCCTAAGATATTCTAGGCAAAAATTAAGGCAGGCCGCTAGATTGAAAACCAAAAGATGAATAAAAGAAGCATCCATCATCATGGTCATAAAGGAGGAGCCCATCGACATATTCATAAGAAGCCAACGGGAGAAGGTCAGTTACTTTCTAAATGCATAAAAAATAAATAAATAAGTAAATTTCATCTAGAACATTCACACAAAAAGTGGTCGCACAAAACGACTTTGTCAAAATCAATAAAAAAAAATAATTTTCTTTAAATAAGAATAATATACATGCATATAAGGAGGCTAGGCCCCATACTTGTGATTGAAAATAGGAGGCGCCAGAATCCAGTTTCCAAATAAAAATTCCCTCGGGAAAGAGAAGGCAAAATCAAAACCTCTCCAGTAGAACAAAGAGCTTCAAGAAAACCATAGCTCCAATCATTCTCCTTCTACCACAATAAAAAGAAGGTACATCAAAAAAGGCTAACGGAAAGGCTCGATCATCCCCAAGCGGATCCTTGCCTACTCCAAAGGCAAACAAAAATTATCCCACGGCTCAGCATCATCACCACATGAGCCATAAAGCATAGTCATTTCAAGATCCAACCACCATCGTTCCATCCAAGAAAGAGGAAGCCATCAACATAGAAAAGCTAATGGAAAAGCTTGATCACCCCAAGTGGATCTTCGCCTATTCGAGAGGCAAAACAAAAAGATTATCTCACGACTCAGCTTTATCACCACATGAGTCATCAAGCACATTCATCCAAAAGTCTCCACCACATTTCCAAAGGAGAATAAGGACTACACAAAGATCGATCAAAGAAAATACGGAGTCAAAATCTCCATATCCCTAGGGGATCAATGAAAAAGAAAGAAAAGAAAATCTTTCACCCCAGCAAAGGCCACAACAGAAAAAGGCCAAATAAAAATCTCCAGGAGGAGCATCTCAGAAAAATCTACAAAAAGAGGAAAACAATAAAATTCCCATCCTCCAGCTCAATAAGAGCTTCACAAAGCCAGGAGTCAAGACTCCATCATCAAAAAATCAAATCAAAGTTGGATCCCCTAGGAAGCCAATGAACTCCTTGGTGGATCGCCAAAAAATAAAAAAGAAGAAAATCTTTCATCCCCAGCGGATACCCAAAAAAGGAAGAAAAAGCCTGCGTGCATAAAAGAAATTAAAAAGTAAAAAGGCGCACGCATTATCCAAAAGAAATAAGCCAAATTTCAAAATTGCAAAAAATAAAGAGATAAAATCGCGAGAAAAAGGCAAAAATTAAATAATTAGAAAACCCATTCCCCAGCGAAATAAGAGCATCGGCAAAGCCAGCTCCAACTAACAACATCCAAAAAGAGTCAAAAACTCCATTCCCCCCACGGGGCAAATCAAAATAGATTTCCGAAAAGGAAATCAAGTCCCCTGTGGATCAGTAAAAAGAAAAAACTATCCCCAATGAGCCTATCAGCAAAGGCAAAATTACAAATCCAGATCCTTAAAAAGTTAATTGCCTATAAATATATAGCCAAGACCTGGCAAGAAAAGAGCCAATATCCCCAAGAAAGGGAAATCAACCTATGTAGAGGCAATACAAGCCTAAAACATAAAGTCTTCATCATTATTGAAGCATCCGCCTACTTAAGGGGCACAATAGACAAAAAACAAAAATCCCCAGCAAGATCGGATGACTAAACAGAAAAGCCAAAAACAAAGAATCCCCAGCAAGACCGAATGACTAAAACAGAAAAGTAAAAAAAAAATCAATCACTCCCCATGGAATGCGCGCATGATCAGAAACAGTAAGCCACTAACACATCTCCAAAACCGGATGAAGTTTGTACTTATCAAACACAAGATTGACTACCAAAAAGAGTATCCTGAGAGCCTTGCAAAACGGGGCTCGTCAAGAATCTATCAAACGCCGGATTTGTACCTGGTGGGGGTAGGTACCCACAAGAGTCGTGCAAAACAGGGCTCGTTAAGAGCTTAGTAAACGCAGGCTCGTATCGTGTGAGGGTAAGTACTCACAAAGAGTTTAGCAAACGCAGACTCGAACCTAGTGGGGGAAAGTACCTACAAGAATACAGCAAAAGTGGATTTGTACCGGGTGAGGGTAAGTACTCATAAAGAGTTTAGCAAACGCGGACTCGTACCTGGTGGGGGTAGGTACCCATAAAAGCCTTGCAGAACGGGGCTCATCAAGAGTTTAGCAAACGTGGACTTGCACCTGGTGGGGGTAGGTACCCACAAGAGCCTTGCAGAATGGGACTCGTCAAGAGTTTAGAAAATGTGGACTCGTACCTAGTGGGGGTAGGTACCCACAAGAGTCTTGTAGAATGGGGCTCATCAAGAGTTTAGCAAAAGCGGACTCGTACCTAGTGGGGGAAAGTACCCACAAGAGTCTAGCAAACCCAGGATTCATACCGTGTGAGGGAAAGTAATCACAAGAGTTTAGCAACTGCGAACTCAAACCTAGTGGGGGAAAGTACCCACAAGAATCTAGCAAATGCGGATTCATACCTGGTGGGGGTAAGTACCCACAAGAGCTTAGCAAACACAGGCTCGTACCGTGTGAGGGTAAGTACTCACAAAGAGTTTAGCAAACGCAGACTCAAACGTAGTGGGGGAAAGTACCCACAAGAGTCTAGCAAAAGCAGATTCATACCGTGTGAGGGTAAGTACTCACAAGAGTTTAGCAAAAGCGGACTCGTACCTGGTGGGGGTAGGTACCCACAAGAATGTAGCAAATGCGGATTCGTACCATGTGAGGGTAAGTACTCACAAGAGTTTAGCAAAAGCGTACTCGTACCTGGTGGGGGTAGGTATCAACAAGAGCTTAGCAAATGCAAGCTCATACCTGGTGAGGGTAAGTACTCACAAGAATCTAGTACATGCGGATTCGTACCTGGTGGGGATAGGTACCCACAAGAGCTTAGCAAATGCGGGCTCGTACCTGGTGAGGGTAAATACTCACAAGAGTTTAGCAAATGTGCACTCGAACCTGGTGGGGGTTTGTACTC
The DNA here is from genome assembly GCA_963425845.1 of Sphenostylis stenocarpa. Classification (NCBI taxonomy): domain Eukaryota; kingdom Viridiplantae; phylum Streptophyta; class Magnoliopsida; order Fabales; family Fabaceae; genus Sphenostylis; species Sphenostylis stenocarpa. The sequence goes on from OY731403.1 coordinate 100,925,870, forward strand.
ACAAGAGCCTTATAGAAGGAGGTTCGGACTAGATGGGAGTTCATTCTCATTAAACCAGATAGGGGTTGGTACCTATCAAAAATATTTATCATCCAAAGGATCAGCAACTTCAGCAAAGGAGCATCCGAAGGATGACCGGGCAAAAGGGTTAACTCCTTCACTTACCAACTAATCTTGTGGGCACATTAGGCCAATAGTTAGTTAGGCAGGTGAAGGGGGAGTAGCTGTAGACCCCTAATTTTTCCCGGCCTCTCAATAAAGACCAAAAGACTTTCTCTCTGAAGGTGGGTAAAGCTTCGGTGGACGTCCATCAGCATCAACCGGCTTCCGTCTAAAGAAAGGAAAGCTTCCCTGGAGTCCTAGAACACAAGATTTGACCAAAACACTCAAGATAGCCGTCCCAGAAAGTGAGACAGTCGTCCCAAATAGGCGAGACGCACGTCTCAACGAAAAAAACAACTTGAGACGGCTGTCCCAACTTCTAGACGGACGTCCCAAACATTCTAGACTGTTGTCCCTGTTTTCTTGGCCCGAGACAGCCGTCGCGAGTTTGCTGGCTGAAAAAAATATAAATAAGGACCTTAGATGACGTTTTTTCACACACCTCACTCTTCTCTTCTCTCCCTCTTTCGAATGATCTCTCAGATTGCCTATAAGGTAACAATCGGTTAATGAAGTCTCTTCCGACATTCGATTCTTCTTAGATTTTTTTTAGTTTCATCCCTGTATTTGGGAGGAGAGTCTGTGTAGTGCAGGGGATTGCCAAAACGCATCCTCATAGTTGAAGATTTATAATAAAAGCTTGCTTTAGAGGTTCTTTTCACTACTCTTCTCTTTTATTGCTTTATTTACTGCTTTCTATATGTAATAGAAAATAGAATCATGTAGATAGCCATTTTTAATATTGTGTAATTAAATAGGGTAATAGCATAATTTCTCTTAATCTTTATTTTATGAATTAATCCGTCATAGGGAACCCGAAAGGGGCGTCGTGGGGGTGCTAACACCTTCCCCATGCGTAACTAACTCCCTTACCTAACTCTGGTTATAATGGCCAAGTTTGGTTTCTCTTAAAATCAACGCCTTTTTATCCTTTTCCAATGTTTATGGTCAAAACATTGGTGGCGACTCCATAAGAACCTTTTTGCGAAAACCTTGCTTTTATTAGAGGATAGTTCAGTTGTTGAGCACCTCGAGAGCAATGATCATATTTTTAAATAAACACGAGTCTAAACCATCTTTTCGCGACCGCTCGCATAAACGTTCGAGATGTCCCTAGACGTCGGAACGGACGGAGGTGACAGATGGCAACTTCACTAAGGATTTGGCGAGACGGCGGTCCCGACCTTATCAGGCGAGACGGTGGTCCCGACCTTGTCAGGCGAGACGACGGTCCCGACCTGATAGGTGTGAATTCCTATAAAAGGGGGGGACTTTCTCACTCTTTACACACCATTCTACCACTTTCCCTTCTGTAAAATCTTCGAATTACTCTCCTAGGACCCCTCTGAAGCATTTCCAGAGTTTTTCAGAGTTCTTAGAAACCGTTCTATAGTGTTGCAAGGAAGAGCAATCATCATTTTAGAGCGTGAAGATCTCCAAAAAGCACCCTATTTCAAAGAATTTACTATAAAAGCTTGCTTCGAAGGTTCCTATATACTCCCTTCTCTACTGCTTTTTAGATAGTATTGTTGTGGATTAATCATTTAGGGCCATGTAGTCAATAATTTAATTTCCGCAATGAATAAATAAGGGTAAAAGCGTAATATAGAGTTATTATTTCATTATAAAAACGATCCATCATAGGGAACCCGAAAGGGGCGTTGTAGGGAAGTTAATACCTTCCCTACATGTAACTAACTCCCTTACCTAACTCTGGTTGTAATGACCAAAGTTGGTTTTACTTAAAAAACCACTGCCTTCTTTTTTCCTTTTCCAATGTTTCTGGTAAAAACATTGGTGGCGACTCCTTAAACCTTTCGAAAACCTCGCTTTTGGGTCCAGCCCGATTATCAGACAACCTAACGGCATTGCACCACACTTTTAAAAAACGTGAGTCGAACGAAACCATTGCGTCGCTCTGATCGCCTCTTTTGACAGCGGCAACATTCCCTAAGGGGAAAAGGGAGTGTCCGAGTGTGGAAGATTTCACTACTAGAAGACCATCTATCACCCTTGGCTAATAAAGGAGATTGGTCTGCCTTCAACAAGACTCTAACACTAATTGTGTTTGGGCCCTTTTTGTTCCCCTTCCACAATGATACTGTGGATCACGCTGCGATGGATGTCTTCTTCGCCTGGGACGTACATTTGAAGAGTCTCCTACCTCCACTTCTTGCCGACACCTTGCTTTTAGTAGAATTCTATCATCACAAGCAAGGAAAATCACTCAGATGTTGTTCTACATTGCTGTATGTTTGGGGCATCACTCATTTCCATGCCTCAGTCCACATGGGAGCATTCCCTGATCATTTGAGGAGCTTCTCAAAGATCCCTCTCCGTCGTCATCATGCCATGGAGTGGAAAGCCGAGTTGGAACACTGGAACATAGATCATATATCTTGGGTCTGCCCATGGTTCTGATCCAACCAAATCCTCATTAGATGCGGAGATTACCCGAGTATACCATTATTGGGCCTTAGGGGTTGCATAGCCTATTCCCCAAAGATAACTATGAGGCAGCTCATGAGGACCCAAATTGTGCCAGCATGAGAAGAACTTGGGGGACTGTGTTTCTTCTATAACTCCAGTAGCTTCAAGGATGCACCTGCCATCTGAAGAGCATGGGAGAAATCAGTCTATATAGGAGATGAAGAGCTTGGTAAGGCTCAAGTGGCTGTTTCTAGTGACTATGAGGAGTGGAGAAAAAGTAGAGGGGTTCCACAACCATCCGCTCCACTCGCGTCACCATCAGCAAATAAAGAATTGCAAACTCAAGTCGATGCCTTGACCCAAAGGGTAGAAAACATGGTAGCCCAGTTGAGGTCCCTTGAGGAGAAAGAACAAGAATCTACCCTCACCATTGATGGTCTAGAAAGGAAATGCAAGAAGAAAGACCATGAAATAGAACACCTTAAGACTAAACGAGCTAACTTCGTAGAGGAGACTAATCCAACGTCGAAGGTTCCAAAGCTCGATCCAGATAGTTGACTCCGGGAAATGAACGCCAAAGTAGCACATCTTGAGGACGAACACATAAAATAGGCAAGAACGATCAAGATGATGAAAGATGACCTCGTAAGGACTTTGTCTGAAGCGTAGAGATGGTGGGAAACCGCCCAAGAGCACAACACAATCCTTTCTAAGCTACGCATCAAAGAAATAAAAGGACTAGCTCACTTTGGCCAAGCCATTCAAGAAAGAGACCAAGCGATTGAAAGGTTCGAGGATTTACAAGCCTTGATCGTTCATCATGAGGCGAAAGTAAAAGAGGCTCAAAAGTATAGTGAAGATATGATCTAGGCAGTCCACCAACAAGCCAAAGCACTTACACTTCATGTACAATAAGCCGAAGAAGATTTACATAGAAATATGAACCCACATGTATAGAGGAATGTCCACCTTTTTGTTGAAATGAATAAAATATCTTTTCCTTCATCTTCCCAATTGTGTATTGCATTCATAAGCTGCATACATTCATACATCCCTTGTCGTCGCTGTCTCCCTGCACCGATAGGCGTGGGGATTTCAATATTTGCAAACGGTTGCGATGGATGACTAAACTCTTGTATTTCTGTAAAATTATGTGGTCAACATTCTTAAGATACCCGATAACCGGATTGACCTTAAGAATGAGGTTTTCATAAAGGATTCTATGGAGTCGCCACTGATGTTTTTACCATAAACATCGAAAAAGGAAAAAAAGAAGGCATTGGTTTAGAAAAATCAACTTTGACCATTATAACCAGAGTCGAGTAAGAGAGTTAGTAAAGACTGAAAGAAACTATACTTTTACCCTATTTATTTATCTACTGGGAGAATTTAAATATTTACATGGCCCTAGTTTCTAATGCATACAAGGAAAGCAGTAAAAGAGAAGAGATATGAAGAAGAACCTCTAAAGCGAGCTTTTATAAATCTTGAACTTGAGGACGCTTTTTGGCAGTCCTCGTAATCTATAGAGACACTCCTCCCTCGAACAAAAAATAAGAATCCCACACTACCGAGTGCCGTACGTCTCAAAAGGAGACTTCCTTAATCGATTTCTACTTTAAACGGGAATTGGAAAGCTCACTCGAACTTTGGAATAAGGCCAGAGTCACTCCCAAGTTTCAAAAGACTTCCTAGAGAGTGTAGGAGTGGAAAGGTGTGTGAAAATGAGGAAATGAGGCTCTTATTTACAGGGAAGCGAGCCTAGAAATGTGGACGGTCGTCTGGCTTAAGTAGACGGTCGTCCATGGCCTAAAATGAGCATGGATGACTGTCTATTTAACATGGACAGTCGTCCATGGCTGAAAATAGGCATGGACGGTCGTCTGGTTAGTCTAGACTATCGTCTGGATGGCCATCCGATGTTCCCGACAAAATATCCGATTTTTATTTCCTCAGAAAAACCCTCCTTATCCTAAATGGAACCTAGAAAATGCTACTAGGGGCCTATTGAAGCCTTAACCATCTTTGAAACGGAGGATTACTAAGATCTACTGTTTGACCCGGGCAACCCCCTTTCACCTATCAGACCGGCTGCAGGTAGACGTTGTAAGACGGGGTGGTGGGTGAAGGAGTTGACCCTCTTGCCCAGTTGTCCTTCAGATGGTCCTTTAGTGCGGTAGCTGACCCTCTGGATGATGAGTGTGAACTCTATCTGGTTGTTGTAGTCTTGGCTCCTTCAATGCGGTAGTTGACCCCGTAGGTGACAAGGCTTGTTCTTAGGATGCTCCTTCAATGAGGTAGTTGATCCTTCGATTTGTAAGACTTGTTTGCAGGATGCTCCTTTAGTGAGGTAGCCGATCCTTTGATTTGCAGGACTTGTTCGCAGGATGTTCCTTCGGTGAGGTAGTCGATCCTTTGATTTGTAGGACTTGTTTGTAGGATGTTCCTTCGGTGAGGTAGTCGATCCTTCGGTTTGTAGGATGATCCTTTGGTGAGGTAGCCGATCCTTTGGTTTGAAGAATGCGCCTTCAGTGAGGTAGTCGATCCTTTGGTTTGCAGGATGCTCCTTCAGGGAGTTAGCCGATCCTATAGTTTGCAGGATGCTCCTTCAGGGAGGTAGTCGATCTTGCACACAGTAAATGTAGATTGTGTCTTCAGGATACTCTTTTGCTGCAGAGCTGAACCTTTGGACAATGTATATAACTCATGTCTTCATAATACTCCTTTGCTGCAGAGCTGATTCTTCTGACGGTGGATATGAAGATACTGTCTTCAGGATACTCCTTTGCAACAGAGCTGATCCTTCAGACGATGTAGGAAACTCTATCTTCTAGATGCCCCTTTTTGTAGTGGTGGTTGATCCTAGAGAAAGTGGTGGTGGCTTACTGCTCTTGCTCATGCGCTGGCTCCATGGAGAGTAGTTTTAGTGCTTAGACTTGGTTGCAGTCATCCGGTGTCCCGGGGATTCTTTGATTTTGGCTTTTTCTTTAGCCATCCAGCTTTGTTGGTAGCTGGAGATTCTTGATTTTGATAGCCATCTAGCTTGTTGATTGCTGGAGATTCTTGATTTTGATAGCAATCCATCTTGTTGATTGTTGGGGATTCTTGATTTGTGGCTTTTTCGATAGCCATCCAACTTGTTGGTTGCTGGGATTCTTGATTTATGCCTCTTAGGTAGGTATGAATCCACTAGGGATTTGTTGATTTTGGTGATGCCTCTTGAGTAGGCCGATATCTATTAAGGATTTGTTGATTTTGATGGTGCCTCTGAGTAGGCAGATACTTCATCGGAAGTGAAGACTTTTGGCTGCATTATTTTGCCTCTGAATAGGCTGATGTTCCACTTGGGGATGTTGGCTCTTTGCTTGCCAGGTTTTGCCTATGCGCAGGTGAACGACTCTCTGAGGATATGACTATGAAGATTGCCTCTACAGTAGGCTCACTGGGGGTAAGTTCTTTTCTTTTTGTGATCCACCAGGGAATTGGTTGACTTCCTGGGGATCTAATTTTGGTCGCCCTCTGGGGGGAATGGAGTTTTGACTCCTTGGTTGATGTGAGCTGGCTTTGTCAAGCTCTTATTCCGCTGAGGGAATGAAATTTCTATTTACCTTAAAGTTAGGATTTTTATTTAATTTTTCCTTTTTCTGTGATTTTATCTCTTTTTCAGCGATTTTGAAATTTGGCTTCTTTTTCTTTTTTTGGATAATGAGTGTGCCTTTTTACCTTTTAATTTCTTTTATACACATAGGCTTTTTCTTCTTTTTTGGGGATCCGCAGGGGATAAAGTTTTTTCTTCTTTCTTTCTTTCTTTTTCGTGGTCCACTTGGGGGTTTATTGGCCTTTCTGTGACATGGCCTTTTCTTTTTGGGTCTCTGCTAGGGAGGAAGGGTTTTCGTTTCCTTTCTCTTTTTTTTTGTTGAACCCTTGAGGGTATGGAGGTTTGACTCCTTGCTTGTTTGATGGTGGGCCTTTGTGAACCCTTTATTCTCCGTTGGGGAATGGTGGAGACTTTGTATGAATATAGTCGATGACTCATGTGGTGACGATGCTAAGTCCTAGGGTAATATTTTTGTTTTGCCTAGACCGCCCTTTGCGGGTTTTCGATCTAACAAGCTACCCTAACTTTTTCCTAAGAATCTCCTAGCAGACATTATTCCTTTTTTATTTTCATGTTTCTCTTTCAATGCTTCTTTGTTTGTGATGCATGATATGATCTGGACAAAAGACTTTGCACATATTTATGATTCATCAATAAAGAGGCATTTCCACAATTTGGTCAAGAGAGAGGAAATGAAAGTGAATTTTATTGATATGTATAAACAAAAGTGTTGAACATACAAGGATATGAAGACTGAAGATTTTGATGATGATTCAAGAATAGAGGACTTAAAGACTTGAAGACTTATAATCATTTGTATTTACTTGTAATAGCTCTGTTTTGTACTTTTGAGTCTATAAAATTAGAGTCCAAGATAGCCGGCACATAGTTCATCCTCTGAAAGTTCATTTTTATCAAATCCACTCTGTAATAATCGATTATCATGCTTTGAAACTGTAAGAATTAATGGTTGAGTTCAAGAGGGGGGTGAATTGAACTTTGAAACTTTTTTCAAAACTGCTTTCTTTGTGGAAGAATTATTCATCTTTAATCAATCTTTTATTAGGCAGATTTGCTTTTTAACAAGGCAAGAATATAAAATATAAATGAAAGAGAGAAATGCAGAAATACAAAACAAGAGTTTTTATACTGGTTCACTCTTTCCAAGAGCTACATCCAGTTCTTGACAAACCTATCAAGTTCCACTAAAACCAAGTGAAAATACAAACCAGTAGATACAAACCAATCAACCCCAAGATCTACCTTACAACACCACAAGATAGACTCTTGAAAACAACCCAACAACCAAATCTAGTCACTGTAACCAGTGTAGATTCAAACCCAATCTACACAATCAAAATTCGGATGGAAAAGATAAACCTGGACAGTAGCATTTTGTAATACAAAAGTCCAGAAGCAAATTTCCTAACATAGAACTTCCTCTCTTGAAGATCTTTCAACAATCTTGATCAAAGCACCTTATGATATAAATGTGTATGAATGCTCAGAAAAACACACGAATATAAGAGCTCAAACATTACTTTTAATCGATTTCCAAATTGTGTGTTTTAAAAGAGAAATCAAAACTGTATTTATAGAGTAAAAGAGAAAAACTGAGAGTTTTAAGTAATTAAAATGATGCTTTAATCGATTAATTTCATTTAAAACTATTTTAATCGGTTAATTCGAGCTTTTAATGGATTAAAATTGCTATAAGGAAAAAATGGTAGCTCTCTGTTTTAACATATTAAAACTCATTTTAACAGATTAAAAATCTGAGGTACTTAAAACACGAATTATGACTTAGAACATTTTAATTTATTGATTTATCAATTTAACAGATTAATACTGCGAAACCCTTATCATAAAAAAAAACATCAAGAACATTTTAATCTGTTGATTTTACGGCTTAATCAATTAAAAAATATCGGTTGTATATATACATTTCCTATTTTAAGTGATTTTAACAGATTAAAACTACTTTTTAACAGATTAAAAAACTCAGTTTGTTCTTTCAAAGCTTAAAGGTTAGTTTTTCATGAAGTATGATAAATTCTATGAAATGCAATAGTTATAGGCGCTATCACAAGATATATTGTAATTATCAAGAGATTAAATTATGTACCTATAACCTATATACTTACACACCCACAAAAGGAATAATGAAGCTTTATATGTCTTCATCAAATCCAAAAAGTGCTTCAATCTCCCCCTATTTGATGGAGACAAATATCCACTGGACCTGCATAAAAAATAGCAACAGACATATGTTTGTGATGTGTGTGTGAAGTGACAGTGTTATAGTGTTATATCATTCTTCTCCCCCTATTTGACTTCATCAAATAGATAAAAGTGTTCATATACAGACCATAAGTACCATTCAGCTACTCAAAAACAAACAAAACAAAAAGAATATTACACAAGTAAATAAAGCTATCAAAAAGATATTTTATTCATCACCATCCCAGGGACCCTGATTGAATTGGAGGTCTCCAATTTTGTTGTAAATATCCTCCAGCTGATTGTCAATATGCTGAAACCTGGCAATGGAATCCTCATAAAGTCGATGCTGGCAAGCTTGCAAAGCATATGTCATCTATGTGTGGCGCCTTTGATTAGTTTGAATTCATTTAGTGCAGCGTAGTCCTTTCAAACTGTGAAAGAGGGGTGCCACGATCAGGTGGAGCCACATATGGAATCATGTCTAATGGAGACTGCTAAGCCCCAACATCTTCCATGGGATCTGCTTGTCTTGGTTCAATAGCACTTGGAGCACCAGTGTCCTCATCCTCTTCCTCTTCTTCTTTTGTATCCTCATCCTCTTCATCTCTCCTGGCTTCCTCTTTGGAAATCCAGTCACAATCAATTTTTATGAACCCCATTTTATGAAGGATGGAATTGTTCATCACATTTGTGGAGTGTACAACTTCAGACATTTCCCCTTCTAGATCAACACCAAAGTGAGTGAGAAATTTAGAAATTAAAATAGCATAGGGATACCTAAAGTCACTTAGCCTCTTTACTTTGAGCATATGGTCTTTGACAACAAATACCCAATTCACTCTGATTCTGTGATGGATACAATACATGAGAACTAGGTCACCTTCATTCAGCACCGCATGATTGCTCCCCCTGGGAGTAAGCTGCTAGGCCACTATGAATGCAAGCAACCTTTCTTCAAGTTTAAGCTTCCTAGTATTGAAGGAACTCACAGAGTCACGCTTATTCTTTAGGCAGGAACGAAAATACCAAACTTTGTGGAAATCTTCTACAACAGTAGTATATCCTTTAGTGACTTTGACCCCTTCATTCTTGAGACCAGCAACATTTTTCCAAATAGTGGGAGTAACTTCAATATCCACTCCTTTGACTTGAGTTAAGAGTAGAACCTTCAAATGACAAGTTAGTAAAGAAAACTTTGATAAGGTCAGGATAAATTCTACCATTGAGCTCTAAGAAGCTCTGAAGTTTCTGGTGTTGCAGTATTTTTCACACCACTTTGAACCCTTCAGCATCCAACCACGATAATTTCAGTATTTTGGGAATATTGTTCTGTTTCCTGCTCATTTCATTAATGAATAACCCCATTTTCTCTTGGTACCCATTGAACCAAGTTTCAATGAGCCCTCCTCCTGATATTTCTTGAGCAGTAGTTGAGGATTCACCTCTGTTGAACTTCTTTCTTCCAGATTTGGAGCGCTTGAACATGGTGTGAGAAGTAAACCAAATACCTTGCCAAGAGTGAACACAGGGTTTTGAACAACTAATGAATAATAAGAGGAATGTGAGGATTCTGACTCTTCAGCTACTTTGAATAGTCAAATTCGTCGTGTAGTGAGTCACATCAGCTTGTTCCCTATGCCAGAAATGGAAAAGACAGAAAAGAAACAATGGGTACAACAATTTAATCCTTTACCTACATCAATTGAAATATTCAAAATTTCTTCACTTTTTGATCTCCAATCACAGGTTGCCAGTGTGAATTACTGATGTAATTGGATAGATATTACATTTAAGAGAGTAGCTGAAGTGGTTTGTAGTTGTAAATGCACTTAATTCAACCTGTAGTAAATAATCAGAAGCCTACAATACTAACCCCAGAAAATTATTTGATTGTTTTACCATATAATCAATTAATTTTACTTAATGTGATAGAAGCAGATCTCAAAAGCAAAATGAATCAATTAAATCGAAGATTTAATCAATTAATTCAAAAGAAACATATGTAGAGCGGGAAAAATTTAATGAAATAAACTGATTAAAACCATTTTTAATCGATTAATCTGCAATGGATCAATAATAGATATTGAGAACCAGGAAATTAACAGATTATTTCGTAAGTTTCATCAAATAAAAAGCACATAATTTGAAAATATTCCAAAGTTTTCAAAAAAAGAATTGATTAATCATACTATTAACCTGTTAAAAAACACAGAACCATAATAGAGAATCAATTATACAATACTAGATAGATCCAAAATTCCTAATTTAGTTCTAAGCATATTAAGTCTATCTCTAGGTAGTGGTTTTGATGTGAAATAAAGTAAGGTGCAGAATTGTAAGTAGATAAGGTGCATAATTTTAAGCAATAAAGTAAGCAAACCCAAGAAAAATTCCCACTGGACATTAAGATAGTTTCCTATCTAGATGTGAAGGTTCATTTCCAAGGATTATGGAGGGAGGAAGAGATGGAATGAAACAAGAAAATAATAAAGACAAGGGCTGGAAAATTGGACCAACCCCTTGGATAAATAAAATGAAGGGAAGAAATAAAGAAGAAAAGAGGAAGAGAAGAGAATTATGGTGGTGGTGAAGTGTTGGCACGCCACTAGGGGGAATGAGCCACCCTAGATAAGTGGTGGTTGCCGCCACTTGAACCAAGGTTCAAGATAAGACACTCAAAGACATGGAACACTCTAAGAAACCTCACAAACTTTTCATAAATGTTCAACCTAATTACATGAGGGGAAGCCTTCTATTTATAGGCTTTTGGGAGAGGGACCTAGATGGAATTATAAAAGGATACATAAACTTAACCTAAACCTAAAGGCTTGAGTCCCCATGGTCCAAATATGTTAAATTCGTTCTAGCCCAGCAAAAATACCTCTAAGGGTGTGGAGAACATGAAAAAAGAGGTGTGTTTTCTTTTGGGTTGTCCCAAGCCAACCAATCTCGCATCCTAAGCTTCTTCCTCTCCAAAAAGGGGTGTAAGACATGAAAAAGGAGTGTCCTACACCTTTGGGCTTCCCATGCATGTATCCTATGGATCAAGGCTTCTTTTCCACCAAAAAAAAGGTGGTATTCTTCAAAAAGGAGGTGCAAAAAGTGAGCCTACAAAAAGAAAGCGAAAATAAGTGAAAAACTTAGAAAAAGAAAATACTAAGTAAAGATACTAAGTAAATTTAAAATGGAAGGTAAAGAGGAGGCATCCCTTCTAGTCATGCTTCTAGGAATCCTCCTAGGGATGACCTCTCCCGCCTCCGGGGCAACTAGGGACTCATCATCCTCTCCTCCTTGGAGAGAATTCGTCCACGAATTTGAAAAACCTGCATCTAAAGGAGTAAGATCACCAGTATTAAAAAAGTTACTAATGTTATATTCGGCTGGTAGATCTAACTCATATGCATTATTGTTTATTTTCCTAACTATTTGGAAAGGTTCGTCACCTCGGGGGTTAAGTTTGGACTTCCTTTGAGTCGGGAACCGCTCCTTCCTCAAGTGAAGCCATACCCAATCTCCAGGTTGGAAGATGACTTCCTTTCTTCCCTTATTGGCATGCTTGCTATACTGACTTACTTTCCTCTCGATGTTGGCTCTAACTCGGGCATGCAGGTCCTTAATGATCTTAGATTTTTCTAGACCATCTTGGCTAGTCCAACCTTCATGGGTAGGTAGAGGAAGGAGGTCTAAAGGTGTTAAGGGATTAAATCCATAAATGACCTCAAAAGGAGAGTGGGAGGTAGTGGAATGAACCACCCAGTTATATGCAAACTCTACATGGGGAATTATGTTCTCCCACTCTTTGGGGTTCCTAGAAATTATGCATCTTAATAGTTGAGACAAAGTTCTATTCACTACTTCTGTTTGACCATCTATTTGGGGGTGGCAAGTGGTTGAAAAAAGGAGTTTAGTTCCAATTTTTCCCCATAGTGTCCTCCAAAAGTGACTCAAGAACTTATTATCTCTATTAGATACAATTGTCCTAGGTATCCCATGCAATCTAACAACTTCTCTAAAGAAGAGATTTGCAACTAGGCATGCATCATCCGTCTTGTGGCAGGGGATAAAATGGGCCATTTTTGAAAATCAATCCACTACCACGAAGATGGAATCCATTCCTTGCTTTGTCCTTGGAAGCCCAAGTACAAAATCCATGGATATGTCTACCCAAGGCGAAGTAGGAATGGGTAAAGGGTGTAAAGTCCATGAGGTTGGGCCCTAGACTTGGCTTTCTTACATGCAATGCAATTTTCACAAAATTTTTCAACATGTCTCTTCATGTGTGGCCAGTAAAAGTGTTCACTAAGGATTTCTAAAGTCTTAGACACCTCAAAATGTCCCATTAAACCACCCTCATGAGACTCCTTGACAAGTGAAGCCCTTAAGGACCCCTGGGGTACACAAATCCTTTTTCCTTTGAAAAGATACTCTTTGTGAATGTAAAATTCCTTATGACCCCCCTTTAGGCATTCACTATAAATCTTGGAAAAGTCATCATCTCTAGGATATAGTTCCCGAATATGATCAAAGCTTAAAAATTTTGTTTCTAAAAGGCTTAACAAAGTATGTCTCCTTGATAGAGCATCAACCACTATGTTACTCCTCCCTTGCTTGTGTTTGATAACATAAGGAAATTGCTCAATGAACTCTACCCACCTAGCATGTCTCTTGCTAAATTTTCTTTGGCCTTTCAAAAGTTTAAGGGATTCATGATCACTATGGACCACAAACTCCTTTGTAAGAAGATAATATTGCCAAGTTTGTAAAACCCTAACAAGAGCATATAACTCTTTGTCATAGGTGGAGTAATTGAGATGACTCCCTTTCAGCTTCTCACTGAAGTAAGCTATGGGGTGGCCTTCCTGAAGCAAGACTGCCCCAATCCCTATATTTGAAGCATCACACTCAACCTCAAATGACTTGGTGAAGTTTGGAAGGGCTAGGAGTGGTGCATTGATCAATTTTTCTTTAAGTGTTTGAAAAGCATTTTCCTGATCCTTGCCACATTGAAAACCCAGAACCTTCTTCACTATTTCATTCAAGGAGGCTGCAATTGTACTAAAATCTTTAACAAATCTTCTATACAAACTAGCCAACCCATGAAAACTCCTCACTTCACTCACATTTGTGGGAGTTGGCCAATCTCTAATTGCTGCCACTTTTTCTTCGTCCACTTGGACTTCATTTGAACTCACTACAAACCCTAGGAAGACTACATGATCCATGCCAAAAATGCATTTCTCCCTATTTGCATAAAAGGTCTCTTTCCTAAGGGTTTCAAGTACACTCCTAAGATGATACACATGCTCTTCCTTAGACAAGCTATAAACTAAGATGACATCAAAGTATACCACTACAAACTTGCCTATAAAAGACCAGAGCACGTGATGCATTAGCCGCATGAATGTACTCAGAGCATTGGTTAGGCCAAAGGGCATGACGAACCATTCGTATAGTCCAAATTTGGTCTTGAAAGCGGTTTTCTATTCATCTCCTTCTTTGATTCTAATTTGATTATATCCGCTCTTCAGATCAATTTTGGAAAACACGGAAGCTCCATGTAACTCATCTAGCAAGTCATCCAGCCTTGGAATTGGGTGCTTATACTTAACAGTTATATTATAGATTGCCCTACAGTCCGTGCACATTCGCCAACTCCCATCCTTTTTGGGGATGAGAATTACCAGCATTGCACAAGGGCTCATGCTATCTTGGACCCAACCCTTAACTTTTAATTCCTCAACTTGCCTTTCAATCTCTCTAGACTCTTTTGGGTTTGCCCTATAAGTGGATCGGTTAGGAATGTATGAACCAGGTAAGAAGTCTATTTGATGTTCGATCCCCCTTTGAGATGGAAGTCCCTTAGGAGGTTCTTGAAAAACATCCTAAAATTCATTCAATACTAACTCTAGACTCTTGGACAAACTTGGAGATTGTTCATGAAATGCAGGGAAAGAACCTAGAGGAGGATATGCTAAGAGTAGGGGTTTATGAGCTAAAAGTATCTTCTTAATCCCCTTGTGGGAGATCATGATGCCCTTCGCCTTGGAGGTTGAACCCTTCTCCTTTTTTTCTCTCTTTGTTTCATTTTCTTCTTTTATCTTTTTTTACATTTTTTCTTGGTCCTTACTAAATTCTTGAGGGGAAAGGGGTTTCAAAGTGATCTTGCACCCTTGGAAGTTAAAAAAAAAACTTGTTTGTATAGCCGTCATGAAAGGTTTGTTTATCAAATTGCCATGGCCTACCAAGTAACATATGGGATGCTTCCATTGGCACAACATCACAAAGAACGTCATCTTTATAGTTCCCAATGGAAAAGCTAATGAGGACTTGTTTATTGACCTTTATCTCGCCTTCCTCACTAAGCCAGGAAAGTTTGTATGGCTTGGCATGAGGAGTAGTGGGTAAACCAAGCTTGTCTACTACCCTCGTGCTAGCAACATTCACACAACTTCCCCCATCGATGATGAGTGAACACAAATTGTCATTAATAAGACAACGGGTGTGAAAAATATTTTCTCTTTGAGTATTGTCAAGATCCTTCTGGACTTGACCCAACATCCGCCTTACTATTAACAAATTGCCTTCACAAGGTGTGATCTCTTCATCGCTTGAGGAAGAGTGTTTAGAGGAATTCTCTTCAGATGATGAGGAATGTTCACTCTCGACATCTCCATTTACGCTCAAAATCATAGTCCTTTTGGTAGGGAAGTTTGAAGCAATATGCCCATACCCAAGACATTTGAAACATTTTATGGAACTAGTCCTTTGAGGCGCGAAGATGTTAGGAGTGGTGTTCCTAGAAGGGTTTCCCTCAGGGGGCACCTCTTGGAGAGCTTCGGAAGGGTTTCTCTCTGGTTTTTCCTTTTCCTTGCCCTTGTCCTTCCAATTTGAATTATAGTAGTCATTATGCGAATAACTCCTTTTAGCCCCATCTTTTTGTTTCAATTGAGCTTCAATTTGAAGGGCAAGATGTAAAACATCTTCAATTGAGGAGTATTCGTATAATTCTACTAAGTCCTGGATATCTCTTCTAAGACCACTAAAAAACCTAGCTACCTTAGTCTCATTAGTTTCATCATGCATACCGGCCCTAAGTAGCAAAGATTCTAGCGTCTTGAAGTAATCATTCACACACATATTACCCTGTTGAAGCCGTTGGAGCTTCAATAAGAGCTCCCTCCTATAGTAGCAAGGAACGAATCAAGCGCGCATTAAATGTTTAATGTCCATCCAAGAAGCTGCGGGTGGCCCTTGGTAATTATCGTTACAAACCTTATGCAACCAAGTCATGGCATATCCCTCAAATTCTACTACAACTAAATCTACTTGTTCTTGGTCCCCCACTGGGTTTACATTAAAGATTTGGTCCACTTTAGCCTCCCAGTCTAGGTAGACTTCTGGATCTTTATCTTCGTAGAATTTGGGTATCTTAATGTTGTTCCTTCTTGGAGTGTTGGTGTGCCTAGATTGCCTCCTTCCATGGTATCTCCTATCTTCTTCCTCTTGGGAACTTGGTGAGTATGAACGTCTTCTCTCTCTTTAGGACTTTTCAGCTTCTAGTCTTTGGATTGTCTCCCTCAAATGTCTTTCACTTTCCTTCCTGGACAATTCCATTTCTTTAATTAATTCCACTAGAGTTTGTTCTGTTGGACCTTGTATTTGTCCTTCATTAGATGCCCCCACATTGCTTGCCTTCTCTGATGAGGAATTTGACATGTCTGCAAAAGAAGTTAAACTAACACAAAACACGAGAGATGAAAGGCTAAAATGTAAATCAAGTCACTCAAGTGTTTGGCTCCTCACACAAGTTTGATTGGTAGGATCACTCCACTCTTCAAGTAGAAAAATTTCTAAATGTTCCAAAATTCTCTTTAAAGTCTTAAAATTTTTTCTTGAAAAATGGCAATCAAATGGAAAGATGTACGCCAACCAAAACACTTAAGAGTTCCAAAAAATAGAAAACTTTCAAAGACAAAACTTAAAGAAACCTAAGACAAGCAATAAAAGCACAAAATCAAGGAAGGTTTACTAAGAGGGAAATTTATACAAAACTTTGAACAAGACTAAAACAAGAAAAGCTAGAAAGAAATTTGAGAAGCACTTAAAACATGCAATCAAAATTTTCAACCAAGCACACACATAAAGAAGACTAAGGTTCCTACAATGTTAGAACTAATTTGCCAAATTTTAATCATGCAACCAAGTATTATGACAATTTCTAGAATCAAATCTTATAAGTGCAGAATTTTTTTTTTCTTTTCCTTTTTTTTTTGTTTGAAGCAATAAGGTTTTGATCAAGATAATTTTTTATAAAAATATTTTTGTTCTAACTTGATTCTAGACTTGCCAAAAGTTGTTTAAAGTTGCTAGCAAAAATTTGATCACTTAGTTCCTATGTTTAGGATCCTAGATCAATTCATCATGCATGGACTTAACTAATTAATTCATCATGCAATTTCAAGTGTTGGAAGCCAATAAAAGAAAACTTCAACAAGAGATACTAGACATACAACTCAGGCAAAGGCTAGGCACATTTAGAAAGACACTAAACTTGGAAGAATATGTAATTTAATCAAGTGCAGAATTTTTTTTTTTTTTGGCTAGGCATTTTATCAAACATCATACATGTCATAAAAAGAAACTTAGGTGAGTGTAGTATTGAACTAACCTCACGCCCAAACTTTTGAGTGTAGCACCGCAAACCAAATGACCACAAAAAAAACCATAATTTAGAGCACAAACACAAACTACACAGGGAATAAAGTCAAAGCAACAATAAGAATACCTTACTAAAAACAACCTAAGCTTTGAATACCAAATGATGTGAAATAAAGTAAGGTGCAGAATTGTAAGAAGATAAGGTGCAGAATTTTAAGCAACAAAGTTAGCAAACCAAAGGAAAATTCCCACTGGACATTAAGATAGTTGCCTATCTAGATGTGAAGATTTATTTCCAAGGATTATGGAGGGAGGAAAAGATGGAATGAAACTAGAAAAGAATAAATACAAGGGTTGGAAAATTGGACCAGCCCCTTGGATAAATAAAATGAAGGGAAGAAATAAAGAAGAAAAGAGGAAGAGAAAAGAATTATGGTGGTGGTAGAGTGTTGGCACGCCACTAGGGGGATGAGCCACCCTAGATAAGTGGTGGTTGCCGCCACTTGAACCAAGGTTCTAGATAAGACACTCAAAGAGATGAAACACTCTAAGAAACCTCACAAACTTTTCATAAATGTTCAACCTAATTACATGAGGGGAAGCCTTCTATTTATAGGCTTTTGGGGGAGGGACCTAGATGAAATTATAAAAGGATACATAAACTTAACCTAAACCTAAAGGCTTGAGTCCCCATGGTCCAAATATGTTAAATTCGTTCTAGCCCAACAAAAATACCTCTAAGGGTGTGGAGAACATGAAAAAAGAGGTGTGTTTCCTTTTGGGTTGTCCCAAGCCAACCAATCTCGCATCCTAAGCTTCTTCCTCTCCAAAAAGGAGTGTAGGACATGAAAAAGGAGTGACCTACACCTTTGGGCTGCCCATGCATGTATCCTATGGATCAAGGCTTCTTTTCCAACAAAAAAAAGGTGGTATTCTTCAAAAAGGAGGTGCAAAAAGTGAGCCTACAAAAAGAAAGCGAAAATAAGTGAAAAACTTAGAAAAAGAAAATACTAAGTAAAGATACTAAGTAAATTTAAAATGGAAGGTAAAGAGGAGGCCTTCCTTCTAGTCATGCTTCTAGTAATCCTCCTAGGGATGACCTCTCCCGCCTCCGGGGCAACTAGGGACTCATCAGGTTTGGTGAACAGGTCAGCGAATTGTTTTTCAGTATCAATGAATAAAATTTCACAATCACCCCTAGAAACATGCTCTCTAATAAAGTGATGTCTAATTTCAATATGCTTAGTTCTAGAGTGTTCAATAGGATTTTTAGTCAGATTGATTGCACTAGTATTATCACAAACCAGAGGTACCGTCTTGAGAAACACCCCATAATCCTTCAATTGTTATTTGAGGTAGATACTCTGGGCACAATAGTTCCCAACTGCAATGTATTCAGCTTCTGCAGTTGAAAGAGACACACACGCTTGTTTTTTGCTGTGCCATGATATGAGGCTGCTCCCCAGTAAGTGACATGTACCGGAGGTACTTTTCCTATCCAATCTATAACCTGAAAAGTCAGAATCATAAAATCCAACAAGTTTAAGAGAAGTACCTTCAGGATACCATTGACCAACATTGATGGTTCCTTTAAG
Organism: Sphenostylis stenocarpa; assembly: GCA_963425845.1. Classification (NCBI taxonomy): domain Eukaryota; kingdom Viridiplantae; phylum Streptophyta; class Magnoliopsida; order Fabales; family Fabaceae; genus Sphenostylis; species Sphenostylis stenocarpa. The sequence goes on from OY731403.1 coordinate 100,944,536, forward strand.
GTACTTGAGAATCCTTTTAGCAGAAGTGAGGTGAGATTCCTTTGGATTTTCCTAGAATCTAGCACAAAGGCAAACACTTAACATAATATCAGGCCTACTAGCAGTGAGGTATAGAAGAGATCCAATCAAACCTCTATATTTAGTTTGATCAACAGATTTCCCCTTTTCATCTAAATCTAGACAACAGTTAGTAGACACGGGAGTGGAGGATTCTTTGCAATTATGCATATCAAATTTCTTCAACAACTCATTACAGTATTTAGATTGATTTAGGAAAATACCATTCTTTAATTGTTTAACCTGGAGACCAAGGAAGAAATTCAGTTCTCCCATCATAGACATCTCTAGTTCGTTTTGCATTTCTTTAACAAATTTATTACAAAAGGCATTATTAGTAGAACCAAAAATGATATCATCAACATAAACCTGCACAAAAATAATATCAGATCCAGATTTCTTAATGAATAAAGTTTTATCAACTTCACCTCGTTTGTATCCTTGATCAGTTAAGAAGTTACTTAGCCTCTCATACCATTGTCTAGGGGCCTATTTTAATCCATAAAGAGCCTTTTTCAGCTTGTAGACATGGTCAGGATGTTTGTGATCTTCAAAACCAGGAGGTTGAGATACATAAACTTCTTCATTGATGAATCCATTTAGAAAGGCACTCTTGACATCCATCTGAAGCAATTTGAAACCACTAATACATGCATACGCTAATAACAATCTAACAACTTCAAGTCTAGCTATGGGTGCAAAGGTTTCGTCAAAATCAATTCCTTCTTGTTGATTATATCCTTTGGCTACTAACCTAGCTTTATTTCTAGTAATAATGCCATGTTCATCTAATTTGTTTTTGAATACCCACTTAGTACCAATTATATTGATATCTTTGGTTTTAGGAACTAATTCCCACACATTATTTCTTTCAAATTGATTAAGTTCATCATGCATGGCATTAATCCAATATTCATCATGTAATGCATCCTTAACAGATTTAGGCTCAATTTGTGAAATAAATGCCATATGATTGCAAAATTGATTAAGAGAATTTCTAGTGGATACTCCCTTATTGATTTGCCCAATCACATTGTCTACAGAAAGATCTCTTGGTACAATCCACTCTTCAGGAAGTTCATCCAAGCAATCTTCTTCCTATTCTTCAACAATTCTTTCTGGTGGGTTAGCTTTTGTAGGATCAATCAATTGATCACTTTCTTCAATAGTACACTGCTCTATATTTCTAAGATGTTTTAACTGATAAAGATTATCAGCTAATTCGTTATCATCTACAATACCTGTTGTATTTCTCTGTAACACTCGAGGAGACTCATTAAAAATAACATGTACTGATTCTTCAACATATTTTAGTCTTAAATTATAGACTCTATATGCATGACTGTTAGAAGAATAGCCAAGAAAGATCCCTTTATCAAATTTTTCATCAAACTTTCCAATATTTTCTTTCCCATTGTTTAAAACAAAACATGCACATCCAAAAACCCTGAAATAGTTTATGTTGGGTTTTCTTCCTTTGTAAAGTTCATATGGAGTTTTCTTGAGAATGGGTCTTATCAAAACTCTATTCAAAACATGACAAGCAGTGTTTACAGCATCTGACCAAAAGTATTTAGGTAGAGAGTTTTCACAAAGCATTGTTCTAGCAAGTTCCACAATGGATTTGTTCTTTCTTTCCACAACACCATTATGTTGAGGAGTTCTTGGAGCAGAAAAGTTGTGCTTTATGCCATACTTTTAACAGAATAATTCAAACTTTTCATTTACAAATTCTCCACCATTGTCAATTTGAATAGAAGTAATGAAATAACCTTTCTCATTTTGTAAAACCTTGGCAAGCTTTTTAAAAGATCTGAAAGAATCTGATTTGAATTTTAGAAAAACAGTCCATGTAAATCTGGAAAAATCATCAACAATTACCATGATATAAAGATTACCACCTAGGGTTTTGTTTCTTGAAGGACTGTCGCCGCCGTCCCTTTCCGACGTCCTGGGGACGTCTCGAAACGTTTATGCGAGCGGTCGCGAAAAGATGGTTTAGACTCGCGTTTTTTGTTTTAAAATGTGTTCATTGCTTCCGAGGTGTCCGACGATTGAATTATCCTCTAGTAAAAGCAAGGTTTTCGAAAAGGGGTTCTTATGGAGTCGCCACCAATATTTTGACCCAAAACATTGGAAAAGGAAAGAAAGAAAGGCGTTGATTTTATATAAAAAAAAACAACTTGGCCGTTATAACCAGAGTTGGGTAAGGGAGTTAGTTACGTGTGGGGAAGGTGTTAGCACCCCACAACGCCCCTTTCGGGTTCCCTATGACAGATCAATTCATTTAAAGAGAAGATTTCGAGAAATTACGCGATTACCCTATTTTATTGCATAATATTGAAATGACTATCTACATAATTTTATATAAATAAAGCTAAATAAAGCAATAAAAGAGATATTAAAATGACTATCTACATGATCCTATTCTACATGACATAATAAAGCTAAATAAAACAATAAAACAATAAATAAAACAATAAAAGAGAAGGGAATTGAAAAGAACCTCCGTAGCAAGCTTTATATTGAGAATCTCGAACCGTGAGGATGCGTTTTGGCAACCCCTCTCTCTACACAGTCTCTCCTCACCAATACAAGATCGACTCCACTAAAAATTTAAAGAAGAATCAAATGCCGGAATATAATTCCTTAACCGATTGTTACCTATTTAAGGCAATCGGAAAGATCATTCGAGAGAGGGAGAGAAGTAGACAAGTGCTCTAAAGTGTTTCGGAGCTCTCGGAGTGTCTCGTTGTGTGAAAAAGTGGCAAATGAGCCTCCTATTTATAGTTTTTCGCAGCTGGCGCACTTTGGGACGGTCGTCTGGGTTGGGACGGCCGTCTGGACTGGGATGGCCGTCCCAAATGGCAAATTTACACAGAGCGGGACCCCCAGGGAAGCCGGGACGGCCGTCCCACTTAAATTGGGTTTGGGACGGCCGTCCCACATTCGGGACGCGCGTCCCAACTGTAAAATGGCAGTTGGGACGGCCGTCCCACTTCTGGGACCGTGGTCTCAGCCTGTTTCGTCCAGTTTTCGTGTTCTGGGACCCCGGGAAGCTTTCCTTTCCTTTTTCGGACATAGATTGACGCCGACGTGTGTCCGTTGAAGCTTTATCTTCATATAGGAAGTCTTCTTGACCTTCATTAAGATGCCGAGCGAGCTTTGTCTTTGTGTAGGAAGTCTCTTTTGGCTTTTATTGTGTAAATGAATGAACTCCGTCTTTTGTTGTGGGAGGTCCTTCTCGTTTTGGGAAGCCTGATGAACTCCCTCTTCGGGTGAAGTTCCTCTAGCTTTTATTTTGAGAGGCCGGGCAAAATTAGGGGTCTACAAGGACCAACCAAATATAAGTGGAGCAGTTCCAAAGGTCTACAAGTAAAAACAATGTTTTTATTTGAAAAAGAATTTCTAGTTTCTTTATTGTCACCGCCGTCAAAAGAGGCGGTCGGAGCGACGTGATGGTTCTGACTTCCCATTTTCGCGTTTTATATGGGTGAGGTTACAACGCCTTTAGGTTGTCCGATAACCGGGCTGAACCTAAGGGCAAGGTTTTTGAAAGGGCGTTCTTAGATCATCCGATAACCGGGATGACCTAAGAACGAATTTGAAAGGGTTCTTATGGAGTCGCCACCGATGCTTTTACCAGAAACATCGAAAAAAGGAATAAAAGGTGTTGGCTTTTTCAAAAACCAACTTTGGTCGTTAAAACCAGAGTTGGGTAAGGGAGTTAGTTACGTGTAAGGGAGGTATTAGTTCCCTTATGACGCCCCTTTTGGATTCCCTATGACAGGCCAGTTATTTCATAAATAAACTTTTGAAATGACGCTTTTACCTTTTTATTTGCGGAATTAAAATGATGATTACATGGCCCTAATTAATGCATATACAAATAATAAAGCGATAAAAGAGAGGGAGGGAGAATGAAGAAACCTCCGAAGCAAGCTTTGATTAATTCTCTTGAAAAATAGGGTGCGTTTTGGCAGCCCTTCACTCTTACAACGTCGAATTCTCTCTCGAAAACGCTATAAAAAGCTCTTTTAAGCACTCAAAAACTCCGGAAATGCTTCGAAGAGGCTATAGGAGAAGAATTTTGAGAAATTGCAGGAGGAAAGGTGGAAGAACTGTGTGAAATGAAGGAGGAAGAACTGTATGAACATGATGCTTATTGTAGGTATGCATGCGAGTGTTTGTTTTTTCCTATTTATTTATCATGTTTTATTTCTACATGATGTATGATAGTATTTGCGCATTTATTTTTCGGAGAAATAAACTAACTATATGGATGATTTATGAATTTAATGCTTATGAACAAGGTCCCATTTATTTGGGTCTTTATTTTTTATTTTGTTTTAGAGCCTTTTATCTCTTCTGTCGGACTGCGTGGCTACTTAGCTTACAAAGAACCTGAAGCCAGGCTAGCTAAAAGGTAGACTGTCCGAGATAAAATGGTTTATTACAAAAGAATATTAGCGTCCCTTATATCTTTTGTTGGACTGCATGACTACTTAGCTTGCAAAGAACTTGAAGCCAGACTAGCTAAAAGGAAGATTGTCCGAGATAAGGGAGTTTATTGTAAAAAATTTATTATTTGTTGTTTGGTTATGCCATGCATGTTGAATATTGAAGGACTTGATGTTGAAGTTACATGGACATGAAGCTTGTTGATTTTGATGATGATTCAAGAACACAAGAACTTAGAGAGTTGAAGACTTGTTTTATAGTGTAATAACTCTGTTTTAATTAGTTTGAGTCTGTAATATTAGAGTTTAAGATAGCAGGTACATAGTCTTCACTTTAGAAGCTTCAAAAACTCAAATTTATCTTTTTGCCTCGGCTTTAATCGATTAAATGGTCAAATAATCGATTATTACAGTGAGAAAAACCATTTTCTGTATCTGTTCACTGTAATAATCGATTGACACACTTGTTAATCTATTAACAGGCCTGTTAATCGATTAACAGGGCTTTTAATCAATTAAAACAGTGAGTTTTGGGGTTCTGTTGATTTTGGCTCTGTAATAATCGATTAACACTTCATTGAATCGATTATTTCAGTCAGATTTTGATTTTCAACTTCAAATCAACCCTATTTTCGAAAACCCTAATCCCAAGACTCCTAGTTCCGAAAATCCCAATTCCCAAAACCTAATTTCTCTACTTAAGCTTCTCTATGGCACTCAGAAAAGAAGAACAACCTTTTTCAAACAAAAGTTAAGTGTTATGAGTGCCAGAGAACTGTTTGTTGGAGGAAAAAGGGGCTTTTGGAACCTGGTGTGGGCTAGAAGAAATAAGAATCACTAAGTGGAGTTCTTAGTGGATTGTGTGTTGTGCCGTCTCTGGGGAAAGTTGTTCTTCATCTCTTGTGGGTTTCAAAAGAGGTGTTTTCTTTACTTTATCTTTTCCATTGTAATCTGTTTGTAACAACTTTGATTATAGTGACAGCGTTAATCCTCTGTTTGAGTGATTAGCAACTGGACGTAGGGTCTTTTGATCTGAACCAGTATAAATCTCCTGTGTAAGACTCTATCTCTATCTTATTTACATTTACACAGATTTTTAATCGGTAAAATTTGGGGAAAATTTTGAAAACCTAATTTTTGTTAAGAAACCAATTCACCCCCCCTCTTGGTTTTTGTCCGTCCACGCGAACATTCCGCTGCGCGATTCTAACAAGTGGTATCAGAGCTTTCTTTGATAGTCATTCAAACTTTTCGAAAATGGCCGGACAAAATCAAAATTTTGCCGAAGGTGCGTCTATCAATAGACCCTCACTTTTTGCGGGTCAAAATTATCCTTTCTGGAAAGTAAGAATGCAAATCTTTTTAGAGTCTATTGATAGAGGCGTTTGGGACGCTATTTTAAACGGTCCATATGTTTCTAAAGTTACTGAGAACAGTGTTGACGTTCCCAAACCTTTTTCTAGATAGACAACAGAGGAAAACAGAAAAGCACAATTTGACGTTAGGGCTAGAAATATAATTTCATCTGCTTTAACCCTTGACGAGTTTTCAGGATCTCTGTTTGTAAAAGTGCTCAAGAGATGTGGGAAATGCTAAGAGTGACCCACGAAGGTACTGACGACGTTAAGAGAGCACGGAAAAATTACTTAATCCAAGAATACGAGATGTTCCGGATGCAACAAGGCGAAACGATATTCGACGTTCAAAAGTGTTTCACTCATATTGTGAACCATCTCACCGGATTAGGTAAAATCTTTGACGTTGATGAATTGAATGTTAAAATTTTAAAATCTTTGGATAGAAAATGCCAACCTAAGGTGACGGCCATCTCGGAGTCACAAAACCTTGCCACTATGTCTATGGCGGCGCTATTTGGAAAGCTAAGAGAGCATGAGCTAGAGCTTGGAAGGCTAAATGAAGAAGAAGGACAATATCAAAAGAAGAACTTAGTGTTAGAATCGCACAACGGAATGTTCGCGTGGTCGGACAAAAACCAAGAGGGGGGGTGAATTGGTTTCTTAATAAAAATTAGGTTTTCAAAATTTTCCCCAAATTTTACCGATTAAAAACTGTGTAAATGTAGATAGAGAAAGGGATAGAGTCTTACACAGGAAATTTATACTGGTTCGGATCAAAAGACCCTATGTCCAGTTGCTAATCACTCAAACAGAGGATTAACGCTGTCACTATAAACAAAGTTATTACAAACAATTTACAATGGAAGAGATAAAGTAAAGATAACACCTCTCTTGAAATCCACAAGAGATGAAAAACAGCTTTCCCTAGAGACGGCACAACACACAATCCACTAAGAACTCCACTTAGTGATTCTTATCGCTTCTAGCCCACACCAGGTTCCAAAAGCCCCCTTTCCTTGCAACAAACAGTTCTCTGGCACTCACAGCACTTAACTTTTGTATGGAAAAGGTTGTTCTTATTTTCTGAGTGCCAAAGAAGAGTTTAAGTAGAGAAATTAGGGTTTAGGAATTAGGGATTTCGAAACTAGGGTTCTTGGGAATAGGGTTTTCGAAAATAGGTTTGATTTGAAGTTAAAACTCAAAATCTGATTGGTTTAATCGATTAAAAGAAGTGTTAATCGATTAAACCAGAGCCAAAAATCAACAGAACCCAAATCTCTCTGTTTTAATCGATTAAAAGGAGGTTTAATCGATTAAACCGCTTGATAATCGATTAAAAGTTGGTTTAATCGATTAAACCAATGAGTTTTTACAGAAAATGGTTTTTCTCACTGTTTTAATCGATTATTTCCCTATTTAATCGATTAAAGCCGAGCCAGGATGATAAACTTGAGCTTTTTGAAGCTTCTAAGGTTCAGACTATGTACCGGCTATCTCAAACACTAAAATTACAGACTCAATCTAATTAAAACGGAGTTATTACAATACAAAACAAGTCTTCAACACTCTAAGTCTTTGTGTTCTTGAATCATCATCAAAATCAACAATCTTCATGTTTATCAAGTGCAGCATCAAGTCCTTGAATGTTCAACAATCTCCCCCTTTTTGATGATGATCAAAATTATCTTTTAAAGCCTTGTAATAACCTGTTTTATCTGTCATACTAACAAACACATTAAACATACCAGATAATATTTAAATGCAATTCATGAGAGGCTTTAAATATTTCTCCCCCTATTTTGATTATAATCAAAAATAACTCTGCAAATAACAATCATAATGGCTCCCCCTCAAAATATGCATAAGTTGGAGATAACTCCCCCTCAATCAAAGCATCAAGGAAACATCATATTTTATTGCAGAACCAATCATTCATTACAATAACAAGAGAAAATGACAAAAATAAAATAATCAACAAAATTTAAAATTTTGCACTATCATCATCATTAAATGTGCATCAAATCTATTTTCTAAACGGCACATTTTATCATCTACATCAGATATACGGCGAATTAATTCCTCATGCCGTACTCCAAAAAGAGTGAAGAATGATTGCATCCTCTGATTCATGTCAGATAACATGTCTTCCATGGATTGTCGGGTTTCATGATGAGTAGAGGAAGTTCCAACACTTTGGATTTGGTCAGAGGTAAACTTAGCAGCTGGAGGCATATCTTCATCAGAATCTTCATTAGCATCACCTTGATTAGGAACGTCATCTTTGTGAACATAAATATCATTGACACGCACCATTTGGAGTTGAATCAATGTGCTGTCCAACATTCGGTTCAAGTTATTTGTTCTAACTGCTTGTTCACCTTCAACATTCACTCCTTTATATTCAAGAATACGAGAGACAAGTAAAGCATATGAAATTTTGAATGTGGGATGACGTTTTGCTTTTAACATGGTCATTGTGACAAGAACGCCCCAATCTAAAGGTTCATTATTCATTATGGCATGAATAATTCTACGATCAATTGAAGAACATTGGGCATGATTTGTAGCCCGAGGACATAGGATCCAGACAATTAGATGTAGAATCATGCGTTCCTCCTTCTTTAAAGGTCCAGCAAGAAGGAGACGTCCAATCTCCATGGAGGGATTTCGCAGAAAAGAACGGTAAGCTAAGAACCTGTCAAAATCATCTAACTCACCATAAATGTTAATAGCATTGTCTCTAATTGGAAAGTGAGCGACGTTTTCCCAAATATCATCGTCAAGAATAATTGTGACACCCTTTACTCTAGAAGTAGCAATTTGATCTCTAAATTTAAATCTAGAGTAAAGTACCCTAACCAAGTCCGGATAATAAGTACCTTGCATTTGGATGAAGGGAAGAACTCCTTGAATTTCAAGAAGGTTGGGAAAATTGAATCCCCTGTTGATGAATTGCTCACCAATAAGAAACTTGGGAGAAATAATAGTCCTTCCCTTCCAGTAGGTCAGAAATTATTGTTGGCCATCTGTATCAGAAATCCATCCTTCTACGGAACTAGGACGGGGTCGAGATGAGGGTGCAGATCTTCTTCTAGTAGGGATCTTAGCACGAGAAGATGAGGCCATTTGAAGGATTAAGAGAATAACAAGAAGATTTAGGAGGGCATGGTAAGTTAGAAGTAAGCAAGATTGCAAGAATAAGGCAAGATAGCTTGATTTCAAGAGATAGAAGTGAGTAGAAGTAAAATAGAGATCCCTATATATAGCCAAGCATGTCTAACGGTCATATGGAAGTGAATAGAGGCCAAAAGAGCCGTTGGCAACGGCTAGAACCCATACTTGCCAGGTTTAATCGATTAACACTCAGAATAATCGATTAAACCAGTTCCAGTCGCATTTAATCGATTATTTCGAGCTGATAATCGATTATCAGAAGGTTTTAATCGATTAATTAACGAATTAATCGATTATTCCAGAGAGGAATACCCTGTTTTCAGTGTTTTGGATGCAAATAATCGATTATACCTCCAATTAATCGATTATTCCAGAGAGGAATGCCTTGTTTTGAGTGTTTTAACACATGATAACCTATGAACATCCTTCAAAATGCATTATACCATTACAACCATCCAAAAACAGTCAAATTAAGTAGAATTTAAGCTATTTCTAATATCCCTAAGTCTCTTCTAAGATCATAGAATCTATCCTTGGGTAGAGGCTTAGTAAAAATATCTGCTAATTGACGTTTGGTATCTACATACTCTATTTTACAGTTTCCTTTGCTGATATGGTCTCTCAAAAAGTGATGTCTTATTTCTATATGTTTAGTCCTAGAGTGCATTATTGGATCCTTAGTAAGATTAATTGCACTCGTATTATCACACATCAAAGGAATGTCATTTTTAAATATACTATAATCTTCTAACTGTTGTTTCATCCACAGAATTTGAGCACAACAACTACCAGCTGCAATATATTCAGCTTTAGTGGTAGATAAAGCAACACATTCCTGTTTCTTAGAATGCCAAGATATTAAGGATGATCCTAACAAATGACAAGTCCCACTAGTACTTTTCCTATCAATTTTACATCCACCATAATCAGCATCAAAATATCCTATTAAAATCATACAAGCATCAGACGGATACCACAAACCAAAACCAATAGTTCCTTTTAAGTATTTTAAAATATGTTTCACTGCAATTAGATGAGATTCTTTAGGACAAGCCTGAAATCTAGCACACACACAGACAGAATGCATAGTATCAGGTCTATTTGCAGTTAAGTATAACAGTGATCCTATCATACCTCTATACATAGTTTGATTAACTTCCAAACCTGATTCATCCTTGTCTAGATAGCATGAAGTTCCCATGGGTGTGTTAGCTTCCTTTGAGGTGTCCATTCCAAACTTTTTAAGGATCTCTTTGCAGTATTTGGTTTCAGAGATGAAAATGCCATCTTTAAGTTGCTTGATTTGTAGTCCAAGGAAGAATGTCAATTCTCCCATCATAGACATTTCAAACTCTCCCTGCATTATCTTAGCAAATTCTACACATAACGAATTATCAGTTGATACCAAAAATAATATCATCAACATACACCTGGACCAATAAGATATGTTCTTTAACATTCTTTATAAACAGTGTAGAATCAATTTTTCCTCTAGAAAAATCATTTGATGTTAGGAAACTACTTAGCCTTTCATACCAAGATCTAGGAGCTTGTTTCAACCCATATAATGCTTTCTTTAATTTAAAAACATGATTAGGAAAACTAAAATCTTCAAATCCAGGGGGTTGCTCCACATAAACTTCTTCTTTAATAAAACCATTCAAAAATGCACTTTTAACATCCATTTGATATAGTTTAAATTTCATTAAAGATGCATAGGCAAGAAGTGGGCGTATAGGCTCTAACTTGGCAGCAGGAGCATAAGTTTCATCATTGTCGCTGCCGTCTAAAAAGAGGCGGTCAGAGCGACGTGATGGTTTCGACCCTTTTTTATTTTTCGCGTTTTTTATGGGTGGTTACAATGCCTTTAGGTTGTCCGATAACCGGGCTAGCCTAGGGGTGAGGTTTTCGAAAGGGCGTCCTTGGGTTGTCCGATAACCGGGCTAACCCAAGGACTAATTTTTGTAGGGTTCTGTGGAGTCGCCACCGATGTTTTTACCGAAAACATCGGAAAAGGGGTTTTTAAAAGGCGTTGGTTTTCGAAAACCAACGTTGGTCATTAGAACCAGAGTTGGGTAAGGGAGTTAGTTACGTGTAAAGGAAGTATTAGTTCCTTTACTACGCCCCTTTCGAGTTCCCTATGATAGGCCAGCTTTTTTATTGATAAATAAACCGGAAAAATACGCTTTTGCCCTTTTTATTTCGCGAAATTTAAAGTTATGACTACATGACCCTAATCTATTGCATAATTTAAAATTAAAGCGGTAAAAGTAGAGAGGGAGAATTTAAACCTCCGAAGCAAGCTTTCTCTATTAATTCTCTTAATAAATTGGGTGCGTTTTGGCAGCCCTTCACTCTACAACGCCGGAAAACCTCTCGGAACGCTCGAAAACTCACTCTAAAGACACTCAGAAGCTCCGGAAATGCGTCGGAGGGATTCTAGAGAGAGAAATCCTAGAGAGAAGGAGGAGAGAAAGTTGTGGTGTGTGGAAATGAGGGGGGGAGAGCCCCTATTTATAGGTTTTCGCGCTTGACAGTGGCGAGACCGCCGTTCTCGTCTGACAGGGTCGAGACCGCCATCTTGCCAAACGAGACCGCCGTCTCGTCATTCGCAGGTGGCGAGACCGCCGTCTCGTTTGGTGAGACGGCGGTCTCGCCATTTGCGTGAGGCAAGACGGCAGTCCCGATTTCGAGACGGCGGTCTCGTCCCAAAAAGGCGAGAAAACTTATTTTTTGTGCAGAAAATCCCTCCTATCCTAATATGGAGCCTAATAGTCTCTCCTAGTGGCTTTTTAGGCTTCATCCATCTTCGAATAGGAGGACTTTTACTCTTTATTTAGAGGTTGGGCAAGATTTGGGGTCTACAGCTGCCCCCCCTTTACCTGACTAGTCAGCTGTTGGCCTGTTGTGCCAGACAGACTGACAGGAAGGTAAAGGAGTTGACCCTCTTGCCCGGTTACTCTTCGGATGTCTCGTCTTGCGGCGGTTGACCTTCTGGGGAAAACTTTGGTGTTCGTGCACTTCCAGGATACTACTTCTAACGTAGCCGATCCCTTTGGTTAACACGTGGTAAAACCTCAAGATACTCCTTCTGACGGTAGCCGATCCTTCGGTTGATGGGTATAAACCCCCCATCAGGCTGGTAGTTGCAGTCCGTTGTGTGGGACTGGATGGGTATGAACCCCCCATCAGGGTGGTACAGTCCGTTGTGTGGGACTGGATGGGTATGAACCCCCCATCAGGGTGGTAGTGCGACTTACTGATCCGGCTCGAGCGCAGATCAGGCGCAACGCGTGCGCAGGTTGATAGGTATAAACCCCCTATCAGGCTGGTACAGTCCACTGCGTAGGACTGGTGGTAGTGGCGGCTTACTGTTCAGGTGGCCCATGCGCCTTTCAGGCACTCCTTGTGTGCTGGTTGATAGGTATAAACCCCCTATCAGGCTGGTACAGTCCGATGCGTAGGACTGGTGGTGGTGGAGGCTTACTGCTCGGGTAGCTCATGCGCCGACTCCCTGGGGAGTGATTTCCGTGTTGGTAGATGTTCTTGGTCCTTTCTGAATGGTCATCCGGGTTGCGCCGGGGATTTGGTATTTCATCCAGCTTTGTTGGTTGCCGGGGATTCTTTGTTTTTGACTTTTGGTGGTGATGAAGCTTAGTCGCGAGGTAATCTTTTTGTCTTGCCTTTGGAGTAGGCAAGGATCCGTTGCTTGGGTATGGTCAAGCCTTTCCGTTAGCCTTTCTTCTTTCGATGTACCTTCTTTTATTATTGTAGAAGGTTGATGGTTGGAACTAGTTTCTTTGAAGTTCCTTATGTTGCTGAAATGATTTTGATTTCGTTTTTCGCGATTTTGATTTTCATATGGAGACTGGATTCTGGCGCTTCCTGTTTTCAATCACAAGTGCGGAGACTAACCTCCTTATATGCATGTTTAATATTTTTGTTTGAAGAAAATTATTTTTCTTGATTTTGACAAAGTCGTATTATGCAACTATTTTGTGTGTGAATGTCCTAAATGCAATCTATTGTTTATTTATTTTTAATGCATTTAGAAAGTAACTGGCCTTCTCCCGTTGGCTTCTTATGAATATGCCTATGGGCTCCTCTTTTTATGACCTTAATGATGGGCTCATCTTTTATTCATCTTTTGGTTTTAGCCCTATCTTTTGCCTAGACCGCCCTTTACGGGTTTTCGATCTAGCGGGCTGCCTTAATTTTTGCCTAGGATATCTTAGGGGGCTTTTGCCTTATTTTTTGCCTAGACCGTCTTTTTTTGGGGTTTGCGATCTAGCAGGCTACCCTAGTTTTTACCTAAGAATATCCTAGCAGGCGTTTATTCTCTTATTATTTTTATACGCTTCCCTTTTTTAGATGCATGTTTGATCTTTGATTAAAAGTCTTTGCGCATATCAATAAAGAGGCATTTCCATAGTATTTGGTCAAGAGAAAGGAAATGGAAGGGAATTTTATTGATAAATGAGCAAAATTTTATTTCTTTTATAGAAGGATTACAAAAGGTATTTAGAAGAATGGGTAGTCAAGGTTGGTTGTACTCGTTTAGGCTTATACAGTCATGTCCATGATATCCGCCCCTGGTTCTCCTAATTACTTCAGTTGAGATGCCCGAGCTCGGAGTGAAGACTATGCAGTCGCTTGCTTCGGAAGAATGTTACTTTAGCCGCCTTTTCGGTTTTCGACTAAAGTAACCATTGCTCTTAGTTAGATTTTTTTTTTTTTTTTTTTTTTTTTTTTTTTACCTCTACTTTTTGCCTAGGACGTATCCTAGCGAGGAATATGGACCCTATCTTTTGCCCAGGAACATCCTTTGCGGATTTTCATTCTGACGGGTCTTGAGCAATGTCTTCAAGCATAATACTTCTTCACCGCGTCTCGAATTGATTGGGTGTCGAAATTCCTCTCCATCCATATTGGTGAGGATAAGTGCCCCTCCGAGAAAGCTCTTTTGACCACAAAGGGTCCTTCGTAATTTGCTTGCCCATTTTCCAATTTTATCCTTCGGGTTGGAAGCAATTTCTTTATAACTAGATCCCCTTCTTGATAAGTATGAGGGTGGACTTTTTTATCATAAGCCTTCTTGATCTTCTTTTGATAGGCTTGTCCATGACATATAGCATTCAACCGCTTTTCATCGATAAGGTTTAATTGATCGTATCGACTTTGAATCCATTCGACTTCGTTAGTTTTGCTTCCATTATGATTCGCAAGGAAGGTATTTCGACTTCTATTGGTAACACGGCCTCCACACCATATACCAGGGAAAATGGAGTAGCCCCTGTTGAAGTCCGTACAGATGTTCGATAACCATGAAGAGCAAAAGGTAACATTTCATGCCAATCTCTATAGGTTTTAACCATCTTTTGAACAATTTTCTTGATATTTTTATTGGCTGCTTCGACCGCGCCATTCATTTTGGGCCGATAAGGAGAAGAATTATGGTGTTGGATTTTGAAATCTTGACATAATTCTTCCATCATCTTATTATTCAAAATGGACCCGTTATCGGTAATGAGACGATGCGGGGTACCATATCGACATATGATATTCTTTTGAACGAAGGTGACCACTATCTTTTTAGTCACATGCGCGTAGGATGCAGCTTCTATCCATTTAGTGAAGTAGTCAATAGCCACCAGAATAAATCGATGACCATTGGATGCCTTAGGTTCAATGGGACCAATAACATCCATGCCCCACATGGCAAATGGCCATGGGATAGCCATAACATTGAGAGGTATCAGGTGGAACATGCACGTTGTCCGCATGTACTTGACATTTGTGACATTTTACGGCATACTGATGACAGTCCTTTTCCATTGTGGACCAAAAATATCCCGCTACGAGGATTTTCCTAGCCGTGATATGCCACTGGGCGTGCGTCCGAAGGCTCCTTCATGTATTTCCCTAATCGGTTTCGAGATTCTTTGAGATTGACGCATCTTAGCAAAGTGGAGTCAAAATTCTTTTTATAAAGGGTTTCTCCTATCAACATAAACCCTACGGCCCTTTTCAGAATAATCCTTTTATCATTGTCACTTGATTCCCTCGGGGTATTCACCCTTTGTTAAGTATCGCCTTATGTCATGATACCAAGGGGTTTCATCTTTTTCACTGTCTATCATCATACAAAAGGCTTGTTTATTGTACCTTTTGACTTGGATGATGGGCATCTCATGTTCTTGTTCTAATGCGAACATGGATGATAATGTTGCCAATGCATCTGCAATTTGGTTGTCTTCCAGAGGGACATACTCGAAGCTGATGTTTTCCATTTTTGAAGTCATGTTACGAATGTGTTCCGGATAAGGGATTAACTTGGAATTTTTAGTTTCCCATTCACCCTTGAGTTGATAAATAACAAGGGAAGAGTCATCGAATACTTTGAGTCTAGTTACCCCATGATCCAAAGCTGTTTGAATACCTAGAGCACAAGCTTCGTGATTCGCCATATTGTTTGTGCAATCAAAGTTTAATCTGGTTATTACTGGTATATACTTCTTTTCGGGAGATATTAAAATAGCTCCGATCCAGTGTCCTAGTAAATTTGAAGCTCCATCGAAGAACATGATCCACTCATTATTCTCTAGTTCTTCATGTTGGATGTGCATTATGTGCTCATCTCGGAAAATCATCTTGTAGGGATTGATATTCGTCTATTGGTCCATGTGCTAGATAATGCGCTAAAGGGCTTCCTTTGATAGCTTTTTGAGTGACATGAACGATATCAAATTCCGATAATAGTACACGCCATCTGGCTATCCTTCAGGTCAAAACGGGTTTTCAAACGAGATATTTGATTGGGTCCATTTTGGAAATCAACCAAGTTGTATGTCCGGCCATATATTGTCGAAGACGTTGAGTTGCCCACACCAATGCACAACATGTTTTTCGAGTGGTGTATAACGAGTCTCATAGTTTAGAAATTTTTTGCGAGGTAATATATGGCTTGTTCTTTTTTACCCGTATCATCTTGTTGACCAGAGCACACATCCCATGGATTCGTCGAGTGCTGAAAGGTAAAGAATCGGGGGCTTTCCTTCCACGAGTGGTACCGGTATCGGGGGATTGGTTAGGCACATTTTGATTTTTTCGAAAGCTTGTTGACATTCGTCGTTCCAAACTTTCGGTTGGTTTTTACGCAATAGCTTGAAGATAGGCATGCACTTGTCCGATTAATTGCGCGATGAACCGTGCGATGTAGTTTATTCGGCCCAAGAATCCTCCGATTTCTTTTTCGTCCTTGGTGGGGGCATTTCTATGATTGCCTTTGTTTTATCGGGGTCCACCTCAATTCCTCTTTTACTAACAATAAACCCAAGGAGTTTTCCTGATCGTACTCCGAATGTGCATTTAGCCGGGTTGAGCTTAATCTGGTATTTTCGAAATCGATTGAATAACTTCTTTAAATATTGGAGGTGATCTATTTCATTTTTGGACTTGGTGATCATATCATCCACATATACTTCGATTTCTTTGTGAATCATATCATGAAATAGTGTAACCATAGCCCTTTGATAGGTTGCCCCCGCATTCTTAAGTCCAAAAGGCATTACTCTATAACAAAATGTTCCCCATGGCGTAATGAAGGAAGTTTTTTCTCTATCTTCGACAGCCAATTTAATCTGGTTATACCCTGCATATCCATCCATGAAAGAATAGAGAGTATTTGTAGCAGTATGATCTACCAGCATATCGATATGTGGTAAGGGAAAATCATCTTTCGGACTTGCACGGTTTAAATCCACGTAATCTACGCATACTCGATTTTTCCATTTTTCTTTATGACTGGCACAATGTTGGCCAACCATTCGGGGTATTTTGATACAATTAGAAAATTGGCATCCAATTGTTTTTCTACTTCTTCTTTAATTTTTAAGGACCATTCGGTTTTACTCTTCGAGTTTTTGCTTGACGGGTCGAATTCCCTCTTTTATTGGTAACCGATGCTCTACTATGCTCTTGTCAATCCCGGGCATATCATGGTAGGACCAAGCAAACACATCCATATATTCTCTTAGTAATTGTATTAACCTTTCCCTGACGTCATTATTAATTTGGGTACCGATGTTTACTTCTTTCTTATCGTCTTCGATCCCAAATTGATAGCCTCGGTTTTCTCTCGATGGAGTCTGTATTGATTGAGCTTCTTTTTCTAACGGTCTTTGCATATCCGGGAAATGGTCCCCTCCTCATCTGTCGACTCAATCCATTCGTCTTCGACTTTCGGATCTTCCAAGGAGTTTTCAATCACGAGACATGATTGTATGGGTTATGCTTTGTTTTAGATTCTTTTATTAAATGTATGAGAGAGAAAAGAATGAAAGAGAATATGTGTATTAAAAAAAAATGCCTCATTGTATTGATAGAAGAAAATATTTACAAAGCCCAATTTAACCAAAAATCTCATGATCATGGACAAGGATCACGAGAAATACATCGGAAGCTTTTTATTATTTCTTTATTTTTATTGCAAAAAAAAAAAAAAAGTAAAAATGATGAGCCCTAATCTGCTGGTCTCCCTTATCCCGTCTTTTACTCGGGCTTTGATAAGGGTCGGTCGTCCACCTTTGGAGTAGATGCGTCAAAGGTGATCCATCCCGCATCTATTAAATCTTGGACCTTATGCTTTAAGGTTATGCGAGTTATACTGTAGAATGTCCTGGAGCGTCCGAATGATAGTTGCATTTTTCATTAAGCTTATACCATTCCGGATATGGTGGCTCCATCTTCTTGGGAGGGATGCGTACGAGGAGCTTGGCGTCTAGTAATTTTAACGGCAAGCTTGCATAAGAAGTGGGTATTGGGGTGAACTTCCTTTACGGTCTACGTGACTTAGTTTGCTTGAGAGGAGGAAGAAGGAATGGCCAAGTTGATTGCATTTACGGTTCCTTCTTTCTTTTTCCCGAGGCTCTTTTTAATGAATGGAGTAGAGGAGTTGGAGGAGTTCTGCTGTGCAATCCTTCCAGCTCTTCGGACCTTGCTCTACTCTTTCTCCTATAATGACTACATCTGCGAAGAGTGTTGATGTGTTCCCTATCATTTTGTCATAATAAGGACCGTCAAAGAATTGATGAACAGGGGATGTAGTCTCTTTGTCGGATAAAGGAGGTTCCACTTGTGCTTGCCAATTCCCTCCATCTTTGGGCATATGCTTTGAAGGATTCATCATCTTTCTTGCTTAATAGTTGTAGATCTGCTCTTTCGGGGGTCGGATCTATATTGTATTTATATCGACGAAGAAAGGCATCCGCCAGGTGTCTCCGGGTTTGGATTTGGCCCCCTTCTAGTTGCATATACCGGTTTAAGGCCGATTCGACTAAACTCTCACGAAAGCAATGGATCGGGAGTTTCTCATTATCGAGCATATGCAGCCATCTTACGGCGGTACATTGTAAGATGGTTTTTGGGACAAGTTAACCCTATGTATTTCGGGAAGTCCGGAGTTTTGAACTTGTTAGGGAATTGGATGTCTTTAACGAGGCACATATCGGTAGCCTCTCTTATATCAAAGTTATGTCCTTCCATAGCTCTCGGCCTCTCTTCAAGAGCAATGATTTGTTGTTTTGATATTTCGGGAGCATGAATATGTCTTGCTCTTGTGCTAGATGGATCATGCTCACTCACGAGGTTCCTCTTCTTCTTCCTGGTGAGAGGCTTGTCCATTCGAGGACCCTCCGATGAATATTTTGTTGATGCATCATATCTAACATTTGAGCCATTTGCTCTTTCAGCGTATTAAGCTCGCGGTGAGCTTTCGGTTTTGTTCTTCTAGTTGTTCCATCTTCTTGGCTTTTTGAGCACGAGTGAGGACGGGCGGAAGACCGACCACCTTCTAAATGATTTTAATGATTCTTATTATAACTTTTATTTTAAATGATTAGTGTGGAATAGATATGTCCTAGGATGAATGTGTTTATGTATGAGAGATTTTATTATGATGATGTTTATGCATACCTTTCTTAATGCATTGGTTCTCTCTCTTGGTTTTACCACTTATTGAATGATATGGTATGAATGATACGACTTTGTCAAGAAAAATTTTTTTTATCAGGTATTTTTATGACTTTAATTTGATTATATATTTTTATGATTTTTAGGTTTTTTCATTTTTTTTGTTGTATGATTATCCTATGCTAATGCATCAATACAAATGCAGCAAACGTATGCACACACAATTCATACATCCACGAGCAGAGCCACGCTTATTTAATCACGAGGTAGGATTTTCCTGCAGAAACGTGCTTGGTTTAGGTGGTTCTAACTGTTCTCACCAGGCCAAAGGTCCCCAAGGTGCCCCCATTATAGGGACCTCTCAATCTCTCAATCCTCGGGTCATGCACGGAACTCCATGGCGACACCCTTAGACCAAAAGAAGAGAGTTATCACCTTGAGTTGGTGGTTTTCCGACAACGGCAGTAGCCCCGTGTGCCAACTAACCGATCGTATCTGCCACCCACTCCCTATAGATATTCACTCTTGCCCCCGGGTATAGAGGGACTATTGTGTGCAAGGGTTTTTGTGTGCGGTTTATATTTCAAACAATTTGCGAAATAATCATACAGCGGTTATTAAAGCCATACGGTAAAAACATACGGAGGGTAAAGGCGTAATTTCAAATCATTACTTAGTTTGAATTTATACTGTCACTAAATGGGATCAACTCTCTAGCTTCCCCAGATGGAGTCGCCATCTGTCGCCGTCGTCCCTTTCCGACGTCCGGAGGGGACGTCTTAGAAACGTTTATGCGAGCGGTCGCGAAAAGATGGTTTAGACTCGCGTTTTTGTTTTAAAAGGTTTTCGAAAAGGGGTTCTTATGGAGTCGCCACCAATGTTTTGACCATAAACATTGGAAAAGGAAAAAATGTTGATTTTAAGAAAAACCGCACTTGGCCATTATAACCAGAGTTGGGTAAGGGAGTTAGTTACGTGTGGGGAAGGTGTTAGCACCCCACAATGCCCCTTTCGGGTTCCCTATGACAGATTAATTCATTTAAGTAAAGACTACGAGAAATTACGCGATTACCCTATTTTATTACATAATATTAAATGGCTATCTACATGATTTTATTCTATGTTGCATGCATAAAATGATGAATAAAGCTAAATAAAGCAATAAAAGAGATATTAAAATAGCTATCTACATGATTTTATTCTACATGACATAATAAAGCTAAATAAAACAATGAAATAATAAATAAAACAATAAAAGAGAAGGGAATTGAAAAGAACCTCCGTAGCAAGCTTTATATTGAGAACCTCGAACTGTGAGGATGCGTTTTGGCAACCCCTCTCTCTACACAGTCTCTCCTCACCAATACAAGATCGACTCTACTAAAAATTTAAAGAAGAATCAAATGCCGGAATATAATTCCTTAACAGATTGTTACCTATTTAAGGCAATCGGAAAGATCATTCGAGAGAGAGAGAAGTAGACAAGTACTCTAAAGTGTTTCGAGCTCTCGGAGTGTACGTGGTGTGAAAAAGTGGCAAATGAGCCTCCTATTTATAGTTTTTCGCAGCTGGCGCACTTTGGGACGGCCGTCCGGGTTGGGACGGCCGTCCGGACTGGGATGGCCGTCCCAAATGGCAAATTTACACGAACGGGACCCCGAGGAAGGCCGGGACGGCCGTCCCACTTAAGCCGGGTTTGGGACGGCCGTCCCACATTCGGACGCGCGTCCCAGCTGCTTAATTGCGGTTGGGACGGCCGTCCCACTTTTGGGACCGTGGTCCGGCACTGTTTTGTCCGGTTTTCGTGTTCGGGACCCAGGAAGCTTTCCTTTCCTTTTCGGACATAGATTGATGCCGATGTGTGTCCGTTGAAGCTTTATCTTCATATAGGAAGTCTTCTTGGCCTTCATTAAGATGCCGGGCGAGCTTTGTCTTTGTGTAGGAAGTCTCTTTTGGCTTTTACCGTGTGAATGAGTGAACTCCGTCTTCTGTTGTGGGAGGTCCTTCTTGGTTTTTCTTTGATATGAAGCCGGGTGAACTGTATGAAGTTTCCCTAGCTTTTATTTGAGAGGCCGGGCAAAATTAGGGGTCTACAGCGAGTTTTCATCCTGACGGGTCATGAGCAATGTATTTTAGGCGTAATATTTTTTCACCGCATCCGAGTTGACAGGGTATCGGAGTTCTTCTCCATCCATATTGGTGAGGATGAGGGCTCCTCCTGAAAAGGCTCGCTTGACCACAAAGGGTCCTTCGTAGTTTGCTGTCCATTTCCCGATTTTGTCTTTCTGGGCTGGAAGCAGTTTCTTTATCACCAGATCCCCTTCTTTGAAAGTGCGAGGATTGACCTTCTTGTCGTAGGCTTTCTTGATCTTTCTTTGATAAGCTTGCCCCCGACATATGGTGTCCAACCGTTTTTCTTCGATTAGGTTCAACTGATCGTACCGGTTTTGGACCCATTCAGCTTCTGTCAATTTTGCTTCCATGACAACTCGTAGGGAGGGTATTTCGACCTCTACCGGTAGTACGACCTCCATTCCGTATACAAGGGAAAACGGGGTAGCCCCTGTGGTGGTTCGTACCGACGTTCGGTAGCCATGTAAGGCAAAGGGAAGCATTTCATGCCAATCTTTATAGGTCACAACCATTTTCTGGATGATTTTCTTGATATTCTTATTGGCTGCCTCTACTGCACCATTCATCTTTGGTCGGTACGGGGAGGAATTGTGGTGCTGGATTTTGAAGTCTTGACATAATTCCTCCATCATTTTATTATTGAGGTTGGTCCCATTATCAGTAATGAGCCTATGAGGGATGCTGTACCGACATATAATATTTTTCTTGATGAAGGTGGTCACCACCTTCCGGGATACATGCGTGTACGATGCCGCCTCAACCCATTTGGTGAAGTAGTCAATTGCTACCAGGATGAAGTGATGGCCGTTAGACGCTTTGGGTTCAATGGGTCCGATGACATCCATGCCCCACATAGAAAATGGCCATGGTGTAGCCAGGTTACTGAGAGGTATGGGCGACACATGAATATTATCGGCGTAGACTTGACACTTCTTAGCATACTGGTGACAGTCGGTTTCCATCGTGGACCAAAAGTATCCTGCCCTAAGGATTTTCTTTGCCATGACATGCCCGGGTGTGTGGGTCCCAAAAGCTCCTCTGTGGATTTCTCTTATCAAGGTTCGGGCTTCTTCTTGGTCTACACACCTTAAGAGAGTGGAGTGGGGGCTCTTTTTGTAGAGGGTTCCTTCAATCAACGTGAACCCTGTGGCCCTCTTACGAATGGTTCACTTATCATTGTCGGTGATTCCCTCGGGATATTCGCCCCTCATGAGATATTGTTTGATATCATGATACTAGGGGTTTTGGTCGCGCTCGCCATTTACTGCCATGCAGAAAGTTTGTTTATCATGCAGCTTGACTTGAATAATTGGCATTTCATGCTCTTGATCCAGGGCAAACATGGATGATAGGGTGGCAAGGGCGTCGGCAATTTGATTGTCTTCCCTAGGGATGTACTGGAAGGTGACACTTTCCATTCTTGAGACCAGCTCGCAGATGTGCTCTAGGTATGGGATTAACTTTGAGTTTCGGGTTTCCCATTCACCTTTATGTTGGTAGATGACAAGGGATGAATCACCGAATATTTTGAGCTTAGTGACCCCATGATCTAAAGCTACTTGGATTCCCAGCGCACATGCTTCGTACTCAGCCATGTTGTTGGTACAATCAAAGTTGAGCCTGGCCGTTACAGGGATGTGTTTCTTTTCGGGGGATATCAAAATAGCTCCTACCCCGTGTCCAAGCATGTTTGAAGCCCCATCGAAAAACATAGTCCATGCTTCTTGTTTGGTCTCTTCGTGTTCGATATGCATGATATGCTCATCGGGGAAGTCATCTTGTAAGGACTGATATTCATTTGTTGATCCGTGGGCTAGATAATCCGCTAGGGGACTTCCTTTAATAGCTTTCTGGGTGACATGAATGATGTCAAATTCTGAGAGGAGAACCTGCCACCTAGCTATTCTTCCAGTCAAAATGGGCTTCTCGAAGAGGTATTTGATTAGATCCATTTTGGAGACCAACCATGTTGTATGTCAAGCCATGTACTGTCTGAGACGTTGAGTGACCCACACCAATGCGCAACAGGTTTTTTCGAATGGTGTATAGCGGGTTTCGTAGTCTAGGAATTTCTTACTGAGATAGTAAATGACTCGTTCCTTTTTTCCGGTTTCATCATGTTGGCCGAGCACACATCCCATGGATTCTTTAAGTATTGATAAATATAGGATCAGAGGTCTCCCTTCAACTGGTGGTACCAATACAGGCGGATTGGTTAAACAAGTCTTGATCTTATCAAATGCTTGTTGGCATTCTTCATTCCACACCGTTGGTTGGTTTTTGCGCAACAATTTAAAGATGGGGATACATTTATCCGTTAACTACGCGATGAAACGGGCGATGCAATTAATTCGGCCTAGGAAGCCTCTGACCTCCTTTTCTGTGTTTGGTGGAGGCATTTCCAAAATCGCCTTTGTTTTGTCGGGGTCCACCTCAATTCCTCTTTCACTGACAATGAACCCTAGGAGTTTTCCTGATCGTACTCCGAAGGTACACTTTGCTGGGTTCAGTTTAAGCTGATACTTCCGGAGTCGGTCAAAGAGCTTTTTGAGATAATGAATGTGGTCCATTTCATTCCTGGACTTGGCAATCATGTCATCCACATACACCTCTATTTCCTTGTGGATCATGTCATGGAACAGCGTGACCATAGCCCTTTAATAAGTATCCCCTGCATTCTTGAGTCCGAAGGGCATTACGCGATAGCAAAAGGTGCCCCATGGTGTGATAAAGGAGGTTTTTTCTCTATCCTCAACGGCCAACTTGATTTGGTTGTACCCCGCATACCCGTCCATGAAGGAATATAGCGTGTTGGTAGCGGTGTGGTCTACCAGCGTGTCTATATGTGGTAGGGGAAAATCGTCTTTTGGACTTGCTCGATTGAGGTCCCTATAATCCACGCAGACCCTGACCTTTCCAGTCTTTTTAATGACGGGTACTATGTTGGCCAACCATTCTGGGTATTTGGATACTACCAGGAAATTGGCATCTAATTGCCTTTGCACTTCCTCCTTTATCATTAAGGACCAGTCCGGTTTGATCCTCCTGAGTTTTTGTTTCACAGGTCGAAACCCCTCTTTTAAAGGCAATCTATGCTCTTTTATGCTCGTGTCGAGCCCAGGCATGTCATGATAAGACCAAGCAAACACATCCATATACTCCTTCAGAACTGTATCAATTCTTCCCTTATGCTACCTCTTATTTGGGTGCCGATGTTCACCTTTTTCTCCTCATCCTCTTTTCCCAAATTAACGGTTTCTATTTCCTCCTGGTGCGGTTGTATGATGCGTGTTTCCACTAGTACAGAAATCACTTTTAACATCGGGCTTTCCACATCGGTTCTTTAAGAACCGATGTAGAAAGTGAATTCAAGACTTTCAACATCGGTTCCCAGATGAACCGATGTAGAAAACACTTTCTACATCGGTTCCCAGATTAACCGATGTAGAAAGTCTTTTTATAAAATTAAGAAAATTGTTACGCGGGATTCGAACCCGAGTACCTTGAAGTCGAGGTCGATACTCCAACCACTAAGCTACTAAGATTTTCCGATAATAACTTATACATAAATTATATTTATATACAAATAAAAATGTATATCCATGTAAATATATAAATATAAAATATATAAATATAAATACAAATACAAATATATTTATATATTTATATGTTGGATGTGAGAGCGCTCGAGAATAAAAGTGTGTGTCAAGTGGGTTTTCAAAATTTGATGTCAAATTTGTGAGTAAGTTTCTTTATATGAATTTGTAATTTAATGATAGAATATAATCTTTATAATTTATTTATAATAATATAGAATATAATCTTTATAATTAATTTATATAATGATATAAAATAAAGAAAAAAATTATTTTATATCATTATATAAATAAATTATAAAGATTATATTTTGTCATTAAGTTATAATCCATATAAAGAGACCCGCTCACAAATTTGACATCAAATTTTAAAAATTCACTCGACACACACTTTCATCCTCGAGCGCGTCCTCACATCCAACATATAAATATATAAATATATTTGTATTTGTATTTATATATTTTATATTTATATATTTACATGGATATACATTTTTATTTGTATATAAATATAATTTATGTATAAGTTATTATCGAAAATCCTGGTAGCTTAGTGGTTGGAGTATCGACCTCCGACTCTAAGGTACTGGGTTCGAATCTTGCCGATGACAATTCTCTTAATCTGATAATAATTCAAATTCCTAAAAAATATAAATAATATAAAAGGGTTATAAAAGGGAGAGGATAGTCTAGGAAACTCTAGATCAATAGATAGGGTAATTAGAGATGTGTTATGAATAAATAAAATAAAATAAAATATTAGACTTTCTACATCGGTTCCTTACAACCGATGTGGAAAGTCACACTTTCTACATCGGTTGTATCTACATCGGTTCTAGAACCGATGTTAAAAGTCCCTGGGAACCGATGTTAAAAGCCTATTTTGTACTAGTGTTCCTTTTCCAGCATTCTTTGCATATCCAAAGAAATGGTCTCCTGCTCACTGTCGGACCCGACCCATTCGCTTTCCGTTTCTGGGGTCCACGGAGATTCATCAATCACAGACATGATGTGTTTTAGGTTCTGTTTTAGTCATAGATTTTGTTATTCAATTTATTTTTGAAAGAATAATAAATAGAAGAGGGAAAAGAATGAATATGATAAAATGCCTTGTGTATTAATGAAAATGAGATGTATGTACAAGCCCTTTTAATCAAAATTCCTGTGGCCACGGGCGGGGACCGCAGGAGATACAGAGAAAAACTTAAAAAAAAGACACCCTAAGGGTTGATCCTCCCAGTCCTCCCTCTCTGCTACTCCGGCTTTGATAGAGGTTTGGCGTTGATATCGGAAGCGGAGGCGTCAAAAGTTATCCACCCGACGTCGATTAATTCTTGGACCCGATACTTAAGGGTCAAGCAATTTTCTATAGAGTGCCCGGGTGAACCCGAATGGTAAGCGCATTTCTTGTTTGGATTATACCATTCGGGGTAGGGAGGCTCCAATTGTTTCTTGGGAGGAGCGCAGGTTAGGAGCTTGGCTTCCAACAATTGAGGGAGCAGCATTGCGTAGGAAGTGGAGATTGGAGTGAACTTCCTCTCTTTCTTGCGGGACTGCCTGGGCGTTTGCGGGGTAGAAGAAGGGGTGGCAAAGTTGATTGCATGCACAGATTCGTCCTTCTTCTTGCTAGCAGGCTTCCTGAAAGAGACGCCAGCTTGGGAAGACTGTGCTATCTTCCCACTCCTCAGCCCCTGTTCTACTCTTTCTCCCACAGTGACTATGTCCGAAAAGAGATTGGAGGTACTGGCTATTGCCTTGTCGTAGTACGCTCCAGTCAGTGAATCGATGAACATAGCCACTGTCTCCTTCTCAGTCAAAGGAGGCTCTATTTGGGCAGCCATTTCCCTCCATCTTTGGGTGTATGCTTTGAAAGGTTCGTCGTTCCTTTTGCTCAGAGTTCTGAGATATGACCTATCAGGAGTCAGATCAATGTTGTATCGGTAACGACGAAGAAAAGCATCAGCCAACTGTTTTCAGCTCTGGACCTGCCCTCTCTCTAGCTGCATATACCAGTTGAGAGCTGTGTCCACCAGACTCTCCTGGAAGCAGTGGATCAGGAGTTTTTCGTTCTCAGCGTGGGCGGCCATCTTACGATAATACATCGTAAGATGGTTCTTTGGGCAGGTCATCCCGGCGTACTTGGGGAAGTCCGGGATCTTGAATTTGGGAGGGAAGTGGATGTTTTTCACCGGGCACATGTACGCCACCTCCTTGACGTCGAAGTTGTGCCCTTCGACCGCCTTCGACCTCTCTTCCGAGGCGGAGAGTTGTTGTTTGGACACTTCCGGAGTAAGGATGCGTGCGGTCTTAGCATCCTTTCCGTTAAAAAGTATTCTTCCTCCTCTTCCTCATGGGGAGGGATATGTTCAGCTCGGTCTTCGCCTTTGCTCGACCACGGCGTACGACCTCCATTAATTGGGCCACCTGCTCGCGGAGGGTATTGACCTCCGCGGTGAGCTTTCGGTTCTGCTCCTCCAAGTTTTCCATCGCTTTTGCTTTTTGTGCACGAGTACGAGTGGGGAGAGGACCAGCCACTTTCTAGAATGCCCAAAAAGGTTTATTAATGCATGTTGAGTGCTTAAACTAACATGGGTATGCTTATGCATGAGAGATTTTGTTTGAATGATGTTGAATGCGCTCTCATTTTTTATTTTCTCTCTTGGTTTTTTCTTTACTCATGGTATGATGTAGTATGAATGTTTTGAATTTCTCAAAAGTTGATTCATTTATTTTCTGGTATTTTTTGTATTTTGATTTGTATTTGATGTTTATTTTCTTTTTTATTTGTTTGTTTTATAGCCTTTTATCTCTTCTGTCGGAACTGCGTGGCTACTTAGCTTGCAAAGAACCTGAAACCAGGCTAGCTAAAAGGCAGACTGTCCGAGATAAAATATGGCTTTATGCGAAAGAATATTTAACGTCCCTTATCTCTTCTGTCGGAACTGCGTGGCTACTTAGCTTACAAAGAACCTGAAACCAGGCTAGCTAAAAGGCAGACTGTCCGAGATAAGGGTGTTTATTTGTGAAAATATTTTTTTTGGTTTTTGTTTTGTTGTTTGTTTATGCTATGCAACAGACAAATGCAACAAACATATGGACACACAATTCGGTCATCCACAAACAGGCGAGAATTCGTTTTTATCACGAGGTAGGGTTTTCCTGCAGAAAAGTGCATTGGCAGGGGTTGGTTCTAACTGTTCTCACCAGGCTAAGGCCCCCAAGGTGCCCCCATTATAGGGTCCCCACTCTCCAGCCGTCCGACTATGCTTAGCACTAAGGCCGTAGTCAGTCTTGTTGCCAAAAGAGGAAGGTTATCACCTTGAGTGGTGGTTTCCGATCACATTGGTGGGCACAAGGCCCTCACTACAGCGAACCGTACCTGCCACCCACTCCCTATGGTTTTCTCACTTGCCCTCGGGTATAGAGGGAACTGTTGTGTGCAAAGGTTTGTGTACAATTTGTATTTCACACGATTGCGGAAGTATAAACAGACAACAGTTATGAAAGCCAAACCTTAAAGCATGTTATAATACAAGTTAAGGGCAAAAAGAGTTATTTTCTTGGTTTATTTATTTTTTAGGCTGGCTCATCACTAAATGGGATCAACTCTCGAGGCTTCCCCAGTGAAGTCGCCATCTGTCGCCGCCGTCTAAAAAGAGGCGGTCAGAGCGACGTGATGGTTTCGACCCTTTTTTATTTTTCGCGTTTTTTATGGGTGGTTACAACGCCTTTAGGTTATCCGATAACCAGGCTAGCCTAGGGCTGAGGTTTTCGAAAGGGCGTCCTTGGGTTGTCCGATAACCGGGCTAACCCAAGGACTAATTTTTGTAGGGTTCTGTGGAGTCGCCATCGATGTTTTTACCAGAAACATCGGAAAAGGGGTTTTTAAAAGGCGTTGGTTTTCGAAAACCAACTTTGGTCATTAGAACCAGAGTTGGGTAAGGGAGTTAGTTATGTGTAAAGGAAGTATTAGTTCCTTTACTACGCCCCTTTCGGGTTCCCTATGATAGGCCAGCTTTTTTATTGATAAATAAACCGAAAAAATACGCTTTTGCCCTTTTTATTTCGCGGAATTTAAAGTTATGACTACATGGCCCTAATCTATTGCATAATTTAAAATTAAAGCGGTAAAAGTAGAGAGGGAGAATTTAAACCTCCGAAGCAAGCTTTCTCTATTAATTCTCTTAATAAATTGGGTGCGTTTTGGCAGCCCTTCACTCTACAGCGCCAGAAAACCTCTCGGAACGCTCGAAAACTCACTCTAAAGACACTCAGAAGCTCCGGAAATGCGTCGGAGGGATTCTAGAGAGAGAAATCCTAGAGAGAAGGAGGAGAGAAAGCTGCGGTGTGTGGAAATGAGGGGGGGAGAGCCCCTATTTATAGGTTTTCGCGCCTGACAGTGGCGAGACCGCCATTCTCGTCTGATAGGGTCGAGACCGCCGTCTCGCCAAAGGAGACCGCCATCTCGTCATACCAAAGTGGCGAGACCGCCGTCTCGCCAAACGAGACTGCCGTCTCGTCATTCGCAGGTGGCGAGACCGCCGTCTCGTTTGGTGAGACAGCGGTCTCGCCATTTGCGTGAGGCGAGACGGCGGTCCCGATTTTGAGACGGCGGTCTCGTCCCAAAAAGGCGAGAAAACTGATTTTTTGTGTTGAAAATCCCTCCTATCCTAATATGGAGCCTAATAGTCTCTCCTAGTGGCTTTTTAGGCTTCATCCATCTTCGAATAGGAGGTCTTTTACTCTTTATTTAGAGGCCGGGAAAGATTTGGGGTCATAATCTATACCTTCCTCCTTACAATAGCCTTTTGCAACAAGTCTGGCTTTATTCTTTGTTATGTTCCCATCTTCATCAAGTTTATTTCTAAACACCCATTTGGTTCCAATAACTTGATGTGATTCTTCTCTTGGGATTAATTCCCAGACTTGATTCCTTTCAAATTGGTTAAGTTCTTCTTGCATGGCTATGCACCATTTGTCATCTTTAAGTGCTTCCTGAACATTTTTGGGTTCAATCTGTGACACAAAAGCTACAGACATACAAAAATTAGTCATGTTTCTAGTTCTTACCCCTTTTGAGATGTCACGTATGATATTGTCCATTGAGAGTCCTCTAGGTGATTGCCATTCTTTTTCTAATTCAGGCATTTGAGAAGGCTCATTTTCTTCCAAATATAATTCATCAAGAGCCTCTCTTATATATTCATCATCACCTGCAAGTTCTTTATTTGACTCAAGAGGATTTCCCCCAAGTTCTTTATTCAAAGTTCTCCTATTAAACACCCTATAAGCCTTGCTAGTTAATGAATAACCTAAGAAAATGCCCTCATCAGCTTTAGAGTCAAATTTTCCTAAGTTGTCCTTACCATTATTCAACACAAAGCACTTACAACCAAAAATTTTCAAATGAGCAACATTAGGTTTTCTACCATTAAACAATTCATAGGGAGTAGATTTAATAATTGACCTAATGAGCATTCTATTTAAAACATAACATGCAGTACTAACCGCATCAGCCCAAAAATACTTAGGAACATTAGATTCATTTAACATAGTTCTAGCAAGTTCCTCTAATGACCTATTTTTCCTTTCAACTACACCATTTTGTTGGGGAGTCCTAGGAGCAGAAAAGTTATATAAAATTCCATTTTCTTCACAATAATTTTCAAACTTTTCATTTTAAAACTCAACACCATGGTTACTTCTTAAAACTTTAATTCTTAAGTCTTTCTCCTTTTGAATTTGTTTTGCAAATTTTCTAAAGACCTTAAAAGCTTCACTTTTCGTAGTAAGGAAAAATGTCCATGTATACCTAGAGTAATCATCAACAATCACAAGTCCATAGTAATTTCCACCAAAGCATTTTATCCTAGAAGGTCCAAATAAATCTAAATGTAATAATTCTAGGGGTTTTGAAGTGGAAATAACATTCTTTGATTTAAATGATGATTTTACTTGTTTACCCTTTTGGAATGCATCACACAATCTATCTTTTTCAAATTTTAACTTAGGCAAACCAATAACTAAGTCTTTTGATATTAACTTATTCAAATGATGCATATTTATATGAGCCGCTCTCTTATGCCATAACCAAGGGTTCTCTTCCTTAGCAACTAAACATGTTATGCTAGACTCATGTAAACAATCCAAATCAATCAAATATATGTTGTTATGCCTAATGCCTTTCAATGCTACATTTTCGGAATCAATCAAGTGTATGGTGCAAAATTTACTTTCAAAAATTACCTTGAAGCCTTTGTCACATAATTGACTTATACTAAGGAGATTATGCTTAAGTCCATCAACAAGAAGCACATCCTTGATCTCCAAAGTGTTTGCACCACCTATGTTTCCAATTCCAAGGATCTTCCCTTTGTTGTTGTCTCCATAAGTTACATATCCTTGTTCCTTAGCTTTGAAACTCACAAATTTAGATTTATCTCCGGTCATATGTTTTGAGCATCCGCTATCAAGATACCACATAGACTTCTTTGATTTGGAAGTTTCCTACAAAACAAGAATATAGTAAACTTAGGTCCCCACAACTTTTGGGTCCTTGGGGTTAGAGACATAATAATCTATTTAACTATAGGAACCCAAATGTATTTACCTTTAGGTACACCGAAATGTTTAATTTTACATCTATTTGACGTGTGACCTTGTCTCATGCAATAAAAACATACTTTTGATGTGGCATTTGAAAATGATTAATTTCTAACTTTTGACATTTTAGTTCCTTTCTCAACCCATACTCTTTTCTTTTTAGTTTTAGACTTTTTCATAGAAACTTGATGATTTACATTATTTTGAGCAAAAACAGTTTTATCCTTCTTAAGATCACTTATTTCCATTTCAGCTTTATCAAGTAGATGATTTAGGATATCTATGTCATATTCATGCTCTTTACAAGTTTCACATGCTAAATTCTTATCCTCATCTAAACTTACAATGTTCGTGTCTAATACCTCTTTTTCTTCTAAACATGTAATTTTCATTTTTAAAGAGTCAATTTCCTTTTCAAATCTACTTAAATTCTTCTTTACAACTTTATATTCATTCTGAAAGTGATCCTAGCAAAGATCTCATTGATTTGATGAAGTCAAAGATAAAGTCAAAGGTCAACTCTGCAACAGTCAAACAAGTCACTTAGAAGAATGGAGCTGAAGACTTAGTGTGTCTTATCGTAAAGCTTAGGTAAAACCACTTTACCTTTTCCACTCGCATGAAGCTCCTTCACTCAATTTGCAAAATGGCTCAAAAATAGTTTTAAACAAATCAAACAAAAGCATTTTGACAAAGAACTTTCTTAACAATGTTTTTAATCGATATAGTTTTAAAAGACAGTATTTTAATCGATACAAACTTCTTTTAATCGATTAAAACCCTTTATGACCGATTAGAATTCGAATATGACAGTCAGAATGAAATATAATCGATCAGACTTTAAAAATGAGCGTTCGATTTATTTTAATCGATTAAAACACGTTTTAATCGATTAAAACCACTTTGGAAGTCAGGATGATCGATCAGAATGAAATTATGACCGATCAGAGTTGGTTATGATCGATCAAAATTGAATTATGACCGATCAGACTTATTTCAATCGATTAAAACGAACTTTCAATCGATTAAAAAGACTTGAAAATTTATGTGCAGATTTTCAATCGATTAAAACGACTTTATATCAGCTAAAATAACTTGGAAAGTTTTATAAAAAGGTTTTTAAGCAAATCAATCGATTAATACGCGAATCAATCGATTGAATTACTCTTTGAAAATGTTTGTAAAATGTTTTAACTGATAAAAACGTGGTCGTATCGGCTAAAACAATTTTGTTAAAGAACAAGAACGCATTAATGGGTTGAAAGGACTTTTAACAGATTATAACGGCTATTTCAACAGATTAAAACAAACTTTCAACAGATTAATTAATGCAGCAGATTTGAAAATTCTCTTTATAAACAGTTTTGCTTGAAACTTTTAAACAGAGATTAATATCAATTTTCATACAAACTAAGCAATCAATTCAAGCAACTGTTAAGCATCCTTTTCCAAGAAAGATTCGTAACTACTTTGTGAACTTCTTTTGAAATCTTTCTTGAGGCACTTTTGCATTCTTTGAAGGAGGAACTTACGGTGGATAAGCGTAATCCGGTTTGAGCTTTCTAATTTTCTTCTTTTCAATTGCTATTCATTCTTTTGTACTTGTTTTGTACCTGGAATTTGGGTACAAGTTTTACTCAGATCGGTTGGTGGTTGTAGAAGTTTCCAAGAACTGGAATTTGGTTCTTGGTGGAGAGGTTGAGTACTGAGAGCTGGAATTTGGTTCTTGTACTCGTGTGGTGCCTGGAATTTGGGCACTTGGTTTCTCTGCAACTGGAATTTGGTTGTAGAGGTTTTCAAGAACTGGAATTTGGTTCTTGGTGAAAGGTTTGGTGCCTGGAATTTGGGTACTTGGGTTCTCTGCTAGGCTGGAATTTGGTTGCAGAGGTTTCCAAGAACTGGAATTTGGTTCTTGGTGGAAAGGTTAAAGTCGAGGAACTGGAAATTGGTTCCGGTGTTAGAGTAGGTGTAAGATTGTTGAGTCCGTAAAACATCTATTCTAGTGGAACCCAGCTGGAATTTGGCTGGAGACTGGACGTAGCCCTGGTATTGGGTGAACCAGGTATAAAATTACCGGTGAAATCTTTCCTAACCTTTCTCTCTTTAATTTCGATTCTTTGCGCTTGTATTGTTTAATTGCTTTGTGATTCGTGAATTGATTAGTAAACTTAATTTTCGAATTAGATAATCTGTTTATTGCGAAAAACTTTCAAAAATCAATTCACCCCCCTCTTGATTTAAAACTACTTTTCTAACAATTGGCATCGGAGCGAGGTGCTTGAAAGTTACTCAAGTTACTTTGATCCATGGCATTTTCGAGGAGCGTACATTGATAGACCTCCACTGTTGTGTGGAGCAGATTATCTATTCTGGAAAATAAGGATGAAAATCTTCATTGAATGCTGTTAGTATAAATGCTTGGAATGTTATTGAACAGGAAACTGATATTGCTAACGGAATTCAAGATGATTGTATTGCCAAAAATATCATCTCTTCCGCTCTTAAGAGAAATGATTTTTTTAGGATTGCACATTGTCAAACTGCTGCACAAATGTGGAAGATCCTTGAAAAGACCTATGAAGAAGCACCAGAGATATGCTTAATGGTCAACTCAGAATCACCAAATACCGGTGGCCATGTCAGGATAGAATGCCCGAGAAAATTCGATCATGTAAGTTCTAGCTCCTCTTCAAATTTGGTCAATTATGATGCATTACAAGAAGCATTTAATGAAATGCATGAAGAGGCTAAGAAACTTCAAAAAGAAAATGATAGGCTGAAAGGGCTAAACAAGCTGGCTAGTAAATAAAGTTGATTCTCTGGAAAAACAAATTCTTGAAAATGAAACTGAGCGTGACTTCTTGAAACTGATTCATGCTAATTCGATTGTGAATGCAATAAACCATGCAATAAGCTGTTACGAATTGCAAAAGAAAATTGACTTTCTATCTCAAACTATTTTAAGATTCACACAAGGGAAAGCCAATCTAGATGTATTACTTGGATCTCAAAAATTAATTTTTGACAAATCTGGAATAGGATTTAAATCTAGATCCAGTAAAACAAAAACAAATAGGAATTCATACTCTGTAATTAAATGCTCTTACTGTATGAAAAAAGGGCACTCTGTTAAAAATTGCAGAATCAAAAAGTATGCCATTCCTAAAGGTAGAATGAAATGGGTTCCAAAGATTAATTCTTTCCAAATAACCTGATCAGGACCCAGTAATTATAAAGGGTACCAGAACAATTCTTAATTTGTTTTGCAGGAACAAGTCTGGGAATCCCTTGAAGATCAGAGCTGCGAAATCAGGTTCGAGTATTTAAACTAATTGTTTTAATTGATATATAACAATATTAATCGATTAAAATAACTTACGAACATCTGTCCAGTACCATTTTAATCGATTAAAATGTCGAAATAATCGATTGAACTGATCTCAGGATTTTGGTTTAAATGTTTTAATCGATTATAATAAGCTGTATATCAACTAAAAACACTTAGGTATCAAAATTAATCGATTCATTTATGTTTTAATCGGTTTAAATTCTGGTGTCATTTTATTGATCACATTCTATACCAAACTAATCGATTCTTTTATAAACCAATCGATTAATTCACTATAGCATGTTTTCAAACCTAATAGGAAAAATGAAATTAATAGATAATTAGTTGATCAATCGATTAATTAGGTTCGAAAACAAGATTTATAACATCTAATTAAAGTTTGATAGGCCAATTCGAATCAAAAACCCAGTTTCTTTGATAAACAAAATCTACATAATACTTTCACCCACTGTCACTGTAAATTGTGCCTCTGTAGCGATCAAATAATCATAAATGAGTCTCGGACATGTCTGATTCAAGTTATCTGTTATGAAACACCCAATTTCCTTTAAATGGCACATGCTTGAACAAATCCTTGAATTAGAAACTAGGACTAGTGGAATAAATGTGGGAAAGTTATTGCCGATTGAATTACTTGCAAACTTTACATGTGGGAAAGTTATCCATAGATGAAAAAGTTATTTTAACATAGTCATGATTCAAGTCTGTAGACGTCTACATCTCTCTTAATACTTTACATGGAATGCTTGCGTAGTAATACATTGAAAATCAAAGCAATTATCAAAGAATAGACTGTAACTTTTCTTATAGACACTAGTTACAAACAGGTCAAAGCTGTTAGGATCTGAAAACATAGTTTATCAAAGATTTTTCGAGTGATAGTTGCTTCGGTAATAAGTTGTTGATTACTAGGAAGTTCAATGAACAAATGTTTACATTAGATTTCTTGATATTACCTAGCAATATATTTGAAACAATCTTGAGCATGCATTGGTTCAAAACTCTTGGTGAAATTCATTAGAGCTGTGCAAATTTAAGAATTAGCTTTAATCATCAATGTCACGAGGTGACACCGTAAGGAAACCAATCTGGGACAGACAATTCAAGAATTGAATAATGTGGCACGAGAGAATGTGTGTACGAGGATAAATTTTAAGCTGTTGATTTGTTCCCTCGTTGAAGGCAAATATAGTGAAAGCTCCGGATTCTTGTCATCACTAGTTACTGCTTGTGTATGCATTACTAATCATTGCCCACTCTACCTGAATAAGTTTTAGTTAACCACTTGTGCATATGATACCACTTGGAAACAACAAAGTTAAAGATGATTCATTCCTCAAAGATAATGATGGCTGGTTCATTGAAAGTGAGAATAACACCCATCATACTACATTAATAAGAATGCGGTCATTCGCTTGGATGATGATGATCTGCAAAGTTTGAAATAGGTTAGCTATTATGGAAGGAAATTCGATCTCGGTACATCATTAACCTGTGATTCATGCAATTTATGGTATCGTGCATTTTGTGTGGGATCTGATAGTGAATGTACGTACTGTCGGTACATGGTTACGCCTCGATGTGTAGTAGAAATTCCATTGTGGTGTCAACCATGGACATGTACTGAGTCAATAGTAACAATAAGCTGCTAAAAGATTTCTTTTCGGGAAAAGTTTACGTATGCATTGGCGATACGGGAGAGACAGTTGTTGTTGTCTCAATAGTTGATAGAGAAAAATTGGTTCCAGCAAAAAGGAAAGTCTATTATCTTTTGATATTGGTGGGGATCAAATGAATGATCACCAAGCTGGAAGTTTTGCGGCTTAATCGGGGAATTGGGATGACTAATCTACATCATCATCTTTATCTTACTGCTCATTTCTATCTTTATATTTTTTGCTTGGTCTGTAATATTACTGGTGTTATACCAGGTACATTTGCCTTAACCTTGATTGATATGATTTAGGGTCTAATTGAGATTAAGCTGGCATAGATAGAAGTAGATCATAGATCCCTAAGAATCTAAAATCCGATATTGTTAAATCTGTTAGTAAAAAGACAATCAATATAGTTGATAGTAATCTAGACAATCAGTTCACAACATATCCAATAGATTACATATAAAAGATTAGCATCAGATATATCATGGTTTTCAAAATCTGGTTGTTTTAGTCAATAAAAACACCTTTTAATCGGTTAAATAAACTTAAACAACAGTTTTCATTCTTGTTTTAATCGATTTAAAATCGAAATAAACGATTATTTTCACTAAAATCTCATGTTTTCAAAATCTTAAATTTTTTAATCGATTAAAACTTTCTTTCAATCGATTAAAATCATTTACCAAAAACATTTTAACCGATTATGCTCTGTTTTTAATCGATTTTTATTCTGGAAAAGGAAAATTGAAGGCTTTAGTTAATGGCTGTTTTTGTAAACATGCTACTAAAGCGTGATTCCCTTATCTTTACACGTGTTAATTGTATTCATTACAAACGTGTTAATGGAGATAAGTTTGAATCAACTTTAATTGATTCTTTTCATGAGTAAAATATTGATTTCTTTTTTATTTTCAAAAACTTGAGCACATTTCAAATCTTACATTTTTTATTTCCCTTCTATACCCTATTTTTGATGAAGTCAAAAGGGGGAGAAATAGTTGCATTACTAGTTGCATTACTTTAAGATAAATTTAAAAGCAACATTTTAGGGGGAGAAATAAGTTTTAGGGGGAGAAATAGAACATTAAATACATTTTTATATTTCTCACTTAACTGCATTATCAAGTGACTTCTTTTGCAGAGTTTGTTTTTTCAAAATGGTGTTTGTCTTCATCAAATAGGGGGAGACTGAAAGTGATCCTAGCAAAGATCTCATTGATTTGATGAAGTCAAAGATAAAGTCAAAGGTCAACTCTGCAACAGTCAAACAAGTCACTCAGAAGAATGGAGCTGAAGACTTAGTGTGTCTTATCAGAAAGCTTAGGTAAAACCACTTTACCTTTTCCACTGCATGAAGCTCCTTCACTCAATTTGCAAAATGCCTCAAAAATAGTTTTAAACAAATCAAACAAAAGCATTTTGACAAAGAACTTTCTTAACAATGTTTTTAACTGATATAGTTTTAAAAGACAGTATTTTAATCGATACAAACTTCTTTTAATCGATTAAAACCCTTTATGACCGATTAGAATTCGAATATGACAGGTCAGAATGAAATATAATCGATCAGACTTTAAAATGAGCATTCAAATTTATTTTAATCGATTAAAACACGTTTTAATCGATTAAAACCACTTTGGAAGTCAGGATGATCGATCAGAATGAAATTATGACCGATCAGAGTTGGTTATGATCGATCAAAATTGAATTATGACCGATCAGACTTATTTCAATCGATTAAAACGAACTTTCAATCGATTAAAAAGACTTGAAAATTTATGTGCAGATTTTCAATCGATTAAAACGACTTTATATCAGCTAAAATAACTTGGAAAGTTTTATAAGAAGGTTTTTAAGCAAATCAATCGATTAATACGCGAATCAATCGATTGAATTACTCTTTGAAAATGTTTGTAAAATGTTTTAACTGATAAAAATGTGGTCGTATCAGCTAAAACAATTTTGTTAAAGAACAAGAACGCATTAATGGGTTGAAAGGACTTTTAACAGATTATAATGGTTATTTCAACAGATTAAAACAAACTTTCAACAGATTAATTAATGCAGCAGATTTGAAAATTCTCTTTATAAACAGTTTTGCTTGAAACTTTTAAACAGAGATTAATATCAGTTTTCATACAAACTAAGCAA
Organism: Sphenostylis stenocarpa; assembly: GCA_963425845.1. Classification (NCBI taxonomy): domain Eukaryota; kingdom Viridiplantae; phylum Streptophyta; class Magnoliopsida; order Fabales; family Fabaceae; genus Sphenostylis; species Sphenostylis stenocarpa. Next base: position 100,983,047 of record OY731403.1, read on the forward strand.
TCAATTCAAGCAACTGTTAAGCATCCTTTTCAAAGAAAGATTCGTAACTACTTTGTGAACTTCTTTTGAAATCTTTCTTGAGGCACTTTTGCATTCTTTGAAGGAGGAACTTACAGTGGATAAGCGTAATCCGGTTTGAGCTTTCTAATTTTCTTCTTTTCAATTGCTATTCATTCTTTTGTACTGTTTTGTACCTGGAATTTGGGTACAAGTTTTCTGCAGCTGGTTGGTGGTTGTAGAAGTTTCCAAGAACTGGAATTTGGTTCTTGGTGGAGAGGTTGAGTACAGGAACTGGAATTTGGTTCTTGTACTGTGTGGTGCCTGGAATTTGGGCACTGGTTTCTCTGCAACTGGAATTTGGTTGTAGAGGTTTTCAAGAACTGGAATTTGGTTCTTGGTGAAAGGTTTGGTGCCTGGAATTTGGGTACTGGGTTCTCTGCGGCTGGAATTTGGTTGCAGAGGTTTCCAAGAACTCGGAATTTGGTTCTTGGTGGAAAGGTTAAAGTCGAGAACTGGAAATTGGTTCACGGTGTTAGAGTAGGTGTAAGATTGTTGAGTCCGTAAAACATCTATTCTAGTGGAACCCAGCTGGAATTTGGCTGGAGACTGGACGTAGCCCTGGTATTGGGTGAACCAGTATAAAATTACCGGTGAAATCTTTCCTAACCTTTCTCTCTTTAATTTCAGTTGCTGCGCTTGTATTGTTTAATTGCTTTGTGATTCGTGAATTGATTAGTAAACTTAATTTTCGAATTAGATAATCTGTTTATTGCGAAAAACTTTCAAAAATCAATTCACCCCCCCCTCTTGATTTAAAACTACTTTTCTAACACATTCTTCAAGTTCTTAAAAGCACTAAACAATTCATTATAAGCATTTTGCAATTCATCATAGTTATTATCCTCATCACTAGAAGATGTGTCAGAATCACTTACCTCAAAATCGGATGATATGTTGTCATTTTCCATTAAGAAAATGTTTGCTTCTATTTCCGAGTCACTTGATTCCGAACTTGAGTCACTGTTATCCCAAGCAATGTAAGCTTTCTTCTTGAAGTGCTTTTTGCCTTTAACTTCATCGTTCTTCTTATTTGGACATTCGGTCTTTACATGTCCTGCTTCACCACAACCATAGCATTTTATATTTACGGAAGAATTTTCCCTTACCTTTCCTTTACCTTTGAAGGGATGTCTTCCTTTTGCTTTCATGAATTTGGTGAAGTTCTTTATCATAAGACTCAGCTCTTCTTCTTCATTTTCCGAGTCTTCTTCTTCTTCCTTTTTATTTTTAGCTTTGGAAATTTCGGTTTTGAAGGCTAGATTCTTCTTTTGATATTGGCCTTGTTCTTCGTTTAACCTTCCAAGCTCTAACTCATGTTCTCTAAGTTTTCCAAAGAGCGCCGCCATAGACATAGTGGCAAGATTTTGTGACTCCGAGATGGTCGTCACCTTAGGTTGCCATTTCCTATCCAAAGATTTCAAAATTTTAACATTTAATTCATCAACGTCAAAGATTTTACCTAGTCCGGTGAGATGGTTCACAATATGAGTGAAACGCTTTTGTATATCAAAGATCGTTTCGCCTGGTTGCATCCGGAACATCTCGTATTCTTGGATTAGAGAATTTTTGCGTGCTCTTTTAACGTCGTCAGTTCCTTCGTGGGTCACTCTAAGCATTTCCCACATTTCCTGTGCACTTTTACAAACAGAAATTCTATAAAACTCGTCAAGGGTTAGAGCAGATGAAATAATATTTCTAGCCCTAACGTCAAATTGGGCTTTCCTATTTTCTTCTGCAGTCCATCTAGAAAAAGGTTTAAGAACGTCAACACCGTTCTCAGTAATTTTAGGAACAAATGGACCGTTTAAAATAGCATCCCAAATGCCTCTATCAACAGACTCTAAAAATATTTGCATACATACCTTCCAGAAAGGATAATTTTGACCCGCAAAAAGTGGGGGTCTGTTGATAGACGCACCTTCGGCAAAACTTTGATTTTGTCCGGCCATTTTCGAAAATTTGAATGACTATCAAAGCAAGCTCTGATACCACTTGTTAGAATCGCGCAGCAGAATTTTCGCGTGGTCGGACAAAAACCAAGAGGGGGGGTGAATTGGTTTCTTAATAAAAATTAGGTTTTCAAAATTTTCCCCAAATTTTACCGATTAAAAACTGTGTAAATGTAAATAGAGAAAGGGATAGAGTCTTACACAGGAAATTTATACTGGTTCGGATCAAAAGACCCTACGTCCAGTTGCTAATCACTCAAACAGAGGATTAACGTTGTCACTATAAACAAAGTTATTACAAACAATTTACAATGGAAGAGATAAAGTAAAGATAACACCTCTCTTGAAATCCACAAGAGATGAAAAACAACTTTCCCTAGAGACAGCACAACACACAATCCACTAAGAACTCCACTTAGTGATTCTTATCCCTTCTAGCCCACACCAGGTTCCAAAAGCCCACTTTCGTTGCAACAAACAGTTCTCTGGCACTCACAACACTTAACTTTTGTATGGAAAAGGTTGTTCTTATTTTCTGAGTGCCAAAAAAGAGTTTAAGTAGAGAAATTAGGGTTTAGGAATTAGGGATTTCGAAACTAGGGTTCTTGGGAATAGGGTTTTCGAAAATAGGTTTCATTTGAAGTTAAAACTCAAAATCTGACTGGTTTAATCGATTAAAAGAAGTGTTAATCGATTAAACCAGAGCCAAAAATCAACAGAACCCAAATCTCTCTGTTTTAATCGATTAAAAGGAGGTTTAATCGATTAAACCGCCTGATAATCGATTAAAAGTTGGTTTAATCGATTAAACCAGTGAGTTTTTACAGAAAATGGTTTTTCTCACTGTTTTAATCGATTATTTCCCTATTTAATCGATTAAAGCCGAGCCTGGATGATAAACTTGAGCTTTTTGAAGCTTCTAAAGTTCAGACTATGTACCGTCTATCTCAAACACTAAAATTACAGACTCAATCTAATTAAAATAGAGTTATTACAATACAAAACAAGTCTTCAACACTCTAAGTCTTTGTGTTCTTGAATCATCATCAAAATCAACAATCTTCATGTTTATCAAGTGCAGCATCAAGTCCTTGAATGTTCAACACTTAGCCTTCAAAACCGAAATTTCCAAAGGTAAAAATAAAAAGGAAGAAGAAGACTCGGAGAACGAAGAAGAAGAATTGAGTCTTATGATAAAGAAGTTCACCAAATTCATGAAAGCTAAAGGAAGGCATCCATTCAAAGGTAAGGGAAAGTACTTCCGTAAATATAAAATGTTATGGTTGTGGTTGTTAGAAATGTAGGTTGAGATCAAGTGGGGGGGGTGAATTGATCTTTGAAAGATTTTCGTAATTTACAGATTATTTATTTCAAAGATTAAGATTTGAGACCAGTTCTTGAATCACACACAGCAAGCAATCAAAATAAAAACAGTGACAGAATTAAAAAGAGAAAGGTTTAGAAAGATACAACTGAGATTTATACTGGTTCACCCAATCCCAGGGCTACGTCCAGTTTCCAGCCAAATTCCAGCTGGTTCCACTAGATTGAACGTTTTACAGATTACAACTCTAATCTCACACTCAATCTATGACAAGAACCACAATTCCAGTTCCTGCACCTAAACCTTCTCCAAGAACCAAATTCCAGTTCTTGACCAACCCTACAGCCAAATTCCAGGTACAGAAACCAGTGCCCACAATTCCAGGCACCCACAATACAGTAAAAGAAAGTAAAGAAACGAATAGAAGAAACTTAGAACGCTCAAACCATATTTATGCAGTTTTGCAGTATGTGTTTCTTCTCCAAAAGAATGCAATTTTGCCTCAAGAAAGAACTTTAATGAACTTCACAAAAACTAGTGTGATTCTCTCTTGAAAGTAGCACTTATGATTGCTTGATTGATTGCTAAAAGATGTCTCTTAAAAAGTTTAAGCAACTCTGTTTATATAGAAGATTTTCAAAACTGCTGATTTATTTCATCTGTTAAAATAATCTTTTAATCTGTTAAAAGTCTTGTTTTAATTTGTTAAAACTTCTTTTAATCTGTTAAAACGTTCTTGATTATTTTCCAGATTTGTTTTAACTGATACGACACCGTTTATATCAATTATAACTCTTTGTAAAAAATCTTCCAAACTATTTTAATCGATTGATTCGTCTTTCAATCGATTGAAATACTACAAAATATTCTTATAAACTTTTCTAAGTGATTTTAACTGATAACAATCTATTTTAATCGATTAAAACGTTTAGTAAAAATTCTCTTAAGTTGTTTTAGTCGATTAAAACGCAATTTAATCGATTAAAATTATTCTGATCGATCAAAAACTCATTCTGATCGATCATAAACTCATTATGATCGATCATATGATGGATTACATCGATCAAACAATACTCCAAGTGGTTTTAATCGATTGATTCGAAGTTATATCGGTTAAAATACTTCCAGAACACTTCCCTGAACATTTTAAGTGATTTTAATCGGTTATTTCGAAACTATATCAGTTAAAACACTAACAGAAGGTTTTCAAAACTTCCTTTAATGAAAACAATTGATTATTTCGAAAACATATCAGTTAAAACCTGTTACAAAAGTGTTAAGAACATTTTAGTTGATAAAGCTTATATGCTATTAGTTAAAATAGTTGATTAAAAAACTTTTAACAAAATACTTTGTTTTTAATCGTTTAAACATTTTTTAGAGGCATTTGCAAAATCTTTTAAATGAAGAAACCTCATGCAGCAGAAAGATAAAAATGAGCAGACTCACTAATCCCATTACCTTTTTGTCTAAGTGACCTTTGACTGCCACAAAGTAGCCTTTGACTTCATTTTTGACTTCATCAAATCAACAAGATCTTTGCCAAAGTATTTCAATAAGATCTTCATCACTTTCAGTCTCCCCCTATTTGATGAAGACAAACACCTCGTTGAATAATAACTCTGCAGAAGAAGTCACTTGAATATAAAGATTAGTGAGTAATAAAAAATTAATCATTTTCCCATTTCTCCCCCTATATTGTTGCTCCCCCTAAATAAAGAAAATCAATTATAAAGCAAAGCAATTATTTCTCCCCCTTTTGACTTCATTAAAAATAGGGAGCAGAGGAACCTTACTAAGTATGATATGTATCAAATTGTAGATTTTTAAAACAGTACAAAAAAAATTGGATACAATACCTCACTCATGTAAAGACCAATCAAAGTTGATTCAAACTTATCTTCATTAACACGTTTGTAATGAATACAATTAACACGTGTAAAGATAAGGGAACCACGCTTTAGTAGCATGTTACAAGAACAACCATTAACTAAAGCCTTTAATTTTTCTTTCCAGAGTAATAATCGATTAAAATTAGGACAAAATCGATTAAAAAGTTCTTATTAATGGTTTTAATCGATTAAAATAATGTTTTAATCGATTAAAACAGTGATGAAATTCGAATGTTTAAAACATAAGTTGATTTAATCGATTAAATCGACATTTAATCGATTAAAACAGTAAGAGAAATGTTGTATAAGTGCTTTTAATCGATTTAAAGCTTGTTTGTATCGATTAAAACAACCAGTTTTGAAAACTAAGTACTGTTTGATGCATCTAACATGCCTAATTCAGTTTGGATTTTGTAAAAACGATCATTTAGGAAAAATGTTTTACGATAATATCAACTAGATTGATTAAGTTTTAACCAATAGATCCAACAAAATCAGAATAGTATCTTATTTAGTTGATTTAACTTATGTAAACTAGTTTTAGTTGATACAAACACATGACATACAAGTTTTAATCGATTAATATGCAAATTAATCGATTATTTTGATGCGAATTTCCTATGTAAGTGTTTCTTTTAATTGATTTAATCGATTGAATCTATTTTGTATCAACTAAAATTATCAGAGAATTATGTTTGATTCTATCTAGGCTCTCTTAATTTCAACTTAAAACCTACATCATATTTAGCAAAGTTAAAAAGATTGTTCCTGGTTTACAACCAGTTAATATTACAGTCCATAATAAAAAAAATAGCAGCAAAAGAAATATGACATAAAGAAAAAGATAAGAAGGGGCCCTTTTTATCCAAAAACTCAATCATCCCAATTTCCTTGATTGAGCTGCATATCTTCCAGTTTGGTGTAAATATCTGCAATATGGTTTCCAAGGTTTGTGAATTGATTATTGGTCTGCTGGAAATGTTGATATGTCATTTGCATATGCTTTCTTTGGTTTTCCTGCATTGTGGCCATTTGAGAAAGCATGGACCTTTCAAATTGAGACAGAGGAGTCCCACGGTCAGGCTGCTCCATGTAGGGAATGATTTCCATATTCTCATATGAAGCTTGACCACTGGTGGATTCAGGAACCTCTGCAGCAGCTGGAGAGGAAGGAATTTGACCTTGCTCACCTTCTTCTTCATCTTCTTCCTCATCTTCAGACATCCCAGCATCAACTTTAGAGATCCACTCATCATCAATTTTAATAAACCCCATTTTCTGTAAAGTTGAGTCATCAATCTCATTAGATGCTTTCGGAGTTTCCACATACTCCCCTTCTAAATCTACTGCAAAATGTCTAAAAAATTTGTTGATTAACAAAGCATAAGGCAGTTTATAATCAGCAAGCCTCTTGGCTTTTACCATGTGATCTTTAATAACATAGACCCAGTTAACATGAATCCTATTTTCAATGCAATACATGAGAGCTAAATCACCCTCATTGAGTATATCATGATTACTCCCCCTTGGAGTAAGCATCCATGCAATAATGAAGGCAAGATTTCTTGATTCAAGCCTCATCTTCCCAGCATTGAAAATTCTTACCGAATCATCTTGATCTTTGAGACAGGTACAAAAAAATTGAATCTTGTTAAACTCTGGCAATTCAACAATATTACCTCTAGAGACTTTTACACCAACATCTTTGAGGCCAGCAACTTCATCCCAAATATCAGGAGTAATGACCATATTAACTCCTTTTACCTGGGATTTTAAAGTGGAACCACTGACAGTGAGATTTGCATAAAACACTCTTACCAAATCTGGTTGAATGTTGCTAGTATATTCCAGAAAATTCTTCAGTTTTTTATTCTTCAGTTTTCTTCTTAACGAAGTGAACCCTTCTTCATCTAGCCAAGCAAACCTTATGAATTTGGGAATTACAAGTTGCTTTTGACTGAAATGAGTGATGAAATTATTCATCTTTTCTATATCACCACTGAACCAATTTTCAAGATGACCTCCTTGATTTCTAGCAAAGGAAGACTCTCCCTTTTGTTTCTTCCTTGATTTTGATCTTTTGAACATGCTTGTAGCAGAGATTCGAGAGGAGATTTTGAAAATATGAAAACAGAAGAAAGATGATAAGTTGAGAAATGGTTGGGTAAGTATAGAACCTGGTTTGATGAAGATCGGATTTCAAATTTTTGAAATCCAAAGAGACAGAACTGCAACGTTTCAGCTTTAAATGCAATTGTCCCCTTGACCAAAGACAGAGGCACAAGTTTCTGGACGATGGGTACATCAGCTATTCTGTTCTTTGATAAATTTTTGACTTGGTCAACAGATGCAATAAATGTATTATGCAGATTTTGATTAACACAAAAACTTGGATTTTTTACTCTGATTTGCTGACCAATTTTCAATTGGATGTTGTAAAAATGATTTTCAAGAAAAAATTAATCGATTAATCAACAAATTAACCTATTAATTTGATCTTTAATACTAGGTTTGAAAATACAACGGTGAAATAATCGATTAATACATAAAAGAATCGATTGATTTTGTACTTGGATTAAATTAATAAAATGGTAACAGAATTTTAATCGATTAAAACGAAGAAGAATCAATTAAATTTGACCTCTTAGTGATTTTAACTGATATAAATCCTTTTTAATCGATTAAAACAACTAAACTAAAATTCTTGGGAGCATTTTAATCGATTAATTCGTATTTTAATCGATTAAAGCTGTATCGGACAACTTTTACGGTTTTCTCCGTAAGTAATTTTAATATATTAAAATTGCTTTATATCAATTAAAACATTCAATTTATGAGACCAGAATCGAATTTGCTATTTGAACACCAAGGGACTTCCAGATTTTGTTCCTGCAAAATAGATTTAGCATGTTTTTGGTACCCTTTTTTAATTACTGGGTCCAATCACGTTATTTGAAATGAATTTTTGGGTATCCACTTCATTCTACCTTTAGGAATATCATACTTCTTAATTCTACAATATTTTACAGAATGACCTTTCTTCATGCAGTAAAAACATTTAATCACAGATGATGAGTATGATTTCCTGTTTACATTTGTTTTTCTGAATTTCATGCTAGATGTAAATCCAATGCCAGATTTGTCAAAAATAAGTTTTTGTGACCCAAGAAGAACATCAAGATTAGCTTGACCTTGTGTAAACTTTGAAACAGTTTGTGATAAAAAATCAATCTTCTTTTGTAATTCGAACAATTATTACATGGTTTATTACATACACAATCAGAATTATCATGGATTAATTTTAAAAAGTCAAGATCAGTTTCATCTTAAAGAATTTTCTTTTCAAGAGAATCTACTTTATTTACTAACCAATTATTCATTCCTTTTAGCCTATCATTTTCTTTTTGCAGTTTCTTAGTTTCTTCATGCATTTCATTAAATGCTTCTTGTAATGAATTATAATTCACTAAATTTGAAGAAGAGTTAGAACTTACATCTGCTGGTTTGATGATTTTGATTTGCCATTAGACACAAGTTGGCTTCTTCATTATCGAATTTTTCGTTGATGAAGTATCATTATCATCCCATGCTACATATGCTCTTCTTTTGACTTTTTCCTCTTTCTTATCATTGTATTTCTTCTTTTCGGGCACTCCATTCTTACATGACCCTGCTTACCACAACCATAACATTTATAGTTAAAAGAATCAGATTTTTTTCTCATACCTTTTGTGTTTTTCTTTATCTTGAATCTTTTTCTTGAGAAATTTGTTGAACTTTCTGACAAGCAGTCCAAGATTTTCACTTTCCTCCTCTGATTCTTGACTTCTTTCTTCAATCTTGAGTGCTATACTTCTACCTTTTTTCTCAGAGACTTCTTTCTCATTGAATCTGTTAATTTCCATTTCATGTTCTCTGAGTTTGCCAAACAAGGAAGCTGTTGTCATGACGGATAAGTCTTTTGATTCTGATATTGTTGTGACCTTAGGCTGCCATGACTTGTCAAGACATTTTAGAACTTTAATATTTAATTCTTCTTTATCAAAAGTTTTACCTAAGCCCATTAGATGATTGATGATATGAGTGAAGCGCTTCTGCACATCTGCAATACTTTCTCCAGTTTGCATTTTAAACAACTCATATTCTCTTATGAGAGTATGTTTTCTGGCTCTCTTTACATCAGTTGTTCCCTCATGAGTAACCTCAAGAACTTCCCACATTTCTTTGGCAGATTTGCATTGGGAGACCCTGAAAAACTCATCCATATTTAGTGTAGAAGTAATTATGTTTTTAGCTGTACAATCACTTTGAACTTTTTTCTTTTCTTCATCATTTAAACTAGACCATTCTTTTTCAGTAATTAATGGACCATTAGCAATTACATCCCAAACATTCCTATCAATATATTTAATAAAGATCTTCATCCTAATCTTCCAAAATGGATAATCTGTTCCATAAAACAGTGGAGGTCTATTAATAGAAGCCCCCTCAAAAAAAGGTAATTTATTTTTAGCCATAAAAGATTTGGACCGAAAGCCTTGAGTATTTTTCTAGACCCTTACTCTGATACCAATTGTTAGAAATGTAGGCTGAGATCAAGAGGGGGGGGGGGTGAATTGATCTTTGAAAGATTTTCGCAATTTATAAATTATTTATTTCAAAGGTTAAGATTTCTGACCAGTTCTTGAATCACACACAACAAGCAATCAAAATAAAAACAGTGACAGAATTAAAAAGAGAAAGGTTTAGAAAGATACAACTGAGATTTATACTGGTTCACCCAATCCCAGGGCTACGTCCAGTTTCCAGCCAAATTCCAGCTGGGTTCCACTAGATTGAAGGTTTTACAGATTACAACTCTAATCTCACACTCAATCTATCACAAGAACCACAATTCCAGGTCCTGCACCTAAACCTTCTCCAAGAACCAAATTCCAGTTCTTGACCAACCCTGCAGCCAAATTCCAGCTACAGAAACCAGTGCCCACAATTCCAGGCACCCACAATACAGTAAAAGAAAGTAAAGAAACAAATAGAAGAAACTTAGAACGCTCAAACCAGATTTATGCAGTTTTGCAGTATGTGTTTCTTCTTCAAAAGAATGCAATTTTGCCTCAAGAAAGAACTTTAATGAACTTCGCGTGATTCTCTCTTGAAAGTAGGACTTATGATTGCTTGATTGATTGCTAAAAGATGTCTCTTAAAAAGTTTAAGCAACTCTATTTATATAGAAAATTTTCAAAACTACTGGTTTATTTCATCTGTTAAAATAATCTTTTAATCTGTTAAAAGTCTTGTTTTAATCTGTTAAAACTTCTTTTAATCTGTTAAAACGTTCTTGATTATTTTCCTGATTTGTTTTAACTGATACGACACCGTTTATATCAATTAAAAATCTTTGTAAAAAATCTTCCAAACTAATTTAATCGATTGATTCGTCTTTCAACCGATTGAAATACTGCAAAATATTCTTATAAACTTTTCTAAGTGATTTTAACTGATAACAATTTGTTTAATCGATTAAAACGCAGTTTAATCGATTAAAATTATTCTGATCGATCAAAAACTCATTCTGATCGATCATAAACTCATTCTGATCGATCATATGCTAGATTACATCGATCAAACAATACTCCAAGTGGTTTTAATCGATTGATTCGAAGTTATATCGGTTAAAATACATCCAGAACACTTCCCTGAACATTTTAAGTGATTTTAATCGGTTATTTCGAAACTATATCGGTTAAAACATCGATGTAAGGTTTTCAAAACTTCCTTTAATGAAAACAATCGATTATTTCGAAAACATATCAGTTAAAAACCTGTTACAAAAGTGTTAAGAACATTTTAGTTGATAAAGCTTATATTCTATTAGTTAAAATAGTTGATTAAAAACTTTTAACAAAATACTTTGTTTTTAATCGTTTGAACATTTTTTAGAGGCATTTGCAAAATCTTTTAAATGAAGAAACCTTATGCAGTAGAAAGATAAAAATGAGCAGACTCACTAATCCCATTACCCTTTTGTCTAAGTGACCTTTGACTACCACAAAGTAGCCTTTGACTTCATTTTTGACTTCATCAAATCAACAAGATCTTTGCCAAAGTATTTCAATAAGATCTTCATCACTTTCAGTGGTGAAGCAGGACATGTAAAGACCGAATGTCCAAATAAGAAGAATGAAGAAAACAAAAGCAAAAAGTTCTTCAAGAAGAAAGCTTATATTGCTTGGGACAACAGTGATTCAAGTTCGGAATCAAGTGACTCGGAAGTAGAAGCAAATATTTGCTTAATGGCAAATGACAACATATCTTCCAATTTTGAGGTAAGTGATTCCGACTCATCTTCTAGTGATGATGATAATAACTATGATGAACTGCAAAATGCTTACAATGAATTATTTAGTGCCTTTAAGAATTTGAAAAATGAATATAAAGTTGTGAAGAAGAGTTTAAGTAGATCCGAAAAGGAAATTGACTCATTAAAAACTAAAATCACATGTTTAGAAGAAAAGGAATCTTTAGAAACGAAAATTGTATGTTTAGATGAGAATGATGATAAGAACTTAGCATGTGAAACTTGTAAAGAGTATGAATATGACATAGATATTCTTAATCATCTACTTGATAAAGCCGAAAAGGAAATAAGGATGTCTATGTGGTATCTTGATAGTGGATGCTCAAAGCATATGACCGGTGATAAAACGAAATTTGTGAGTTTCAAAGCTAAAGAACAAGGATATGTAACTTATGGGGACAACAACAAAGGGAAAATTCTTGGAATTGGAAATATAGGTGGTGCAAACACATTGGAGATTAAGGATGTGCTTCTTGTTGATGGACTAAAGCATAATCTCCTTAGCATAAGTCAACTATGTGACAAAGGATTTAAGGTAATCTTTGAAAGTAAATTTTGCACCATACATTTGATAGATTCCGAAAGTGTAGAATTAAAAGGCATTAGGCATAACAACATATACTTGATTGATTTGGATTGTTTACATGATTCTAGCATAACATGTTTGGTTGCTAAGGAAGAGAACCCTTGGTTATGACATAAGAGAGCGACTCATATAAATATGCATCATTTGAACAAATTGATTCCAAAAGACTTAGTTATTGGTTTGCCTAAGTTAAAATTTGAAAAAGATAGATTGTGTGATGCATGTCAAAAAGGTAAACAAGTAAAATCATAATTTAAATCAAAGAATGTCATTTCCACTTCAAAACCCCTAGAATTATTATATTTAGATTTATTTGGACCTTCTAGGATAAAAAGCTTTGGTGGAAATTATTATGGCCTTGTGATTGTTGATGATTATTCTAGATATACTTGGACATTTTTCCTAACTATGAAAAGTGAAGCCTTTAAGGTCTTTAGAAAATTTGCAAAACAAATTCAAAATGAGAAAGACTTAAGAATTAAAGTTTTAAGAAGTGACCATGGTGGTGAGTTTCAAAATGAAAAGTTTGAAAGTTATTGTGAAGAAAATGGAATATTACATAACTTTTCTGCTCCTAGGACTCCCCAACAAAATGGTGTAGTTGAAAGGAAAAATAGGTCATTAGAGGAACTTGCTAGAACAATGTTAAATGAATCTAATGTTCCTAAATATTTTTGGGCTGATGCGGTTAGTACTGCTTGTTATGTTTTGAATAGAATGCTCATTAGGTCAATTTTAAAATCAACTCCCTATGAATTTTTAAATGGTAGAAAGCCTAATGTTGCTCATTTAAAAATATTTGGATGTAAGTGCTTTGTGTTAAATAATGGAAAGGACAACTTAGGAAAATTTGACTCAAAAGCTGATGAGGGCATTTTCTTAGGTTATTCATTAACTAGCAAGGCTTACAGGATGTTTAATAGAAGAACATTAAATATTGAAGAATCTATTCATGTTACCTTTGATGAAATTGTAGACCTTGGGGGAAATCCTCTTGAGTCAAATAGAGAACTTGCAGGTGATGATGAGTATATAAGAGAGGCTCTTGATGAATTATATTTGGAAGAAAATGAGCCTTCTCAAACACCTGAATTAGCAAAAGAATGGCAATCACCAAGAGGACTCTCAATGGACAATATCATTGGTGATATCTCAAAAGGGGTAAGAACTAGAAATATGACTAACTTCTGCATGTCTGTAGCTTTTGTGTCTCAGATAGAACCTAAAAATGTTGAGGAAACACTTAAAGATGAACAATGGTGCATAGCAATGCAAGAAGAATTTAACCAATTTGAAAGGAATCAAGTCTGGGAATTAATCCCAAGGGAAGAATCACATCAAGTTATTGGAACCAAATGTGTATTTAGAAATAAACTTGATGAAGATGGAAACATAACAAAGAATAAAGCCAAACTTGTTGTCAAAGGCTATTTTCAGGAGGAAGGTATAGATTATGATGAAACTTATGCTCCTGTTGCCAGGTTAGAGGCTATACGCCTACTTCTTGCTTATGCATCTTTGATGAAATTTAAATTATATCAAATGGATGTTAAGAGTGCATTTTTGAATGGTTTTATTAAAGAAGAAGTTTATGTGGAGCAACCCCCTGGATTTGAAGATTTTAGTTATCCTAATCATATTTTTAAATTAAAGAAAGCATTATATGGGTTGAAACAAGCTCCTAGATCTTGGTATGAAAGGCTAAGTAGTTTCCTAACTTCAAATGATTTTTCTAGAGGAAAAATTGATTCTACTCTATTTATAAAGAAAGTTAAAGAACATATCTTATTGTTCCAGGTATATGTTGATGATATTATTTTTGGATCAACTGATAATTTGTTATGTGTAGAATTTGCTAAGATAATGCAGGGAGAGTTTGAAATGTCTATGATGGGAGAATTGACATTCTTCCTTGGACTTCAAATCAAGCAACTTAAAGATGGCATTTTCATCTCTCAAACCAAATACTGCAAAGAGATCCTTAAAAAGTTTGGAATGGACATCTCAAAGGAAGCTAACACACCCATGGGAACTTCATGCTATCTAGACAAGGATGAATCAGGTTTGGAAGTTAATCAATCTATGTATAGAGGTATGATAGGTTCACTGTTATACTTAACTGCAAGTAGACCTGATATTATGCATTTTGTCTGTGTGTATGCTAGATTTCAGGCTTGTCCAAAAGAATCTCACCTAATTGCAGTAAAACATATTTTAAAATATTTAAAAGGAACTACTGGTTTTGGTTTATGGTATCCATATGATGCTTGTACTAGTTTAATAGGATATTCTGATGCTGATTATGGTGGATGCAAAATTGATAGAAAGAGTACTAGTGGGACATGTCATTTGTTTGGTTCATCCTTAGTATCTTGGCATTCTAAGAAACAGGCATGTGTTGCTTTATCTACCACTGAAGCTGAATATATTGCAGCTGGTAATTGTTGTGCTCAAATTCTGTGGATGAAACAACAGCTAGCAGATTATAGTATATTTCTAAATGACATACCTTTAATGTGTGATAATACGAGTGCAATTAATCTTACTAAGAATCCAGTAATGCACTCTAGGACTAAGCATATAGAGATTAGACATCATTTTTTGAGAGATCATATCAGCAAAGGAAACTGTAAAATAGAGTACGTTGATACAAAGCATCAATTAGCAAATATTTTTACTAAGCCTCTTCCCAAGGATAGATTCTATGATCTTAGAAGAGACTTAGGGATATTAGAAATAGCTTAAATTCTGCTTAATTAGACAGTTTTTGGATGGTTGTAATGTTATAATTCATTATGAAGGATGTTAATAGATTATCATGTATATAAACCTCAAAAATTTGATGAACTCTCTGGAATAATCGATTAATTGGAGTTATAATCGATTATCTGCACCCAAGACACCCAAAACATGACATTTCTCTCTGGATTAATCGATTAATTCGCCCATTAATCGATTAAAATCAGTATTAATCGATTAACAACTCAAATTAATCGATTAAATGGGTCTGGAAGTGGTTTAATCGATTAATTTGAGTTTTAATCGATTAAACCTGGAAAGTTTGGATTCCTAGCCGTTGCCAACGGCTCTTTTGACCCTTATTCACTTTCATATGACTGTTGGAGATGCTTGGCTATAAATAGGGACCTCCATTTCACTTCTACTCACTTCTATCTCTTGAAATCAAGCTTTCTTGCCTCATTCTATCAATCTTGCCTTCTTCTCACTTAACTTGTCCTCTTAAATCTTCTTGTTACTCTTCTAATCCTTCAATGGCCTCATCTTCTCGTGCAAAAATCCCCACTAGAAGAAGATCTGCACCCTCATCTCATCCCCATCCTAATTCTGTAGAAGGATGGATCTTTGATGCAGAAGGCCGACAAGAATTTCTGTCCTATTGGAAGGAACATGGTATTATTTCTCCTAAGTTCCTTATTGGTGAGCAGTTCATCAATAGGGGATTCAACTTTCCTAATCTCCTTGAAATTCAAGGAGTTCTCCCTTTCATCCAAATGCAAGGTACGTATTATCCTGACTTAGTTAGGGTATTTTACTCTAGGTTCAAATTTAGAGATCAAATTGCTACCTCTCGAGTAAAAGGTGTCACAATTATTCTTGATGATGATATTTGGGAAAATGTTGCCCACTTTCCTATTAGAGAAGATGCTATTAACGTGTATGGTGAGTTAGATGATTTTGACAGGATCATGGCGTACCGTTCTTTTCTACAAAAACCCTCCATGGAGATTAGGCGTCTCCTTCTAGCTGGACCTTTGAAGAAGGAGGAACGCATGATTTTATGTCTACTTGTCTGGATCCTATGTCCCCAGGCTACGAATCATGCTCAATGTTCTTCAATTGATCTTCGTATTATTCATGCCATAATGAATAATGAACCTTTAGATTGGGGCGTTCTTGTCACCATGACTATGTTAAAAGCCAAACACCATCCCACCTTCAAAATTCCATATGCCCTCCTTGTCTCTCGCATTCTTGAATACAAAGGAGTAAATGTTGAAGGTGAACAAACAGTACGAATGAATAACTTAAATTGCATGCTGGACAACACATTAATCCAACTTGAAATGGTGCGTGTCAACGATATTTATGTTCACAAGGATGACGTTCCAAACGAATGTGACGATAATGAATATTCTGATGAAGATATGCCTCCTGCTGCTGAGTTTCCTTCTGATCAAATCCAAAGTGTTGGAACTTCCTCTGCTCATCATGAAACCCGACAATCTATGAAAGACATGCTATCTGATATCAATCAGAGGATGTAGGCATTCTTCACTCTTTCTGGAGTACGACATGAGGAAATAATTCGCCGTATATCTGATGTAGATGATAAAGTGTGCCATTTAGAAAATAGATTTGATGCACACTTTCATAGTGATGATAGTGAAGAATTTTAAATTTTCTTTTTATTTGTAATGTATTTTCATTTCTGAAATAAAATGTGGTGTTCTTTTAATGCTTCGATTGAGGGGGAGTTATCTCCAAGTTATGCATATTTTGAGGGGGAGCTCTTATGATTGTTATAGAAGAATTCTTTTTGATTTTAATCAAAATAGGGGGAGAAATATTTAAAGCCGACTATGATTGATTTTAAATATTATCTGGTATGTTTAATGTGTTTGTTAGTATTACAGATAAAATAGGTTATTATAAGGCTTTAAAAGAAAATTTTGATCATCATCAAAAAGGGGGAGATTGTTGAATATTCAAGGACTTGATGTTGAACTTACATGGACATGAAGCTTGTTGATTTTGATGATGATTCAAGAACACAAGAACTTAGAGAGTTGAAGACTTGTTTTATAGTGTAATAACTCTGTTTTAATTAGTTTGAGTCTGTAATATTAGAGTTTAAGATAGCCGGTACATAGTCTGCACTTTAGAAGCTTCAAAAACTCAAATTTATCTTTTTGCCTCGGCTTTTATCGATTAAATGGTCAAATAATCGATTATTACAGTGAGAAAAACCATTTTCTGTATCTGTTCACTGTAATAATCGATTAACACACCTGTTAATCGATTAAAACAGTGAGTTTTGGGGTTTTGTTGATTTTGACTCTGTAATAATCGATTAAGACTTCATTTAATCGATTATTTCAGTCAGATTTTGATTTTCAACTTCAAATCAACCCTATTTTCGAAAACCCTAATCCTAAGACTCCTAGGTCCGAAAATCCCAATTCCCAAACCCTAATTTCTCTACTTAAGCTTCTCTATGGCACTCAGAAAAGAAGAACAACTTTTTTCAAACAAAAGTTAAGTGCTGTGAGTGCCAAAGAACTGTTTGTTGGAGGAAAAAGGGGCTTTTGAAACCTGGTGTGGGCTAGAAGCGATAAGAATCACTAAGTGGAGTTCTTAGTGGATTGTGTGTTGTGCCGTCTCTGGGGAAAGTTGTTCTTCTAATCTCTTGTGGGTTTCAAGAGAGGTGTTTTCTTTACTTTATCTTTTCCATTGTAATCTGTTTGTAACAACTTTGATTATAGTGACAACGTTAATCCTCTGTTTGAGTGATTTGCAACTGGACGTAGGGTCTTTTGATCCGAACCAGTATAAATCTCCTGTGTAAGACTCTATCTCTATCTTATTTACGTTTACACAGATTTTTAATCGGTAAAATTTGGGGAAAATTTTGAAAACCTAATTTTTGTTAAGAAACCAATTCACCCCCCCTCTTGGTTTTTGTGCGTCCATGCGAACATTCCGCTGCGCGATTCTAACAATGCAATCAAATGCAACAAACAAATGCACATACAATTCACTCATCCACGAACATGTGAGAAGTCATTTTAATCATGAGGTAGGGTGTTCCTGCAGAAAAGTGCATTGGCAAGGGTAGGTTCTAACTGTTCTCACCAAGGCTTAGGCCCCCAAGGTGCCCCCATTATAGGGTCCCCACTTTCCAGCCTTCCGACCATGCTTAGCACTAAGTCCATAGTCAATCTTTGTGCCAAAAGAGGAAGGTTATCACCTTGAGTGGTGGTTTCCGATCATACCGGTGGGCACATGGCCCTCACTACAGCAAACCATACCTGCAACTCACTCCCTATGGATTTCTCACTTGCCCTCGGGTATAAAGGGAACTGTTGTGTGCAAAGGTTTGTATACAATTTTTATTTCAAACAATTGCATAAAATAAACAAACAACAGTTATTAAAGCCAAGCAATTAAAGCATGTTATAATACAACGTAGGGTAAAAGCGAAATTTCTTAGTTTAGTTATTAAATTGGCCCATCACTAAATGGGATCAACTCTCTAGGCTATCCCTAGCGGAGTCGCCATCTGTCACTGCCGTCAAAAGAGGCGGTCGGAGCGACGCGATGGTTCTGACTTCCCATTTTCGTGTTTTATATGGGTGAGGTTACAACGCCTTTAGGTTGTCCGATAACTGGGCTGAACCTAAGGGCAAGGTTTTTGAAAGGGCGTTCTTAGATTGTCCGATAACCGGGCTGACCTAAGAACGAATTTGAAAGGGTTCTTATGGAGTCGTCACCGATATTTTTACTAGAAACATCGAAAAAAGGGATAAAAGGAGTTGGTTTTTTCAAAAACCAACTTTGGTCATTAAAACCAGAGTTGGGTAAGGGAGTTAGTTACGTGTAAGGGAGGTATTAGTTCCCTTACGACGCCCCTTTCGGGTTCCCTATGATAGACCAATTATTTCATAAATAAACTTTTGAAATGACGCTTTTACCCTTTTATTTGCAGAATTAAAATGATGATTACATGGCCCTAATTAATGCATGTACAAATAATAAAGCGATAAAAGAGAGGGAGGGAGAATGAATAAACCTCAGAAGCAAGCTTTGATTAATTCTCTTAAAAAATAGGGTGCGTTTTGGCAGCCCTTCGCTCTTGCAACGTCGAATTCTCTCTCGAAAATACTATAAAAAGCTCTCTTAAGCACTCTGAAACTCCGAAAATGCTTTGGAGGGGCTATAGGAAAAGAATTTTGAGAAGTTGCAGGAGGAAAGGTGGAAGAACTATGTGAAATGAAGGGGATGGCACCCCCTATTTATAGGGATTCGCGCCTGTCAGGTCAAGACGACGGTCTCGACTGGCAAGGTCGAGATGGCGGTCTTGCCATTCGGGATGGCGGTCTCGCCATTCGGGATGGCGGTCTCGCCATTCGGGATGGCGGTCTCGCCATTCGGGACGGTGATCTCGCCATTCGAGACGGTGGTCTCGACTTGAATAAGTGACGAGATGGCGGTCTCGTTTGGCGAGCAGCGGTCTCGACTTGCCAAATGGCGAGAAGGCCTTCTCACTAATCTAGAGGGGGGTATCGCCAATGGTAAGTGGCGAGACGGCCGTCTCGCCAAACGAGATAGCGGTCTCGACTTACCATTGGTCAAGACGGCGATCCCGAAAAGCGAGACGGCAGTCTCGACCCCTGAAGGCGAAAATCCTTATTTTTTTACAAAAAAGCCTTCCTACTCTAATATAGGGCCTAATAGTCTCTCCTAGTGGCTTTTTAGGCTCTGTCCATCTTCGAATATGAGGTCTTCTACTCTTATTTTGAGGGTGGACAAGATTTGGGGTCTACATTTACCTTTTAAACAAGCTTCACAGATTTTGTCTTTCAAGTTTTGAAGCTTAGGCAGTCTAAAAACTAATTCTTTAGAAATTAATTTTCCAAGATGATTGAGATGAATATGTGCAAGCCTTCTATGCCATAACCAAGATTCTTCTTCTTTATTAAGAAGACAACTTTGAGATGAGATAGAATGCTTGATATCTAGCATGTAGATGTTGTTTAATCTTTTACCAACTAGCATTACTGTATCAGATTTTGGCTCACAGATTAGACAGATTTCTGGTTTGAAGATAATCTTGTGACCAAGATCACATAATTGGTTTATGTTGATTAAGTTGTGCTTGAGACCTTCAACAAAAAGAACATTGTGAATGGTCACGGTCTCACCATCTCCTATGTCTCCAGATCCCAAGATTCTTCCCTTGTTATTATCTCCATATGTTACGTGACCTCTAGTCTTCAATCTCAGTTTCTGAAATTTGGAAATATCACCTATCATATGCCTTGAGCATCCACTGTCCAAGTACCAAAGTGATTCTTGTTGTTGTTCCTGAAAAATCAAGCATCAAGTATTTGGTACCCTTAAATAATTTGGGTCCTTAATGGTTAATTTTTCTGTTTAACATATTTTGGAACCCTTTTCATTTTTCCCTGTGGCAGAAGATGTTTTCTAATATGAAAATTTTTTATAGTATGCCCTGTTTTCATACAATAGAAACAAGATGAGAAGGGAGATGATGTTGATTTTCTGAAAGAGAAGAAATTCAAATCCATGTGGGGCATGGACGTCATCGGACCCATTGAGCCCAAAGCATCTAATGATCACCATTTTATCTTGGTGGCCATTGACTATTTCACCAAATGGGTAGAGGTAGCATCGTACGCACACGTGACTAGAAAAGTGGTGACCACATTCATCAAGAGGAATATTCTATGTCAGTATGATATTCCTCATCGGCTCATTACTGATAATGGGACCAATTTAAAAAACAATATGATGGAAGAGTTATGCCAAGATTTAAAGATTCAACATCACAACTCCTCTCAATACCGACCCAAAATGAACGGTGCAGTAGAGGCAGCCAACAAAAACATCAAAAAGATCATCCAAAAGATGGTAATAACATACAAGGATTGGCATGAAATGCTACCCTTTGCCTTGGACGGATATCGAACTTCTGTACGGACCTCCACCGGGGCCACCCCGTTCTCCCTCATATACGGCATGGAGGCTTTGTTTCCAATAGAAGTTGAAATACCCTCCCTAAGAGTTGATAAACATACAAGGATATGAAGCTTGAAGATTTTGATGATGATTCAAGAACAAAGGACTTAAAGACTTGAAGACTTAGAATCATGTGTATTTACTTGTAATAACTCTGTTTTGTCTTTTTGAGACTGTAAAATTAGAGTCCAAGATAGCTAGCACATAGTCCATCCTCTAAAACCTCTAAAAGTTCATTTTTATCAAAAATACACTGTGATAATCGATTATCACTCAGGATAATCGATTATCCTGCACTCAAAATCATTTTTCTGAAAAAGATCTCTGTGATAATCAATTATCACTCAGGATAATCAATTATCCCAGCCAAATAATCGATTATTCACCCAGATAATCAATTATCACTCAAGATAATCGATTATTTAAGTCTGTTATGAGTTTTGAAATTCAAATCTGGACCACTTTACGAAAACCCTATTCCCAATTCTTATGTTTTAAAAAATCATCATTTCCCAGACCCTATTCTCTCTACTTAAGGTTCTCTATGGCTCTCTGCAAAAAAACAAACCTTTTTCATACAAAATTGAAGAGCTGTGACTGCAAGAACTTTCTGTAGGAAAGAAAAATGGGCTTTTGAAAGCCTAGTGTGGGCTAGAAGTGATAAGAATCATTGAGTGGGTTTCTTGGTGGATTGTGTATTGTGCCATCTCTAGGAAAAGTTGTTGTTCATCCTTTGTGGATTCAAAGGAGGTGTTCATCTCTTGTGTGACTCAAGAGAGGTGTTTCAATTGGTGGATTGTGTGATTATAGTGACAACATTAATCCTCTTTTTGAGTGATTAGCAACTGGACGTAGGGTCTTTTGATCCGAACCAGTATAAATCAACTGTGTAATCTTCAAAACCCTAATTTTTGTTTAAGAAACCAATTCACCCCCCCCCCCCCTCTTGGTTTTTGTCCCTAAACACGAAAATTCCGTTGTGCGATTCTAACAAGTGGTATCAGAGCTTGCTTTGATAGTCATTCAAATTTCGAAAAGGGCCGGACAAAATCAAACATTTGCCAAGGGTGCTTCTATCAATAGACCTCCACTTTTTGCAGGGCAAAATTATCCTTTTTGGAAAGTAAGAATGCAAATATTTTTGGAGTCTGTTGATAGGGGTGTATGGGATGCAATTTTAAATGGTCATTTTATTCCTAAAGTTACTGAAAATGGAGAAGAGGTACCAAAACCATTTTCTAGATGGTCGGCTGAAGAAAATAGAAAAGTCCAATATGATGTTAGGGCTAGAAATATAATTTCATCTGCTTTAACCTTTGATGAGTTTTACAGGATATCTGTTTGTAAGAGTGCTCAAGAAATGTGGGAAATGTTAAGAGTAACCCACAAAGGTACCGATGATGTTAAAAGAGCAAGGAAAAAGTCATTAATTCAAGAATATGATATGTTCCGGATGCAACAAGGAGAAACATTTTTTGACGTCCAAAAGCGTTTCACATATATTGTGAACCATCTCACCAAGATAGGTAAGATTTTTCATATTGCTGAATTAAATGTAAAAATTCTTAAATCTTTGGATAGGAAATGGCAACCAAAGGTGACGGCCATCACAGAGTCACAAAATCTTGCTACCATGTCTATGGCGGCTCTCTTTGGAAAGTTAAGAGAGCATGAACTTGAAATCGGAAGGCTAAACGATGAAGAAGGCCAACATCAAAAGAGAAATCTAGCCTTCAAAACTGAAATTTCTAAAAGCAAGAACAAGAAGGAGGAAGAAGATTCAGAAAATGAAGAAGATGAACACTTAAGTCTTATGATCAAGAAATTTACAAAATTCATGAAAGCCAAAGGGAAGCAACCTTTCAAAGGTAAGCGAAAGGTAAAAGAAAGTTCTTCCTTAAATTTTAAATGTTATGGTTGTGGTGATACATGGCATGTAAAATCTGATTGTCCAAACAAGAAAAGCGATGATTATAAAGGAAAGAAGTTCTTCAAAAAGAAATCCTATATCGCTTGGGATGATAGTGACTCAAATTCAGAGTCAAGCGATTCGGAAGTTGAAGCAAACATTTGTTTGATGGCAAATGACAACATTTTTTCCGATTGTGAGGTAAGTGATTCCAAATGTTCTTCAAGTGATGATGAAAATGATTATGATGCTTTACAAAATGCATATCAAGAATTATTTAGTGCTTTTAAGGATTTGAAAAATGAATATAAATCTTTGAAAAAGAATTTGAATAAATCGGAAAAGGAAGTAGAATCGTTAAAATAAAAAATAGTGATTTTGGAGGAAAAAGAAAATAAAGAAATAGCATGTGCATCATGTAAAGAATATGAATATGATATTGACATCCTTAGCCACTTACTTGATAAAGCTAAGAAAGAATTGAGTGATTGTTATAAGGATAAGGTTATTGTACAAAATAGAGAAAATTGTCATGTTCCATTGAAAAAGCCTAAAAATAGAACTCGAAGAATATGGGTTGAAAAAGGATCTAAATCTTCTCAAAATAAAAATGTATCATTTTCAAGAATTACACCTAATGCTGGCTTCTATTTTATGAAACAAGGACATACATCAAATAGGTGTAAAATTAAGCATTTTGGTGTTCCAAAAGGAAAATATGTTTGGGTTCCTATAGTTAAATGATTTGATTGTCTCTAACCCCAAGGACCCAAAAGTTATGGGGACAATGGATAGATTATTATGTTCTTGTTTTGTAGGAAACTTCCAAATCCAAGAAGTCTATGTGGTATCTTGATAGTGGATGTTCAAGACATATGACTGGAGACAAAAAGAAATTTGTAAGTTTTACAAAGAAAGAACAAGGGTATGTGACCTATGGGGACAACAACAAAGGAAGAATCCTTGGAATCGAAAACATTGGTGGTGCAAATACCTTGGAGATAAAGGATGTGCTTCTTATTGATGGACTAAAGCATAATCTCCTAAGTATAAGTCAAGCTTGTGATAAAGGATTTAAGGTAATTTTTGAAAGTAAGTTTTGCACCATTCATTTAAAGGATTCCGAAAATATAGCATTAAAAGGTATTAGGCATAATAATATCTATTTGATTGACTTGGATTGTGTATCTAATACTAATATAACATGCTTAGTTGGTAAGGAAGAAAATCCATGGTTATGGCATAAGAGAGCGGCTCATATAAACATGCATCATTTAAACAAACTAATATCAAATGACTTAGTTGTTGGTTTGCCTAAGCTAAAATTTGAAAAAGATAGATTATGTGATGCATGTCAAAAATGTAAGCAAGTGAAATCATCCTTTAAATCTAAGAATGTTATTTCCACATCAAAACCTTTAGAACTTTTACATTTAGATTTATTTGGTCCATCTAGGACAAAAAGTTTTGGTGGAAATTACTATGCTCTTGTAATTTTTGATGATTTTTCTAGATTTACTTGGACTTTTTTCTTAACTTTAAAAAGTGAAGCTTTTAAGGTCTTTAGGAAGTTTTCCAGGCAAATTAAAAATGAGAAAGACTTAAAAATTAAAGTGTTAAGGAGTGACCATGGTGGAGAATTTCAAAATGAATCATTTGAAAATTACTGTGAAGAAAATGGAATTTTGCATAATTTTTCTGCACCTAGAACTCCCCAACAAAATGGTGTAGTAGAAAGGAAAAATAGGTCACTAGAGGAACTCGCTAGAACAATATTAAATGAATCAAATGTTCCTAAATATTTTTGGGCTGATACTGTAAGTATTGCATGTTATTTATTAAATAGGATGCTTATTAGGCCAATCATAAAATTAACTCCCTATGAATTGTTAAATGGTAGAAAGCCTAATGTTTCTCATTTGAAAATATTTGGATGTAAATGCTTTGTTTTAAATAATGGAAATGATAATTTAGGAAATTTTGACTCAAAAGCCGATGAGGGCATTTTCTTAGGTTATTCACTAACTAGCAAAGTTAATAGAGTTTTCAACAGAAGAACCTTAAATGTTGAAGAATCTGTGCATGTCACCTTTAATGAAATTGTAGACCTTGAGGGAAATCCTCTTAAGTCAAATAAAGAACTTGCAGGTGATGATGAGTACATAAGAGAAGCTCTAGAAGAAATGTACTTAAATGATAATGAGCCATCTCAACCAACTGAATTGGCAAAAGAGTGGCAACCACCAAGAAGACTTTCAACGGACAATATAATTAGTGATATTTCAAAAGGGGTAAGAACTAGAAATATGACAAATTTTTGTATGTCTATAGCTTTTGTTTCACATATTGAACCCAAAAGTTTTGAGGAAGATCTTAAAGATGACCAATGGTGCATTGCAATGCAAGAAGAACTAAATCAATTTGAAAGAAACCAAGTATGGGAATTAATTCCAAGAGAAGAATCTCATCAAGTTATTGGAACAAAATGGGTATTTAGAAACAAACTTGATGAAGATGGAAATATAACAAAGAACAAAGCCAGACTTGTTGCTAAAGGTTACTGTCAAGAGGAAGGTATTGATTATGATGAAACCTATGCTCCTGTTGCCAGGTTAGAGGCTATATGCCTACTTCTTGCTTATGCCTCATTGATGAAAGAGGTTTATAAAAGAGGAAGTGCATTTTTAAATGGGTTTATAAAAGAGGAAGTATATGTGGAACAACCCCTTGGATTTGAAGATTTTAAATATCCTAATCACATTTTTAAATTGAAGAAAGCTTTATATGGTTTGAAACAAGCTCCTAGGTCTTGATATGAAAGATTAAGTAGTTTTCTAATTTCAAATGATTTTTCTAGAGAAAAGATTGATTCCACCATGTTTATTAAGAAAGTAAAAGAACATATTCTGTTAGTGAAAGTATATGTTGATGATATTATTTTTGGATCAACTGATAATTGCTTGTGTGAAGGATTTGCTAAGATTATGCAGGGTAAATTTGAAATGTCAATGATGGGAGAAATAACATTCTTTCTTGGACTTCAAATTAAGAAATTTAAAGATGGCACCTTTGTGTCTCAAACCAAATACTGCAAAGAGATTCTCAAGAAATTTGGAATGGACACTTCAAAGGAAGCAAACACACCCATGGGAACATCATGCTATTTGGATAAAGATGAATCAGGTTTGGAAATTAATCAATCAATATATAGAGGTATGATAGGTTCTCTATTATACTTAACTACAAGTAGACCTGATTTTATGCATTCTGTTTGTGTGTGTGCTAGATTTCAAGCATGTCCAAAAGAATCTCATTTAACCGTAGTAAAACAAATTTTAAAATATTTAAAAGGAACTACAGGATTTGGATTATGGTACCCATTTGAAGCTTCTCCTAGTTTAATAGGTTATTCTGATGCTGATTAAGACAGTTATAAAATAGATAGAAAAAGTACTAGTGGAACATGTCATTTGTTAGGATCATCCTTAATATCTTGGCATTCTAAGAAACAAGCATGTGTTGCTTTATCCACAACTGAAGCTGAATACATTGCAGCTGATAATTGTTGTGCACAAATCCTATGGATGAAGCAACAATTAGAAGATTTTAGTATTTTTCTAAGCAATATTCCTTTAATGTGTGATAATACAAGTGCTATTAATCTCACAAAGAATCCTGTTATGCATTCTAGAACCAAACACATTGAGATTAGGCATCACTTTTTAAGAGATATATGAACTTAGGAGAGACTTAGGAATATTAGAAATAGTCTAAACTCTGCTTAACTGACCAATCTTTGCATTTTGTACTGGAATAATCGATTATATAGGGCAATAATCGATTATCCTGTGTCTAATACATGATAAATTGTTAATCTCTCTGGAATAATCGATTATCTTGGGTAATAATCGATTATTGAAGCTTAAATGAGTGGTTTATGAAAAATCTTTCTGTAATAATCGGTTATTTGGAGTAATAATCGATTATCTGTACCAAAATTGACCAAAATCAGTAATTTCCCTCTAGAATAATTGATTATACAGCCAGATAATCGATTATCCCTGCATTTGAAGAAATAATCGATTATCAGAGGGTGATAATCGATTATCCTGCGACATTAGAGATAAACTAGCCGTTTGAAGTGGCTATTTTTGCTTTAATTCTCCTCAAACTAGTTGTTTGCTTTAATTCACGCAGCACCATACCCATTTTGGTATAATGGTTCCTTTCTCATAAAAGTCACCGTATACCTTAACACACTTGTTTCTTCCTTATGGAAGATTACAAGTGCACTTGGGCCTCTTTCGCCTTTGTCTTAAGGATATCTAATGCCCCCTAGAATGAATGTATTTATGCATGCATTAGTGCAAAAAGGCGTCAGATGTTCAAAGTGAGATAACTTTTGACTGGAATGTCGGATTTGGACACACAACATATCAAAACGAAGAGGAAAGAGTGAAGAACAAGAGACAAATACCCATAGGGGATTTGGCCCAACAATTTTCCCGAAAAATGCTCCTAAGACCCATTTTTTCAGATATTTATTAAGATGATGCGTATGCATACTTTTCTTATGCATTTATTTTCTCTCTTAGTTTTTCCACTTATGAGATGATGCGATATGAATTATACGACTTTGTCAAAATCTTTTTATTCAAATTCATTATTTTGTTTTTTTATTCGAATTATTTGATTTATTTGTTTTATTTGATTTATTACCGTTTATCTCTTCTGTCGGACTGCGTGGCTACTTAGCTTACAAAGAACCTGAAACCAGGCTAGCTAAAAGGCATACTATTCGAGATAAGGGTGTTTATTGTGAAAAGATTTTTTTTTGAGGTATTTTCTGTTTTTCTGTTGTATAATTATGTTATGCAACAATCAAATGCAGCAAATAGATGCATAAACAATTCACTCATCTGTGAACAAGTAGGACAATGTTTTTAATCACGAGGTAGGATTTTCCTGCAAAAGAGTGCATATTCAGGGTAGTTCTAAATTTTCTCACCAAGGCCAGGCCTCCAAGGTGCCGCCATTATACGGTCCCTGTCGCCGCCGTCTGTTCCGACGTCTAGGGACATCTCGAACGTTTATGCGAGCGGTCACGAAAAGATGGTTTAGACTCGCGTTTTTTTTAAATGTGTTCATTGCTTCCGAGGTGCTCAACAACTGAACTATCCTCTAATAAAAGCAAGGTTTCGAAAAGGGGTTCTTATGGAGTCGCCACCAATGTTTTGACCGTAAACATTGGAAAAGGATAAAAAGGCATTGATTTTAGTAAAAACCAACTTGGCCATTATAACCAGAGTTGGGTAAGGGAGTTAGTTACGTGTGGGGAAGGTGTTAGCACCCCCACAACGCCCCTTTCGGGTTCCCTATGACGGATTAATTCATTTAAGTGAAGATTATAAGAAATTACAAGATTACCCTATTTTATTGCATAATATTTAAGAAATGACTATTTACATTATTTTATTTTATATTGCATACATAAAGCAATAAATAAAGCAGTAAATGAGAAGAGAAATGAAAATAACCTCCGTAGCAAGCTTTGTATTGCGAATCTTTAATCGTGAGGATGCCTTTTGGCAATCCCTCGCTCTACAAAGACTCTCCTCTCCGAATACAATACCGACTCTACTAAATTTTACAGAAGAATCGAATGCTGGAATGTAATTCCTTAACTGATTGTTACCTTATTAAGGCAATCAGAGAGTTCATTCAAAGTAGGAAGAGAAGACAAGTACTGGGAGTTGTCTGGGGTGTGGAAAAGTGGCAAATGAGCCTCCAATTTATAGTTTTCGCAGCCTGGCAACTTGGGACGGTCGTCCGGGGCCTGGAAAACAGCGATGAGTGTCTGGAGAAGTTGGGACGGGCGTCTGGGATTTGGGACGGCCGTCCCATTCAAATTTGGGGCTTGAGACGCGCGTCTCAACTTTGGGACGGGCGTCCCACTTGGTCAGGGTAACTTGGGACAGCCGTCCCACATTTGGGACGGCTGTCTCAACTTGTTTTGGCTAGCTTTCGTGTTATGGGACCCCCGGGAAGCTTTCCTTTCTTTATTCGGACGTCGATTGATGCCGATAGATGCCCATTGAAGCTTTATCTTCGTATAGGAAGTCTTCTTGGCCTTTATCGAGATGCCAGGCGAGCTTTATCTTGTTATAGGAAGTCTCCTTAGCCTTTATTGAGAGACCGGGCAAAATTAGGGGTCTACAGCTGCCCCCCCTTCACCTGCCTGGCTAATTTGTTGGCTTAATGTGCCGACGAAATTAGTTGGTAGGGGAAGGTGTTAACCCTTTTGCCCGGTTATCCTTCAAATGCTCCTTTGCTGATCCTCCGGATGATAAATATTTTTGATAGGTACCAACCCCTATCTGGTTTGAGCCTTACTTTATAAGGCTCTGGTGAGTACTTACCCTCACCAGGTATGAGTCTGCATTTCACTAGACTCTTGTGGGTACCTACCCCCACTAGGTATGAACCTTGTTTTGCAAGGCTTTGGTGAGTACCTACCCTCACCTGGTACAAGTTTGCATTTTGCTAAACTCTTGTGGGTACTTACTTCCAAGGTGCTCAACACTTGAACTATCCTCTAATAGAAGCAAGGTATTTGCAACCCATTTTTTTGTAATGCTATGGTGAGTATTTTACTCTACTTGATGCATTTTGCTAAGTTTTGATGAGTACCTACCCTCATCCGGTACGAAACCTTATTTTATAAGGCTCTGGTGGGTACCTACCCCCACCTGGTACGAATCTGCATTTTTTAGATTCTGATGAGTACTTACCCTCATCTGGTATAAACCTTGTTTTATAAGGCTCTGGTGGGTACCTACCCCTACCTGGTATGAATCTGCATTTTGCTAGATTCTGATGACTACCTACCCTCATCCGGTATAAACCTTATTTTATAAGGCTCTGGTGGGTACCTACCCCCACCTGGTACGAATCTGCATTTTGCTAGATTTTGATGAGTACCTACCCTTATCCGGTATAAACCTTATTTTATAAGGCTTTGGTGGGTACCTACCCCCACCAGGTACGAACCCCGTTCTGCAAGGCTCTGATGGGTAGCTACCCCCACCCGGTACGAACCCCGTTCTGCAAGGCTCTGATGGGTACCTGCCCCCACCCGGTACGAACCCCGTTCTGCAAGGCTCTGATGGGTACCTACCCCCACCCGGTACGAACCCCGTTCTGCAAGGCTCTGATGGGTACCTACCCCCACCCGGTACGGGAAGGCTCTTGTGGGTACCTACCCCCACCCGGTACGAACCTCGTTCTGCAAGGCTCTGATGGGTACCTACCCCCACCCGGTATGAACCCCATTCTGCAAGGCTCTGATGGGTACCTACCCCCACCCAGTATGAACCCCGTTCTGCAAGGCTCTTGTGGGTACCTACCCCCACCCGGTACGAACCCCGTTCTGCAAGGCTCTGATGGGTACCTACCCCCACCTGGTACGAACCCCATTCTGCAAGGCTCTTAGGATGCAATTTTTGATAGTCCATCCTATGGTCATCTGGTTATGAAGATGTGTTGGCGGCTTACTGTTTCTGATCATGCGCCTATTCCGTAGGGAGTGATTGATTTTTATTTTTGACTTTTCTGTTAGTCATCCGGTTTTACCGGGATTCTTTGTTTTTGGCTTTTCTTTTAGCCATCCGGCTTTGCCGGGGATTCTTGTTTTTGGCTTTTCTTTTAGCCATCCGGCTTTGCGGGAGATTTACTGTTGGTTGCCTCTTATTTTAGGCAGGAATTTTCTGGGGATTTGTTGATTTCTTGTTGATTGTGCCTCTTGTTTTTAGGCATATGCTTCAATAGTGGTGAAGGCTTTATACTTGTTGTTTTTCGCCTCTGAATAGGCTGATGTTCTACTTGAGGATATTTATTCTTGATAATACCTCTGAGTAGGCAAATGCTTTTTGGGAAGCTTTGTGCTTGTATTGCCTCTTGCATAGGTTGATTTCCCATTTCTTGGGGATATCGACTCTTTGCTTGCCTCTGAGTAGGCAGAGGCTTTCTTGGGAGTGAAGGTTTTGCCTTTCACTGGGGATATTCATATTGGGTGTTATAGGCGAATAACTCCCTGAGGATATGAATTTGTATTTTGCCTCTGTTGTAGGCTCACTGGGGGATAATTTTTCTTTTTGGTGGTCTGCCGGGGATTTGATTGTTTTCCCGGAGATCTATTTTGACTTGCCCCCTAGGGGGGAATGGAGTTTTTGACTCCTTTGTTTTGAGCTGGCTTTGCCTATGCTCTTATTCCTGTTGGGGAATGAGTTTTTATCTTTTTCTCGCGATTTGTATCTCTTTTTCACGATTTGGCTTTTACATATGTGCGCCTTTTTATGCACATTGGCTTTTTCTTTGGATGAAAAGATATCTTTTTTCTCTTTTCTTTTTGGCAATCCCAGGGACTTTTATTGACTTCCTGGGGATCCAATCTTTGATGATTTTTTATGATGGAGTCTTGAGCTCCTGGTCTTTTGTGAAGCTACTATTTGAGCTGGAAGATGGAAATTTTCTTGTTTTCCTCTTTTTGTAGACTTTTCTTGATATGTTTTTACTTGGAGATTTTTATTTGGCCCTTTTTCGTTGTGGCCTCTATTAGGGAATGAAAGTTTTTCTTTTCTTTCTTTTTGTTGCCCCCTAGTGATATGGAGGATTTGTCTCCGTATTTTCTTTGATGGACTCTTGTGTAGTCCTTATTCTCCTTTGGGGAATGAAGCGGAGATTCTCGCATGAGTGTGCTTGATGACTCATGTGGTGATGTCGTT
Organism: Sphenostylis stenocarpa; assembly: GCA_963425845.1. Classification (NCBI taxonomy): domain Eukaryota; kingdom Viridiplantae; phylum Streptophyta; class Magnoliopsida; order Fabales; family Fabaceae; genus Sphenostylis; species Sphenostylis stenocarpa. The sequence continues at coordinate 101,014,689 of OY731403.1, forward strand.
GAGTCGTGAGGTAATCTTTTTATTTTTCCTCTGGAGTAGGCAAGGGTCCTCTTGGGGATGATCAAGCATTTCCGTTGGCTTTTCTGTTTTGATGGCTTCCTTCTTTCTTGGATGGAAGGTTAGAGCTGGTTTTCCTGAAGCTCTTTATTCTGCTGGAATAATTTTGTTGGAATAGTCTTGATTTTGCCTTTTTCTTTCGCGACTTTGATCTTTATCGCGAGTTATTTGAAATCTGGCTTTTTAATACATCACGTGTGCATTTTATTTTATAATTTTTGTACACGTGGGCTTTTTGAAGTGAAAATAGAAATAACAACTTTTATTTATTACTTCTCTTTTTTGTGATACATTCAAGAATTTTTCAAATTACTAGAAAATATCTAAAAAAATCTCCTAATCATCTGCCTCTAGACTAGAATGGGAGGATGGTGCTGGCAAAGGGATGCGGCGGAGTAGGCGGCGTTGGAACCTTGCCTGAGTCTGGACCAGATTCTCAATTTGACGGTCCGTCCTGTCTTGCCTCATGGTCAGCTGACTAAACTACTGTCGTATGAACTGGAACTCTCCTTCCATGTAAGCATGCTCATCGTCTATCCGTCGGTACAAGCCGGCAAAGTCTGGATCATATGACTGCTGCTGGGATTCCGAAGTCGCAGGGATGTCCTATGGCGTGTCGAAATCGCGCATATCCAGCGAAATTGAGATTATGGGGTTTAAGATAAACCCTGATCCCTGTTGACTAAGGATGCTCATGTGGACCAACATCCCTCCGCTAATCGGCTCTGGTTGGAGGCTAGCTGGGAGGTCTTCTCCGTCAGTGCATCCCCAATATTCAGCTAAAGGGGTGAGGAAGGGGGCCACCATGATGGCTCCTGCTGAGCCGCGGGTTCCGTAATCTTTTACGGCTTTTAGGAAGGCATATCCTGGGTTGCATCGAAGCCCTTGATGCATACAGTAGACAATGAAAAGGTCAGCCAGCGTTACCTTCCCTTGGCTTTCCTTCCGGCTGTGTATAGTCCCAGCTAGCAATTTATGGCATATGCGGAGCGGAGGAGAGAAAGATGCGCCCTTCAGGTGTGATGACAGAGTATGAGCTCCAGTGATATCCTTCCACATGCTGGTGGTGGTGAGAGCAGCAGGTTTTTCCAGATATGCGGACCGATATTCTGGTGTTCTTGTGTCCGCTCGTTAGCAGAAGCCCATTATGACGTTAGAGTCATCCAGAAAAGTGGTCCGGTAGGCCCCATCCATCCAGTAGGAGACGACTTGAGTAGGTGGAACTCCGGGAGTTGTGGACGACATTTCCGCCAGGCTGACAGAAGCAAGGAATTCCAGCGTAGCAGTACGGTGGATCCGGGTAGATGGCTCACGGAGCAGAAAGTCCCATCCTATGTTGTGGATGAACCTTCTGACGTCTTGATCCCAGCCAAATGTAGCTAGGATTTCAAAATCCAACCGCAGCATGGGATGCCAGGAAAACTGTTGGACATTTGCTAGCCGCTGTTGATGTGTTTCTGCCAGTAGAGTGTTAGTGACGGGAGTTCCTCTAGTAGAGGTCCTAGTGCGTTTTCTTCTGGATGAGGCTTCTCCATGCTCCATTGTATATAGTATTCACTTAAGGATGCTAGAAGTGTGTAGAAAGGGAGGAGAAGCAAGATAGAAAGCTTGGAATGGGGTACCAAAGGCAAAATCCGCGCCTAACATATATAGGAAGCGCCAGGGAATTTGGGACGGCCGTCTGGGTTGGGACGGCCGTCTCACTTGAAATTTTGCTATATGGGCAACCAACTGAAGACTGGGACAGTCGTCTCACTTGGGACGCGCGTCTCAATTGAACATGGCAATTTGGGACGGCCGTCTCAAGCTTTTTGAGTTGATTTTTATGTTTTTTTGTTGAGAAGGAGGATAGGACTCCATTCATTGATGTTTTAATGCATGTAATGTTTCATGATATGCATCCTATGATCTATTTCAGTTAATATTTCGAAAGTTTTAACTGATGTGCTTTGACTTTGGGCGCATTCTTGGTGCTGTACCTTTCTGTCATCATGTTTCTTGATTAACAAGCTTGGCTGTACCTGATTTGCCGTCTTGGACTTTTCTTGCTATAGCCGAAGAGCAATCTTTTGTTCATAGGGTAACTGCCATATCAATGCCCCCCTTCCTTTCCTTAGGGATTTCAACCTTCCTATTCATCACTATATTTCCACATTCCCCTTTATTACTTGAATGCTTTATAGTGATATGGTCAAGAGAAGAGAAAGAAAAGGATTTACAACAAGGACTTGTGTTTTAGAGGGATATTTTTTGTAATAGAGGTTTCTGTAAGAATGGCTAGCCAAGGTTGGTCTGTGTTTAGGCTAGTTTAGGCAAACGTTTCGTTCTTATGATGTGGCGTCTTTACTTTACTGATATGTGGTGCCTTTTTGTAATTGATTAGCTTTCCTAGCCCGCCCTTTCGGGTTTTCAGCCTAGGATGTTATGCTTATGTCCTAACTTTTGTCTAGGTTTCCCTTTTTGTATTTATTTTTTAGGAATACCTAGCGGACTTTTTGTAACCCTAACTTTTTCCCAGGCTACCCTTTATTATTGTTCGGGTCTCCTGCCGGGTTTACCCTAACTTTTGCGCAACCCCTTTTTGTGGGTTTCCTGCCGGGTATTTTGCCCTTTTATTTTCTTGTCTTGGCCTTTGGCCTTGACGGGCTCTCCTTTTTTGTATATATATATATATTTTTTTTTTTTGCACAACATTGTTGAAACTTGATTTTATCGAGATAATTTTTATCCGTGTTTCTAGTTAATCAATCATATTTGACTTTGCTTTGTGACACTTTGATTGTTCTGACGCATTTGGAACAAAACGTCTATCTAAACCTTGTTTATTAAAAATGGGGTATAGACATATTTAGCGAGAAAAGAAGCAGATAGTAAGAATAACATTCTTTTGTAATTTTGGGGAAATGTGTGCCCTAGAAATGCTCGAGGGTCGGGCATACCCCGAGGAGTGATCTCTAATAGTCACTAGGTTTACATCCCTTAGAATTGGAAGAAGGACACCTAATGACTAACGTTACCCTTTGCGCTAATATCCCTCCTTTTCGGAATATCATCTTTGAGGGATAAGACTTCCCTGTTTTCTGTATGGATTGATCTTTCGTGGGGTCCTACCCTAAACCATACTTTAAAAGATTATCTTTGAAATTCGATGGCTCTTTTATTCCTTGAGCATTCTTTCTGAGCCCCTGTCCTAGGCGATATCCATATCTTTTCATCATATGGGCCACCTTTGTATTACTGGGAAGTCTTTCTATGTTGGCAATTTCGAGTGCTTGAAAAGATGTTTCAAGAGCCTTTTCAGCCGCATCCACATATGGTTGGACAGACGGTTTGCTGATTAGAAAGTCTTCTTCAGCTTGAACTGTGACAAGTTTATCATTTGTCACAAACTTGACTTTCTGGTGGAGCGTTGAAGGTATTGTCTTAGCGCTATGAATCCAAGGTCTACCAAGGAGACAACTATATGCTGGCGTGATATCCATCACGTGGAAGTCTATGTTAAAGATAGTAGGGCAATTTGGATTGGTAGACTAATTTCTCCTACTACTTCACGTCTTGATCCATCAAAGGCTCGAACAATTGTATTACTCGGGCGCATGTGGGTTCCTTGCACTGTTATCTTATCAAGTGTGCCTTTAGGCATGACGTTTAAGGATGACCCATTATCCACCAGGACTTTGGAAATGAGATATTCCTTGCATTTGACAGAAATATGCAAGGGCTTGTTGTACTCACTTTGTCTTATGTACTGGAGTAACTCATTTGTCTCCTCCTTGGATTCTTTTTCCTCTTCGGCCTTATTTTTTGCCTTATCTTTAGGAATATTATCTTGTAATTCCTTGGGGGAGTATATTCTTCCGCTTCTCGTCATGCCCCCAATACCGGCTATGTTGGAGATGTTTTGATTAACTGGTAATTCTTCTGAGTATCTCTAAGGTACAACTTTATTCGATGAATAAGGGAAAGGACGAGGCATGAATAAATGTAAAGGCGTTATTGCCTCTTCCCTTTTATCAATTGGAATAACCAACGGTGCTTGTTTATTATCATCTTTGGGTCTATCGACCGTTGTAGAGATTTTGATGACGAAAGGCTTCTTTTCCATTTATTCTGATTTATGGAAAACACATCAATTAATCCTTCCTTTTTATTATCTTTGTTATTAAAATGAGGAGGGATGTATGAATGTATGCAACTTATGAATGCAATAGACAGTTTAAGGAAAAAATGCTTTTTATTTCAACTAGAAAGTGTTTATCCTTCTATACAATGCTTTGAAGCAAGTGTTGACAAAAACGGAGAAGCTTGAAGAATCCTATAGGTAAATTAGGCTTTCTTTGTAATTCATCTTCAGCTGTTCTCACATGATTTCTGAGCGTCTTGATTTGCTCATGTACCGCCTGGCTCATATCTTCACTATATCGACGAGCCTCTTTTATCTTTTCTTCTAGATGAACGATCAAGGCATGCTGTTGGTCAGACCTCTCTTTTACTTGGTCTCTTTCACGAAGTAATTGACCATACTGAGCTAATCCATCTTTTTCTTTATCATGTAGCTCATCCATGTCTTCTCTGTATCTTTCAGCGGTTTCCCACCACTTTTGTGCTTCTGACCGAGTTTCTGCTAGGTCATCCTGTATTAACTTGATCGTTTTTGCCTGTTCTGCAAGCGCACTCTCAAGATGTGCTATTTCGTCACTCATGTCCCGGAATAGACTATCTTGTTCAAGCCTCGAAATTTTCAATGCTTGTTTAGTGTCTTCTTGATAATCAGCACAATCATTCTTAAGGCGCTCTATTTCATTGTCCTTCTTTTTACATTTCCTTTTTAGACTGTCTATTGTAAGGGTTGCTTCTTGCTCTTTTTCTTCGAAGGCCCTTAGCTGAGCTTCCATGACTTCTACCCTTTTATTTAAGGCATTGACCTGCAATTGTAGCTCTTCATTAACTAATGTTGTAGTGAATGTAGCAGATGGTTGGGGTATCCTTCTACTCTTCCTCCATTCTTCATATTCGTGGGATGTAGACACCTGAACCTTTCCAAGTTCTTTATCTCCTGTCGCCGTCGTCAAAAAGAGAAGCGGTCGGAGCGACGTGATGGTTTCGACCCTCTTGTTTTCGCATTTTTTATGGGTGGTTACAATGCCTTTAGGTTGTCCAATAACCGGGCTAACCTAGGGCCGAGGTTTTCGAAAGGTCGTCCTTGGGTTGTCCGATAACCGGGCTAACCCAAGGACTAATTTTTGAAGGGTTCTGTGGAGTCGCCACCGATGTTTTTACCGGAAACATCGGAAAAGGAGTTTAAAAGGCGTTGGTTTTCGAAAAACTAACTTTGGTCAATAGAACCAGAGTTGGGTAAGGGAGTTAGTTACGTGTAAAGGAAGTGTTAGTTCCATTACGACGCCCCTTTCGGGTTTCCTATGACAGGCCAGCTATATTGTTAATAAATAAACCAGAAAAACACGCTTTTGCCCTTTTATTTTGCGGAATTAAAATATTATGACTACATGGCCCTATCTATTGCGTAATTTAAATAAAGCGGTAAAAGTGGAGAGGGAGAATGTAAACCTCCGAAGCACGCTTCTTCTATTAATTCTCTTTAAAAAAGAGGGTGCTTTGTGGCAACCCTTCACTCTACAGCGCCGGAAACCTCTTGAAACGCTCAGAAATTACTCCAAAGATATTCAGAAGCTCCGGAAATGCGTCGGAGGGATTCTAGAGAGAGAAATCCTAGAGAGAAGGAGGAGAGAATGCTGTCTGGTGTGTGGAAATGAGGGGAGGGAGCCCCTATTTATAGGTTTTCGCGCCTAACAGTGGCGAGACCGCCGTTCTCGTCTGACAGGGTTGAGACTGCCATCTCGTCCTTCGCAGGTGGCGACACCGCCGTCTAGGAAAGCGAGACCGCCATCTCGCCATTCACAGGTGGCGAGACTGCCGTCTCGTTTGGCAAGACGGCGGTCTCGCCATTTGCATGAGGCGAGACGGCGGTCTCGATTTTGAGACGGCGGTCTCATCCCAAAAAGGCGAGAAACCTTATTTTTGTGCCAAAAATCCTTCCTATCCTAGTATGGGGCCTAATAGTCTCTCCTAGTGGCTTGTTAGGCTTCGTCCATCTTCGAATAAGACGTCTTCTACTCTTTATTTGGAGGCCGGGCAAGATGTGGGGTCTACATCTCCTATATAGACTGGTCTTTCCCATGCTTTCCGGACAGCGGATACTTCTTCAAAGCTATGGGAGTAATGGCATACACTCAGCCCTCTGAGCTCTTCTTGAGTTGGCACGGTCTGGGTTCTCATGAGTTGTCTCATAGCTATTGTCGCCGTCGTCAAAAAGAGACGCGGTCGGAGCGACGCGATGGTTTCGACCCTCTTGTTTTCGCGTTTTTATGGGTGGTTACAACGCCTTTAGGTTGTCCGATAACCGGGCTAACCTAAGGACTAATTTTTGAAGGGTTCTGTGGAGTCGCCACCGATGTTTTTACCGGAAACATCGGAAAAGGAGTTTAAAAGGCGTTGGTTTTCGAAAAACCAACTTTGGTCATTAGAACCAGAGTTGGGTAAGGGAGTTAGTTACGTGTAAAGGAAGTGTTAGTTCCTTTACGACGCCCCTTTCGGGTTCCCTATGACAGGCCAACTATTTTGTTAATAAATAAACTGGAAAAACACGCTTTTGCCTTTTATTTTGCGGAATTAAAATATTATGACTACATGGCCCTATCTATTGCGTAATTTAAATAAAGCGGTAAAAGTGGAGAGGGAGAATGTAAACCTCCGAAGCACGCTTCTTCTATTAATTCTCTTTAAAAAAGAGGGTGCTTTGTGGCAACCCTTCACTCTACAGCGCCGGAAACCTCTCGAAACGCTCAGAAATCACTCTAAAGACACTCAGAAGCTCCAGAAATGCGTCGGAGGGATTCTAGAGAGAGAAATCCTAGAGAGAAGGAGGAGAGAATGTTGTCTGGTGTGTGGAAATGAGGGGAGGGAGCCCCTATTTATAGGTTTTCGCGCCTGACAGTAGCGAGACCGCCGTTCTCGTCTGACAGGGTCGAGACCGCCATCTCACCAAACGAGACCGCCATCTCGTTCTTCGCAGGTGGCGAGACCGCCGTTTGGGAAAGCGAGACCGCCGTCTCGCCATTCGCAGGTGGCGAGACCGCCGTCTCGTTTGGCAAGACGGCGGTCTCACCATTTGCATGAGGCGAGACGGCGGTCTCGTCCCGAAAAGGCGAGAAACCTTATTTTTGTGCCGAAAATCCTTCCTATCCTAGTATGGGGCCTAATAGTCTCTCCTAGTGGCTTGTTAGGCTTCGTCCATCTTCGAATAGGAGGTCTTCTACTCTTTATTTGGAGGCCGGGCAAGATTTGGGGTCTACATCTCCTATATAGACTGGTCTTTCCCATGCTTTCCGGACAGCGGATACTTCTTCAAAGCTATGGGAGTAATGGCATAGACTCAACCCTCTGAGCTCTTCTTGAGTTGGCACGGTCTGGGTTCTCATGAGTTGTCTCATAGCTATTGTCGCCGCCGTCAAAAAGAGAGGCAGTCGGAGCGACGCGATGGTTTCGACCCTCTTGTTTTTGCGTTTTTTATGGGTGGTTACAACGCCTTTAGGTTGTCCGATAACCAGGCTAACCTAGGGGCGAGGTTTTCGAAAGGTCGTCCTTGGGTTGTCCGATAATCGGGCTAAGCCAAGGACTAATTTTTGAAGGGTTCTATTGAGTCGCCACCGATGTTTTTACCGGAAACATCGGAAAAGGAGTTTAAAAGGCGTTGGTTTTCGAAAAACCAACTTTGGTCATTAGAACCAGAGTTGGGTAAGGGAGTTAGTTACGTGTAAAGGAAGTGTCAGTTCCTTTACGACGCCCCTTTCCGGTTCCCTATGACAGGCCAACTATTTTGTTAATAAATAAACCGAAAAAACACGCTTTTGCCCTTTTATTTTGTGGAATTAAAATATTATGACTACATGGCCCTATCTATTGCGTAATTTAAATAAAGGGGTATAAGTGGAGAGGGAGAATGTAAACCTCCGAAGCACGCTTCTTCTATTAATTCTCTTTAAAAAAGAGGGTGCTTTATGGCAACCCTTCACTCTACAACGCCGGAAACCTCTCGAAACACTTAGAAATCACTCTAAAGACACTCAGAAGCTCCGGAAATGCGTCAGAGGGATTCTAGAGAGAGAAATCCTAGAGAGAAGGAGGAGAGAATGTTGTCTGGTGTGTGGAAATGAGGGGAGGGAGCCCCTATTTATAGGTTTTCGCGCTTGACAGTGGCGAGACCGCCGTTCTCGTCTGACAGGGTTGAGACCGCCGTCTTGCCAAACGAGACCATCGTCTCGTCCTTCGCAGGTGGCGAGACCGCCGTCTGGGAAAGCGAGACCGCCGTCTCGCCATTCGCAGGTGGCGAGACCGCCGTCTCGTTTGGCAAGACGGCGGTCTCACCATTTGCATGAGGCGAGACGGCGGTCTCGATTTCGAGACGGCGGTCTCGTCCCAAAAAGGCGAGAAACCTTATTTTTGTGCCGAAAATCCTTCCTATCCTAGTATGGGGCCTAATAGTCTCTCCTAGTGGCTTGTTAGGCTTCGTCCATCTTCGAATAGGAGGTCTTCTACTCTTTATTTGGAGGCCGGACAAGATTTGGGGTCTACATCTCCTATATAGACTGGTCTTTCCCATGCTTTCCGGACAGCGGATACTTCTTCAAAGCTATGGGAGTAATGGCATAGACTCAGCCCTCTGAGCTCTTCTTGAGTTGGCACGGTCTGGGTTCTCATGAGTTGTCTCATAGCTATTGTCGCCGCCGTCAAAAAGAGAAGCGGTCGGAGCGACGCGATGGTTTCAACCCTCTTGTTTTCGCGTTTTTTATGGGTGGTTACAACGCCTTTAGGTTGTCCGATAACCGGGCTAACCTTGAGGCGAGGTTTTTGAAAGGTCGTCCTTGGGTTGTCCGATAATCGGGCTAACCCAAGGACTAATTTTTGAAGGGTTCTGTGGAGTCGCCACCGATGTTTTTACCGGAAACATCGGAAAAGGAGTTTAAAAGGCGTTGGTTTTCGAAAAACTGTAACATCCTGATTCTCAATACCCCTGGTTTGTTAAATTTTGACAAAATCTTTGTCAAAATTTTAATAATTAAATTATTAGGAATTGGGTAAAGAAACTGTAGAGTTTTATGTTTGTTAGATTATTTGTGATTTTCTAGAATTTTTCTGGAATTTTTAGAAAATACTTAAAATTGATCCGTTTCGCGGGCAACTGGACCCCTGATAGTAGTTATATGATTTAAGGTTGAAATTTTAAAGAGTATGGATTTAACAATTTTAATTGTCACATTTAGAAATTATTGTTTTCTTTTATGCATTGAGTGTGGGTACATAAATAGTTTATTATGTGTATAAATAGACAAGAAACATATGATGGTTAATATGGTTTGGAGTGATGTTGGAGTCTTAGGGGTTGTGAGTTCAAATCTTGGCAGGAAAATATGAAGATAATTTTTTTTTGTAATGTAATCTGCTGGGCGCATTATGTCTGTTAATCGATTAACAAGTCTTTTAATCGATTAAAACAGAGAGTTTTGTAATCCGCTGGGCGCATCAGAAATGCGCTGAGCAGATTGTGGTTCGAATTCTCTTGCTTACTTGCGGCATGTAATCCGCTGGGCACATCAGAAATGCGCTGAGCGGATTATTAGGTGAAATATTGACTTTAAAAAGACAGAGTGTCATTATTCTGTAATCTGTAACCTAGTTCCTCATTTCTCTCTTTCTCTCAAAAGTTTTCTTACCTTCAAGCGTCATTTTGAGGGAGAAATCTTGGTTTTCTTGAGAAGCTCCAATAGGTAAGTTGATTTATCTCAATCTCCTCTACATTTCTACCGTTTTATTTTTCAAAACGGTGCATTTTCTATTTTTCTCCTCACTTGGCTCAACTTGAATGGATGTAGGAAGAAGGTTATTGTAGGTTTTACACCTAGAATACTAGAATGATGCTTAAAATTGAGGATTAGAAGTTGTTAAGCTAAAAACTTTAAGAGCCCTAATTCGTAGGTACTATTCCTTGAATTTTTGGGACTTGTGTGAATAGAATTAGGAATTGGTATCTTCATGAAAGTTGTAGCCCTTTAAGTTGTCGAAATTTAGAAACTGGTTTTACATTAAACGGATATTGGTAGCTCAAGTTATACCCATTTTACTGTCAAGTGTTCTAGCTGTGACGTTAAGATGTTGCCCTGTTTCAACAACCTCGGTTTTTGAATTACTGGGATTGATACGTATGAAACTAGGACTTGATTCCTTCATAAAAGTTGTAGGAAATTATATCCCCGAAATTTAGAAATTTGTTTCATGTCAATATCTTATTTTTAGCATGAGTTATAGTCAAATTACCAAGGCATGTTCAGAGTGTTATTGTAATTGAGCCCAGTTGGAAATAACCACTGAAAACTGAAAACTGCATCTATTCTATAGGGTATTTGAATTTATTTCCTTCATCAATATTGTAGGTAATTAAGTTATTGAAATTTTGGCTCAAATCTAATACCAAAATAGTTTATATAACTCTAGAAAATTTTGAAATACTGAACCTTGTCCATGGTTGTTATTAGGATTCTTTCTACTCTAAGTGCCTACAAAATAGGATAATTTCTAAGTTAATTGTAAGCTGAATGTGAGCTTAAAATATTATTAGAAATGGATTAAAAATACAAAATGAATTTAAATTCTCATGAGATAGAATCATAGAAATATAAGATTCTAACTAGCATTTTATTACGTATATAGATTTTGCTGAAACACAACATCAAGCTTTGAAAGGAATAAGTGTGAACGTATCAGGTAAGGGGTGGGCTATATAGTAAGGATTACATCATAAACTTGTTTGACCTTATTTGTTGAATTTGTCTAAATTTATGATTGAAAATTTTGATTTCATTATATGCTTGGTTGTGAAAGTGATAATGAATTGCTTACGTGTATGATGGTGTAAAATACATGCTTGGTACTCTATTATGATATGTATTGTCTTTGAGTGAACATTTATATGCATGGTGGTTTTTCATGAGAAAATTCATTGAAAATTAAATTGAAAGAATTGGATGATAGGTTGTGAACCTTTTTTGAACTGTATTGGAAGTTTTCTGCTTGTAACAGGTGATTGGAAATTTTTGGGAAGTCCGTATTACAGGGGAAACTCTGTCAAAATTTTTGAAAAAAAATGTGAATTTCTAAGAAAAACCACTTAGGGACTCATACACTACTCATTTGAAAATGGTGATTTGTGAAATCTGGGGAATCAGAGATTATGGACTCTGAGAATACGATAGGGAGGCCCTGAGGGAGGACTTGAGGATAGGAAGGGTAGTGGTTGGAGGCCCCAAAAGACCCAGGCTCGCCACCTGTTTTCGGGGATCCCACTGTACAAACTCTCCTGTACCTGACTGTGCTCTTACCGTATATCAATGGTCAGTGAGCTACTGGGTTTATATTTGAGCATGGGTCTCAACAATCCCCTGGGTGGATTTTCCATGCCTAGTAGTGTCAACTCCTGGCTACCCCAGTACTGATTTGAGAAATGATTCGGGCCCGCATGCATAAACATTTTAGAAAACATATTAGGATCATGCATCATTAACATCAATCATTTGAAATTTGATTAACTTATGAATGTTTATGATGTTAATTTTAAAATGATGTATGAACTGTTGCTCACCCTCTTGTCTTTCTGTTTTCTTTATTTCCTTTGTGCTTGCGATACTCGTTGGACCTGATCGGTCAATGTTTGAAGAGAGGGGAGATGACACAGATTCCACACCCGATGAATATGACACTCATACTCATTAGCTGGGAGCCACAATGATGGCAACATGTATTGGGATAAACATATCTAAACTTTTATAGACAGTCTTTTGTAGTATATAGACCTACATGGTACTGAGTAGTAGTTACTCTTTTATGTAGTTAGCTGCTCTGTAGGAAGTATCCCCAATGTTGCCCTTAATATTTTGGAGGACTGTACTAGTATTTTATCTATATGTAATTATGAATGTTTACTTTTAGTACTTTTTAAAATGATGAAATGCAAGAATGGATTATTGAAAATTTATATATTGATAATATGTACGAGGGTAAGATTATTATCGGTAAAAAAAAACTTTCTACTAAAAATTATTAATTCTTCTGATTGAGGGTTTATAAGGTAGGGTGTTACAAAAACCAACTTTGGTCATTAGAACCAGAGTTGGGTAAGGGAGTTAGTTACGTGTAAAGGAAGTGTTAGTTCCTTTAGGACGCCCCTTTCGGGTTCCCTATGACAGGCCAGCTATTTTGTTAATAAATAAACTGGAAAAACACGTTTTTGCCCTTTTATTTGCGGAATTAAAATATTATGACTACATGGCCCTATCTATTGCATAATTTAAATAAAGTGGTAAAAGTGGAGAGGGAGAATGTGAACCTCCGAAGCACGCTTCTTTTATTAATTTTCTTTAAAAAATAGGGTGCTTTGTGGAAACCCTTCACTCTACAGCGCCGGAAACCTCTCGAAATGCTCAGAAATCACTCTAAAGACACTCAGAAGCTCCGGAAATGCGTCGGAGGGATTCTAGATGTTAGAATCGCGCAGCGGAATGTTCGCGTGGTCGGACAAAAACCAAGAGGGGGGGTGAATTGGTTTCTTAATAAAAATTAGGTTTTCAAAATTTTCCCCAAATTTTACCGATTAAAAACTGTGTAAATGTAAATATAGAAGAGAAGAGAATCTTACACAGGAGATTTATACTGGTTCAGATCAAAAGACCCTACGTCCAGTTGCTAATCACTCAAACAGATGATTAACGCTGTCACTATAATCAAGTTTGTTACAACAAATTACAATTGAAAAGATAAAGATAAGAAAACACCTCTCTTGAAATCCACAAGAGATGATGAACAACTTTCCCTAGAGACGACACAGCACACAATCCACTAAGAACTCCACTTAGTGATTCTTATCGCTTCTAGCCCACACCAGGTTCCAAAAGCCCCCTTTCCTTGCAACAAACAGTTCTCTGACACTCACAGCACTTAACTTTTGTATGGAAAAGGTTGTTCTACTTTTTTGAGTGCCAAAGAAGAGTTTAAGTAGAGAAATTAGGGTTCAGGAATTAGGGATTTTGAAACTAGGGTTCTTGGGAATAGGGTTTTCGAAAATAGGTTTGATTTGAAGTTAAAACTCAAAATCTGACTGGTTTAATCGATTAAAAGAAGTGTTAATCGATTAAACCAGAGCCAAAAATCAACAGAACCCAAATCTCTCTGTTTTAATCGATTAAAAGGAGGTTTAATCGATTAAACCGCCTGATAATCGATTAAAAGTTGGTTTAATCCATTAAACCAGTGAGTTTTTACAGAAAATGGTTTTTCTCACTGTTTTAATCGATTATTTCCCTATTTAATCGATTAAAGCCGAGCTTGGTTGATAAACTTGAGCTTTTTGAAGCTTCTAAGGTTCAGACTATGTACCGGCTATCTCAAACACTAAAATTACAGACTCAATCTAATTAAAACAGAGTTATTACACTACAAAACAAGTCTTCAACTCTCTAAGTTCTTGAGTTCTTGAATCATCATCAAAATCAACAATCTTCATGTCCATTAAGTGCAACATCAAGTCCTTGAATGTTCAACAATCTCCCCCTTTTTTATGATGATCAAAATTATCTTTTAAAGCCTTGTAATAACTTGTTTTATCTGTCATACTAACAAACACATTAAACATACCAGATAATATTGAAATGCAATTCATGAGAGGCTTTAACTATTTCTCCCCCTATTTTGATTATAATCAAAAGTAACTCTGCAAATAACAATCATAAGGGCTCCCCCTCAAAATATGCATAAGTTGGAGATAACTCCCCCTCAATCAAAGCATCAAGGAAACATCATATTTTATTGCAGAACCAATCATTCATTACAATAACAAGAGAAAATGACAAAAAGAAAATAATCAACAAAATTTAAAATTTTGCACTATCATCATCATTAAAGTGTGCATCAAATCTATTTTCTAAATGACACACTTTATCATCTACATCAGATATACGGTGAATTAACTCTTCATGTCGTACTCCAGAAAGAGTAAAGAATGATTGCATCCTCTGATTCATGTCAGATAACATGTCTTCCATGGATTGTCAGGTTTCATGATGAGTAGAGGAAGTTCCAACACTTTGGATTTGGTCAGAGGGAAACTCAGCAGCTGGAGGCATATCTTCATCAAAATCTTCATTAGCATCACCTTGATTAGGAACGTCATCTTTGTGAACATAAATATCATTGACACGCACCATTTGGAGTTGAATCAATGTGTTGTCTAGCATGCGGTTCAAGTTATTTGTTCTAACTGCTTGTTCACCTTCAACATTCACTCCTTTATATTCAAGAATACGAGAGACAAGTAAAGCATATGGAATTTTGAATGTGGGATGACATTTTGCTTTTAACATGGTCATTGTGACAAGAACGCCCCAATCTAATGGCTCATTATTCATTATGGCATGAATAATACGAAGATCAATGGAAGAACATTGGGCATGATTTGTAGCTCGAGGACATAGGATCCAAACAATTAGATGGAGAATCATGCGTTCCTCCTTCTTTAAAGGTCCAGCAAGAAGGAGACGTCCAATCTCCATGGAGGGATTTCGCAGAAAATAACGGTAAGCTAAGAACCTGTCAAAATCATCTAACTCACCATAAATGTTAATAGCATCGTCTCTAATTGGAAAGTGAGCGACGTTTTCCCAAATATCATCGTCAAGAATAATTGTGACACCTTTTACTCTAGAAGTAGCAATTTGATCTCTAAATTTAAATCTAGAGTAAAATACCCTAACCAAGTCCGGATAATAAGTACCTTGCATTTGGATGAAGGGAAGAACTCCTTGAATTTCAAGAAGGTTGGGAAAATTGAATCCCCTATTGATGAATTGCTCACCAATAAGAAACTTAGGAGAAATAATAGCCCTTTCCTTCCAGTAGGATAGAAATTCTTGTTGGCCATCTGTATCAGAAATCCATCCTTCTACAGAATTAGGACGGGTTCGAGATGAGGGTGCAGATCTTCTTCTAGTAGGGATCTTAGCACGAGAAGATGAGGCCATTTGAAGGATTAAGAGATTAACAAGAAGATTTAGGAGGGCAAGGTAAGTTAGAAGTAAGCAAGATTGCAAGAATAAGGCAAGATAGCTTGATTTCAAGGGATAGAAGTGAGTAGAAGTAAAATAGAGATCCCTATATATAGTCAAGCATGTCTAACGGTCATATGGAAGAGAATAGAGGCCAAAAGAGCCGTTGGCAACGGCTAGAACCCATACTTGCCAGGTTTAATCGATTAACACTCAGAATAATCGATTAAACCAGTTCCAGTCGCATTTAATCGATTATTTCGAGCTGATAATCAATTATCAGAAGGTTTTAATCGATTAATTAACGAATTAATCGATTATTCCAGAGAGGAATACCCTGTTTTCAGTGTTTTGGATGCAAATAATCGATTATACCTCCAATTAATCGATTATTCCAGAGAGGAATGCCCTGTTTTGAGTGTTTTAACACATGATAACCTATGAACATCCTATACCACGAATTATAACATTACAATCATCCAAAAACAGTCAAATTAAGCAGAATTTAAGCTATTTCTAATATC
Organism: Sphenostylis stenocarpa; assembly: GCA_963425845.1. Taxonomy (NCBI): domain Eukaryota; kingdom Viridiplantae; phylum Streptophyta; class Magnoliopsida; order Fabales; family Fabaceae; genus Sphenostylis; species Sphenostylis stenocarpa. The sequence goes on from OY731403.1 coordinate 101,030,437, forward strand.
CCTAAGTCTCTTCTAAGATCATAGAATCTATCCTTGGGTAGAGGCTTAGTAAATATATCTGCTAATTGACGTTTGGTATCTACATACTCTATTTTATAGTTTCCTTTGCTGATATGGTCTCTCAAAAAGTGATGTCTTATTTTTATATGTTTAGTCCTAGAATGCATTACTGGATTCTTAGTAAGATTAATTGCACTCGTATTATCACACATCAAAGGAATGTCATTTAAAAATATACTATAATCTTCTAACTGTTGTTTCATCCACAGAATTTGAGCACAACAACTACCAGCTGCAATATATTCAGCTTCAGTGGTAGATAAAGCAACACATGCCTGTTTCTTAGAATGCCAAGATATTAAGGATGAACCTAACAAATGACAAGTCCCACTAGTACTTCTCCTATCAATTTTACATCCACCATAATCAGCATCAGAATATCCTATTAAACTCATACACGCATCAGACGGATACCACAAACCAAAACCAGTAGTTCCTTTTAAGTATTTTAAAATATGTTTCACTGAAATTAGATGAGATTCTTTAGGACAAGCCTGAAATCTAGCACACTCACAGACAGAATGCATAATATTAGGTCTACTTGCAGTTAAGTATAACAGTGATCCTATCATACCTCTATACATAGTTTGATTAACTTCCAAACCTGATTCATCCTTGTCTAGATAGCATGAAGTTCCCATGGGTGTGTTAGCTTCCTTTGAGGTGTCCATTCCAAACTTTTTAAGGATCTCTTTGCAGTATTTGGTTTGAGAGATGAAAATGCCATCTTTAAGTTGCTTGATTTGTAGTCCAAGGAAGAATGTCAATTCTCCCATCATAGACATTTCAAACTCTCCCTGCATTATCTTAGCAAATTCTACACATAACGAATTATCAGTTGATCCAAAAATAATATCATCAACATATACCTGGACCAATAAGATATGTTCTTTTACTTTCTTTATAAACAGTGTAGAATCAATTTTTCCTCTAGTAAAATCATTTGAAGTTAGGAAACTACTTAGCCTCTCATACCAAGATCTAGGAGCTTGTTTCAACCCATATAATGCTTTCTTTAATTTAAAAACATGATTAGGAAAACTAAAATCCTCAGAACCAGAGGGTTGTTCCACATAAACTTCTTCTTTAATAAAACCATTTAAAAATGCACTCTTAACATCCATTTGATATAATTTAAATTTCATCAAAGATGCATAGGCAAGAAGTAGGCGTATAGCCTCTAACCTGGCAACAGGAGCATAAGTTTCATCATAATCTATACCTTCCTCCTGACAATAGCCTTTTGCAACAAGTCTGACTTTATTCTTTGTTATGTTCCCATCTTCATCAAGTTTCTTTCTAAACACCCATTTGGTTACAATAACTTGATATGATTCTTCCCTTGGAATTAATTCCCAGACTTGATTCCTTTCAAATTGGTTAAGTTCTTCTTGCATGGCTATGCACCATTGTTCATCTTTAAGTGCTTCCTCAACATTCTTGGGTTCAATCTGTGACACAAAAGCTACAGACATACAAAAATTAGTCATATTTCTTGTTCTTACCCCTTTTGAGATATCACCTATGATATTGTCCATTGAGAGTCCTCTAGGTGATTGCCATTCTTTTGCTAATTCAAGCGTTTGAGAAGGCTCATTTTCTTCCAAATATAATTCATCAAGAGCCTCTCTTATATATTCATCATCACCTACAATTTCTTTATTTGACTCAAGAGGATTTCCCCCAAGGTCTACAATCTCATCAAAGGTAACATGTATAGATTCTTCTATATTCAAAGTTCTCCTATTAAACACCCTATAAGCCTTGCTAATTAATGAATAACCTAAGAAAATCCCCTCATCAGCTTTAGAGTCAAATTTTCCTAAGTTGTCCTTACCATTATTCAACACAAAACACTTACAACCAAAAATTTTCAAATGAGCAACATTAGGTTTTCTACCATTAAACAATTCATAGGGAGTAGATTTGATAATTGACCTAATGAGCATTCTATTTAAAACATAACATGCAGTACTAACCGCATCAGCCCAAAAATACTTAGGAACATTAGATTCATTTAACATAGTTCTAGCAAGTTCCTCTAATGACCTATTTTTCCTTTCAACTACACCATTTTGTTGGGGAGTCCTAGGAGCAGAAAAGTTATGTAAAATTCCATTTTCTTCACAATAATTTTCAAACTTTTCATTTTGAAACTCACCACCATGGTCACTTCTTAAAACTTTAATTCTTAAGTCTTTCTCATTTTGAATTTGTTTTGCAAATTTTCTAAAGACCTTAAAAGCTTCACTTTTCATAGTAAGGAAAAATGTCCATGTATACCTAGAGTAATCATCAACAATCACAAGTCCATAGTAATTTCCACCAAAGCTTTTTATCCTAGAAGGTCCAAATAAATCTAAATGTAATAATTCTAAGGGTTTTGAAGTGGAAATAACATTCTTTGATTTAAATGATGATTTTACTTGTTTACCCTTTTGGCATGCATCACACAATCTATCTTTTTCAAATTTTAACTTAGGCAAACCAATAACTAAGTCTTTTGATATCAATTTATTCAAATGATGCATATTTATATGAGCCGCTCTCTTATGTCATAACCAAGGGTTCTCTTCCTTAGCAACTAAACATGTTATGCTAGACTCATGTAAACAATCCAAATCAATCAAATATATGTTGTTATGCCTAATGCCTTTCAATGCTACATTTTCGGAATCAATCAAGTGTATGGTGCAAAATTTACTTTCAAAAATTACCTTGAAGCCTTTGTCACATAATTGACTTATACTAAGGAGATTATGCTTAAGTCCATCAACAAGTAGCACATCCTTGATCTCCAAAGTGTTTGCACTGCCTATGTTTCCAATTCCAAGGATCTTCCCTTTGTTGTTGTCCCCATAAGTTACATATCCTTGTTCCTTAGCTTTGAAACTTACAAATTTAGATTTATCTCCGGTCATATGTTTTGAGCATCCGCTATCAAGATACCACATAGACTTCTTTGATTTGGAAGTTTCCTACAAAACAAGAATATAGTAAACTTAGGTCCCCACAACTTTTGGGTCCTTGGGGTTAGAGACATAACAATCTATTTAACTATAGGAACCCAAATGAATTTACCTTTAGGTACACCGAAATGTTTAATTTTACATTTATTTGACGTGTGACCTTGTTCATGCAATAAAAACATACTTTTGATGTGGCATTTGAAAATGATGCATTTCTAACCATAGATGCTCTAGTTCCTTTTTCTACCCATACTCTTTTCTTTTTAGTTTTAGACTTTTTCATAGAAACTTGATGATTTACATTATTTTGAGCAAAAACAGTTTTATCCTTCTTAAGATCACTTATTTCCATTTCGGCTTTATCAAGTAGATGATTTAGGATATCTATATCATATTCATGTTCTTCACAAGTTTCACATGCTAAATTCTTATCCTCATCTAAACATACAATTTTCATGTCTAATACCTCTTTTTCTTCTAAACATGTAATTTTCATTTTTAAAGAGTCAATTTCCTTTTCGGATCTACTTAAATTCTTCTTTACAACTTTATATTCATTTTTCAAGTTCTTAAAAGCACTAAACAATTCATTATAAGCATTTTGCAATTCATCATAGTTATTATCCTCATCACTAGAAGATGTGTCGGAATCACTTACCTCAAAATCGGATGATATGTTGTCATTTGCCATTAAGCAAATGTTTGCTTCTATTTCCGAGTCACTTGATTCCGAACTTGAGTCACTGTTGTCCCAAGCAATGTAAGCTTTCTTCTTGAAGTGCTTTTTGCCTTTAACTTCATCGTTCTTCTTATTTGGACATTCGGTCTTTACATGTCCTGCTTCACCACAACCATAGCATTTTATATTTACGGAATAATTTTCCCTTACCTTTCCTTTACCTTTGAAGGGATGTCTTCCTTTTGCTTTCATGAATTTGGTGAAGTTCTTTATCATAAGACTCAGCTCTTCTTCTTCATTTTCCGAGTCTTCTTCTTCTTCCTTTTTATTTTTACCTTTGGAAATTTCGGTTTTGAAGGCTAGATTCTTCTTTTGATATTGGCCTTCTTCTTCGTTTAACCTTCGAAGCTCTAATTCATGTTCTCTAAGTTTTCCAAAGAGTGCCGCCATTGACATTGTGGAAGGATTTTGTGACTCCGAGATGGCCGTCACCTTAGGTTGCCATTTCCTATCCAAGGATTTCAAAATTTTAACATTTAATTCATCAACGTCAAAGATTTTACCTAGTCCAGTGAGATGGTTCATGATATGAGTGAAACGCTTTTGTACGTCAAAGATCGTTTCGCCTGGTTGCATCCGAAACATCTCGTATTCTTGGATTAGAGAGTTTTTACGTGCTCTCTTGACGTCGTCAGTACCTTCGTGGGTCACTCTAAGCATTTCCCACATTTCCTGTGCACTTTTACAAACAGAAATTCTATAAAACTCGTCAAGGGTTAGAGCGAGATGAAATAATATTTCTAGCCCTAACGTCAAATTGGGCTTTCCTATTTTCTTCTGCAGTCCATCTAGAAAAAGGTTTAAGAACGTCAACACCGTTCTCAGTAATTTTAGGAACAAATGGACCGTTTAAAATAGCATCCCAAACGCCTCTATCAACAGACTCTAAAAATATTTGCATACGTACCTTCCAGAAAGGATAATTTTGACCCGCAAAAAGTGGGGGTCTGTTGATAGACGCACCTTCGGCAAAAGTTTGATTTTGTCCGGCCATTTTCGAAAAATTTGAATGACTATCAAAGCAAGCTCGATACCACTTGTTAGAATCGCGCGACGGAATGTTCGCGTGGTCGGACAAAAACCAAGAGGGGGTGAATTGGTTTCTTAATAAAAATTAGGTTTTCAAAATTTTCCCCAAATTTTACCGATTAAAAACTGTGTAAATGTAAATAGAAAAGAGAAGAGAATCTTACACAGGAGATTTATACTGGTTCGGATCAAAAGACCCTACATCCAGTTGCTAATCACTCAAATAGAGGATTAACGTTGTCACTATAATCAAGTTTGTTACAACAAATTACAATTGAAAAGATAAAGATAAGAAAACACCTCTCTTGAAATCCACAAGAGATGATGAACAACTTTCCCTAGAGACGGCACAACACACAATCCACTAAGAACTCCACTTAGTGATTCTTATCGCTTCTAGCCCACACCAGGTTCCAAAAGCCCCCTTTCCTTGCAACAAACAGTTCTCTGGCACTCACAACACTTAACTTTTTTATGGAAAAGGTTGTTCTACTTTTTTGAGTGCCAAAGAAGAGTTTAAGTAGAGAAATTAGGGTTTAGGAATTAGGGATTTCGAAACTAGGGTTCTTGGTAATAGGGTTTTCGAAATAGATTTGATTTGAAATTAAAACTCAAAATCTGACTGGTTTAATCAATTAAAAGAAGTGTTAATCGATTAAACCAGAGCCAAAAATCAACAGAACCCAAATCTCTCTGTTTTAATCGATTAAAAGGAGGTTTAATCGATTAAACCGCCTGATAATCGATTAAAAGTTGGTTTAATCCATTAAACCAGTGAGTTTTTACAGAAAATGGTTTTTCTCACTGTTTTAATCGATTATTTCCCTATTTAATCGATTAAAGCCGAGCCTGGATGATAAACTTGAGCTTTTTGAAGCTTCTAAGGTTCAGACTCTGTACTGGCTATCTCAAACACTAAAATTACAGACTCAATCTAATTAAAACAGAGTTATTACACTACAAAACAAGTCTTCAACTCTCTAAGTTCTTGAGTTCTTGAATCATCATCAAAATCAACAATCTTCATGTCCATTAAGTGCAACATCAAGTCCTTGAATGTTCAACACTAGAGAGAGAAATCCTAGAGAGAAGGAGGAGAGAATGCTGTGTGGTGTGTGGAAATGAGGGGAGGGAGCCCCTATTTATAGGTTTTCGCGCATGATAGTGGCGAGACCGCCGTTCTCGTCTGACAGGGTCGAGACCGTCGTCTCGCCAAACGAGACCGCCGTCTCGTCCATCGCAGGTGGCGAGACCGCCGTCTGGGAAAGCAAGACTGTCGTCTCGCCATTCGCAAGTGGCGAGACCGCCGTCTTTTTTGGCGAGACAGCGGTCTCGCCATTTGCATGAGGCGAGACGGCGGTCTCGATTTCGAGACGACGGTCTCGTCCCCAAAAAGGCGAGAAACCTTATTTTTGTTCCAAAAATCCTTCCTATCCTAGTATGGGGCCTAATAGTCTCTCCTAGTGGCTTGTTAGGCTTCGTCCATCTTCGAATAGGAAGTATTTTACTCTTTATTTGGAGGCCGGGCAAGATTTGGGGTCTACAGCTGGCCCCCCCCTTTACCTGACTAGTCAGCTGTTGGCCTGTTGTGCCAGACATATTGACAGGAAGGTAAAGGAGTTGATCCTCTTGCCCGGTTACCCTTCGGATGTCCCGTCTTGCGGCGGTTGATCTTCTGGGGAAAATGTTGTGTTGTGCACCTCTAGGATACTACTTCTGACGTAGCCGATCCCTTTGCTTAACATGTGGTAGAACCTCAGGATACTCCTTCTGACGATAGCCGATCCTTCGGTTGATGGGTATAAACCCCCCATCAGGCTGGTAGCTGCAGTCCGTTGTGTGGGACTGGATGGGTATGAACCCCCCATCAGGCTGGTAGTTGCAGTCCGTTGTGCGGGACTGGATGGGTATGATCCCCCCATCAGGGTGGTAGTGTGACTTACTAATCCGGTTCGAGCGCAGATCAGGCGCAACGCGTGCGCAGGTTGATAGGTATAAACCCCCTATTAGGCTGGTACAGTCCGCTGCATAGGACTGGTGGTAGTGGCGGCTTACTGTTCAGGTGGCCCATGCGTCGGTCAGGCACTCCTTGTGTGCTGGTTGATAGCTATGAACCCCCTATCAGGCTGGTACAGTCCACTACATAGGACTGGTGGTAGTGGCGGCTTACTGCTCAATCGCTCATGCGCCGGCTCCTTAGGGAATGATTCCTGTGTCGGTAAATGTACTTGGACCTTTCTGAATGGTCATCCGGGTTGTGCTGGGAATTTTGTGGGTCATCCAGCTTTGTTGGTTGCTAGGGATTCTTTTGTTCGACTCTGATTTGGTAGTCAAAGTTTTGTTGGTTGAGGTGATGGCTTGTCTTAATCCTGCCTTTTTCTCGCGGTTTTATCTCTTTTTTCTTGCGATTTAGGATTTTGGCTTTTCTTATTGAGCGTATGCCTTTTTCCTTTTTAAGCTTTTTTGTTACGCTGGCTTTTGCAAAGGGTGGCAAAGAGATGCATGAAATAAAATTTTATTTATAAGGAAATTTTATTACAACCACATTTTATTTAGGCAAGTACCATCCCTAAGGGCTATCATCTGGAGACGATCCGAGGGCGAATTGCTGGTAGAGGTGATACCGGAAGTCCGCTTGCTCTCGGACTTCATCGCGGTATTCTTGTTGGAATGTTGTCCATTCCTACCGCATCACCTGCTGATGCTGATACATCTCCTCTTGCCGAGTGTGGTAGGCTTCTTGCCGCACCGTCATTTGGTCGAACTGCCGGTGCAGATCGTTCATGTTGTGGTTCATGCCGGCGAAATCGTCCGTGTACGGTGGTGGTTGTTGTTGTTGCTGCTGCTGCTGCTGGAATTCGGGAGGTGTGGGGATATCTTGCATCGCCACGAGCCCCTGGAGGTCCAGCGCAAAATCCAGTGTGGGATGGAGGACCAACTGGGTCCCTCGGCGTATCAGCATTCCCATGCTGACCAGGACTGACCCGTTGATGGACTCGGGTCGCAAGTTGGAGGCCAGCTCTTCCCGGCCAGGGCACCCCCATCTTTCTACCAGGGGAGTGATAAGAGGAGCCACGAGGACGGCCCCCGCTGATCTGTTCCCGAAGTCCTTGAGGGCTCTCAGGAAGAAGTAGTCGGGGTTGCAGCGCCGCTTCTGGCTCATGCAATAAAGTACGAAGAGGTCAGGGAGGGATACCTTACCCTGACTCTCTTTCCTTCCATGAATGGTCCCTGCCAGCAGCTTGTGGCAGATGCGGAGTGCTGGGGGAAGTGCGAAGCCCCTCATCAGCGTGGGCAGCGTGGTGGCTCCTGTGAGCTCATGCCACATTTCGGCGGCAGTGAGGTTGGTGGACCGGGAGCAGATGGCCTCACGGTATCCCTGGGTCATTGTGTCCTCGGGCCGGATGAACCCGATGGCCATGTTGAACTCGTCGAGGGTGGTGGTCTGGTATCTTCCACCCATGAAATAGGTCACCATCTTAGTGGGCTGCAGGCCCGGGACCGTGGAGGGGACCTCGGAGTAGGAGACAGAGGCCAAGAATTCTAGTACCGCTTGTGGGTACACATGTGTAGGTGGTGGTTGCAGCAGAAAGCCCCACCCGATGCTGTCTATGTGGGCTCGGACGTCGTCCTCCCACCCAAATTCAGCCAGGATGCTGAAGTCAAGTCTGAGCATCGGGTGCCACGGATAAGTCCGGATGTTGTCGTGGCGGGCCTGATGCTGTGGCAACAACTGAGAGGGATCCTTGGGTGGTGGTGCCGCAGAACTGCTGGCACCGGCCGTGCTCCTTCTCTTTCTGGAGGCGCTTCTACCAAACATGTTGACTAGGGGGGTGCTTGGGAGTGCAAAATCTGAGAAATGGAGGTTTTGGAGGCAAGGAGAGTTGTGAAGAACCCCCCAAGCGCGCCCCCTATATATAGCAAATTTTTCCAGTTCGAGACCACCGTCTGGGAAGGCGAGACGGCGGTCTCGAGTTTCCTTCAAGCCGAGACGGCGTTCTGGGTCATCGAGACGGCGGTCTCGAGTTTGGCTAAGTCGAGACGGCGGTCTCGTTGGTCGAGACGACGTTCTCGTCTTGCCGGGGGACCGAGACGGCGGTCTGGACGACCCAGACGGCGATCTCGAATTTCAGGTTTTTTTTTTTTTTTTTTGAAGAGAAAATAGAACCTGGTTCAAAAACATTTTTATGCATGCAATGTTTTCATGTTTGATGTCCCTAGATCGCCCTAGGGTTAGGCTTAGGTGTTTGAGCTTTTGTCTAAGCAAACAGTTTCCTTTCTTTTTGTATTGGCACTTTTTGGTTTTATTCCTATTTCTTTTTAATGACTAGCTGATTTCCCTAGATCGCCCTTTGGGTTTTCAAACTAGGATATTGTGCTTGGCCCTAACTTTTGTCTAGGTTCCCTCTTTTTGTAATTTTTGGAGAATCCTAGCGGACCTTATTTTGTAACCCTAACTTTTACCTAGGCTACCCTTTATTGTTGTTCGGGTATCCTACCGGGTCGACCCTATCTTTTGCGTAGCCCCCTTAGTGGGTTTCCTACCAGGTAATTTTGCCCTTTTCTTTGGCCTTTGGCTTCTCTGGGCTTTTCTCTTTTTTTTTTTGTATATTTATTTTTGTTCACAATATTGGCGAAGCATGACTTTCTTTATGGATGACGTGAAGTCTTATTTTTATGTGCTTCTAATCAACTAGCTTGATGATGATAGCAATGGTAAATGGTGATTATTTGAATGCGCTTTTTATTCTTCTTCTTTTTTCGTTTACTTAGACAGGGTTATTTATGTGGTCTAGTCAGAAATAGAAAGAAGAGAAGCAGATAGTAAGAATCATTCTTTATTAATTAATAAGGGAATATGTGCCCTGAAATGCCCGGGGGTCGGGCTAGCCCCGGGGGATAATCTCTAACAATCCTGGGGTTTACATCCCTTAAATGAAGAAAAAGATTTCCTAATGACTAAGGTGGATCTTGACGCTTGCACCCCTCCACTTCGAAAAATTTGCTTGAGTGTGCGGAGGGGAGACTTCCCTTTTCTTCTTTCCGCCCGGCCCTTAGTAGGGTCATATCCTAGGCCATACTTGCAGGGATTATCTTTAAATTCTGGGGGTTCCCTCATGCCTTGGGAATCTGCCCCCAGTCCTTGGCCAGGATGGTAACCATGCTTTAACATCATGCGGGCTACCTTTGTATTTTTGGGAAGTCGCTCTATGTTGGCAATTTCGAGCACTTGAAAAGATGTTTCAAGGGCCTCTTCAGCCGCATCCACATAAGGTTGGGTGGACGGTCCACTGATCAGGATATCGTCTTCTGCTTGGACCGTGACCAATTTGTCGTCCACTATGAACTTGACTTTCTAGTGGAGCGTTGAAGGTACTGCCTTAGCGTCATGAATCCAAGGCCTGCCGAGGAGACAACTATATGCTGGAGTAATATCCATGACATGGAAATCGACGTCGAAGATAGTGGGTCCAACTTGAATTGGCAAGTTAACCTCTCCCACTACTTCTCGTTTAGATCCGTCGAAGGCTCGAACGATGGTGCTGCTTGGGCGCAGATGGGTCCCTTGGATAGTCAGCTTGTCTAGTGTGCACTTGGGCATCACGTTCAAGGATGACCCGTTATCCACAAGAACTTTGGCGATGAGGTACTCCTTGCATCTAACCGAGATATGGAAGGGCTTGTTGTGTTTTGACCCCTCTAGGGGGAGTTCTTCCTCTGTGAAGGTGAGGTGATCGCTTGTTGTGATGTGACCAACGATCCTCTCGACCTTTTCTTGGGATATTGTATGAGGTACATGCGCCTCGCTCAAGACCTTCAGCAGGGCGTTTCTATGCGGTTCCGAGCTCAATATTAAAGATAATAATGTTATCTTTGCAGGTGTGCGATTGAGCTGGTCTATAATGGAATACTCGCTTTGCCTTATGAACTGGAGTAATTCCTCTGTCTCCTCCTTGGATTCTTTATTTTCTTTTTCTTCTTCGGTCTTTTTATTTTTTCCTTTATTTTTGAGGACATCTTCCTGTGTGTCCTTGGGGGAGTAGACTCTTCCACTTCTAGTCATGCCCCCAATGCCGGCTATATTTGTTATTTCTTCTTTTATTGGTGGAGATTCTCCATATCTCCACGGTACAGCTTTATTCGATTCGTAGGGGAAAGGACGTGGCATAAATAGTTGCACTGGTGTCCTTGCCCCCTCTTCTTTGTTCTTGAGGACCGTTGGGTAAGCTTTATTAGGAGTGGCTTTCTCTCCATTCTTCTGATTTAGAAGACGTGTCAGTTAATCCTTCCTTTTTATTATCTTATTTATTAAGTGTGAAGGAGGGGAAATTAAATATGCAAATGAATGTTTGTGCATGCAAGTAGACAGTCATTTGAATAAAGAAGATTTTATTTATTCGACAGAAGGTGTACATTCCCCTATTCTATACCGCGAAGCAACTTTTGGCAAAAGCGGAAAACTTTAAAGAAACCCACAGGAGGGTCTTGGTCCCTCTGTAGTTCTCTCTTAGCTTCCCGGACCTGACGAGCAAGTGCTTCGCTTTGTTTTCGGACCGCCTGGCTCATATCTTCACTGTAATTCTGAGCCTCTTTGATCTTCGCCTCTTGATGAACGACCAAGGCTTGTAGTTCATCGAGCTTTTCAACGGCTCGGTCTTTCTCTTGCAGTAGCTAGTCGTACTGAGCTAGCCCGTCTTTCTCTTTGCAGCGTAGCTCAGCGAGACTTCTGTTGAGTCTCCAGTTGGCCTCTCGCTCTTGGCGTATGTCTAATCGAGTCTTGGCGAGCTCTTGCGACAACTCCTTGATCGTTCGAGCCTGTTTTGCTGATTCGGCTTCAAGGCGTGCTGACTTGGCGGTTATTTCTTGAAGTTGGCTATCCGAACTGGTTCTAGCAGTTTTGGATGCTCGGATAGCTTGTTCATTGGAGTCAGCACATTGATCCTTGAGGCGCTCTATTTCATGATCCTTTTTCTTGCCTTGCCTTTGCAGGTCGTCAATTGTGAGGATGGATGCTTGCTCTCTTTCCTCAAGGGCCCTCATCTGGGCTCCCATGATTTCCATCCTCTGGGTCAAGGCATCAATTTGAGCCTGCAGCTCTTCATTATTGGCGCTCGTAATGGGTGTGGTGGATGGTTGAGCCATCCCTCTGTTGAACATTCAAGGACTTGATGTTGCAAATAATGATCATGAAGAATGTTGATTTTGATGATGATCCAAGAGCTTAAAGACTTAGAGTATTGAAGATTGAAGATTGATGATTTTTGTATTGTAATAACTCTGTTTTAGTTTGATTGAGTCTGTAATTATAGAATCTAAGATAGCCGGTACATAGTCTATAACTTAGAAGCTTCAAAATGCTCAAATTTATCATGCAGGCTCGGCTTTAATCGATTATATAGGTAAATAATCGATTAAAACAGTGAGAAAACCACTTTCTATACAAAGTCACTGTTTTAATCGATTAAACAGCAAAATAATCGATTATTTTGTACTGTTCCGTACAGATAATCGATTATTTCACCAAATAATCGATTAATCCATAGAGGTTTGGGTTCTGTCGTATTTGGCTCTGTTTTAATCGATTATCACTCCAAATAATCGATTATTTCAGTCTGTTTTTCATTTTAAATTTCAAATTAACCCTATTTTCGAAAACCCAATTACCAAGAACCCTAGTTTCGAAATCCCCAATTTCTAAACCCTAGTTTCCCTACTTAAACTCTACTTTGGCACTCAGAAAGGGAAGAACAACTCTTTCCATACAAAAGTTAAGTGCTGTGAGTGCCAGAGAACTGTTTGTTGCAAGGAAAGGGGGCTTTTGGAACCTGGTGTGGGCTAGAAGCGATAAGAATCACTAAGTGGAGTTCTTAGTGGATTGTGTGTCAGTGCCGTCTCTGGGGAAAGTTGTTCTTCATCTCTTGTGGATTTCAAGAGAGGTGTTGTCTTTACTTTATCTCTTTCATTTGTAATTTGTTTTGTAACAATTTGTTCTTAGTGACAGCGTTAATCCTCTTTTGAGTGATTAGCAACCGGACGTAGGGTCTTTTGATCCGAACCAAGTATAAACCTACTCGTGTAATCTTCTCTACTCTTCTCTATTTACATTTACACAGTTTTTAATCGGTAAAATTTGGGGAAAATTTTGAAAACCTAATTTTTATTAAGAAACCAATTCACCCCCTCTTGGTTTTTGTCCGACCACGCGAACATTCCGCTGCGCGATTCTAACAAGTGGTATCGAGCTTGCTTTGATAGTCATTCAAACTTTTCGAAAATGGCCGGACAAAATCAAACTTTTGCCGAAGGTGCGTCTATCAACAGACCCCCACTTTTGCGGGTCAAAATTATCCTTTTTGGAAAGTACGCATGCAAATATTTTTAGAGTCTCGTTGATAGAGGCGTTTGGGACGCAATTTTAAACGGTCCATTTGTTCCTAAAATTACAGAGAATGGTGTTGACGTTCTTAAACCTTTTGATAGATGGACTGCAGAAGAAAGTCGAAAAGCACAATTTGATGTTAGGGCTAGAAACATTATTTCATCTCGCTCTAACCCTTGATGAGTTTTATAGAATTTCAGTTTGTAAAAGTGCACAGGAAATGTGGGAAATGCTAAGGGTGACCCACGAAGGAACTGACGACGTCAAAAGAGCACGTAAAAATTCTTTAATCCAAGAATACGAGATGTTCCGATGCAACCCGGAAAAACGATTTTCGACGTTCGAAACGTTTCACTCATATCGTGAACCATCTCACCGGACTAGGTAAAATTTTTGACGTTGATGAATTAAATGTTAAAATTTTGAAATCTCTCGGATAGGAAATGGCAACCAAAGGTGACGGCCATCTCGGAGTCACAAAATCTTGCCACTATGTCCATGGCGGCGTTATTTGGAAAGCTTAGGGAGCATGAGCTTGACCTTGGAAGACTAAATGAGGAAGAGGGTCAATATCAAAAGAAGAACCTAGCTTTCAAGACCGAGATTTCAAAAAGCAAAAATAAGAAAGAAGAAGAAGAAGACTCCGAAATTGATGAAGAAGAGATGAGTCTTTTTATAAAGAAGTTCACCAAGATGATGAAAGCAAAAGGAAGACATCCTTTCAAAGGTAAGGGAAAGGTAAAAGAAAATTCTTCCGTTAATATAAAATGCTTTGGTTGTGGTGAAGCAGGACATATAAAGACCGAATGCCCAAACAAGAAAAATGATGAACACAAGGGCAAAAAGCAATTCAAGAAGAAAGCATATATTGCTTGGGATGCCAGTGATTCAAATTCAGAATCAAGCGACTCGGAAATAGAAGCAAACAATTGCTTAATGGCAAATGACAAAATTTCTTCGGATTTTGAGGTTAGTGATTCCGATTCATCCTCTAGTGAAGAAAATGACCATGATGAATTGCAAAATGCTTATAATGAGTTATTTACTGCATTTATGGATATGAAAAACGAATTTAAAGTTGTAAAGAAAAATCTAAGAAGATCCGAAAAGGAAAATGAGTCCTTAAAATTGAAAATTGCATGTTTAGAAGAAAAGGAGGTAGCTAATACGAAAATTGTATGCTTAGATGAGAATAAGGACTTAGCTTGTGCAAATTGTAAAGAGCATGAATATGACATAGATATTCTTAACCATTTGCTAGACAAAGCAGAAAAAGAAATTGATGATCTTAAGAAGCATGAAATGGTAATTGCTCAAAATAATGTAAATCAAAGAGTTCCTTTGAAAAAGAGTAAAACTAAAAAGAAAAGAGTATGGGTAGAAAAAGGAACTAGAGCATCTATAATTAGAAATGCATCATTTTCAAATGTTACATCTAAAGCATGTTTTCACTGTATGAAACATGGTCATACTTCAAATAGATGTAAAATCAAACATTTTGGTGTTCCTAAAGGAAAATATATTTGGGTTCCTATAGTTGAATGAATTGTTTGTCTCTTCAAAGAAAATGGATCATTTAGTATGTTTTAAACATAATGCTTAGGTAAAATCATTTTACCTTTTCTACTGCATAAAGGTTCTTCACTTAAAGATCTTTGTGAAATGCCTCTAAAATCGTTTTAATCAACTAAAAACAAAGTATTTTTACAAAAGCTTTCTTAAACATGTTTTTAACTGATATAGTTTTGAAAGAACCGATTAAAATCACTTAGAGAGTTCAAAGAAATGTTTTTACAGTATTTTAATCGATACAACTTAATTTTAATCGATTAAAACCATTTAGAACTCATTGTGATCGATCAGATTTTTATTATGAGCGGTCAGAATCTTTTAAATCGATTAAAAACATGTTTCAATCGATTAAAATCACTTAAAGGGTCAGGATGATCGATCAGAATCAAATTATAAGCGATCAAAATTTTTTTTCAATCGATTAAAACACGTTTCAATCGATTAAAATCACTTAAAGGGTCAGGATGATCGATCAGAATGCAATTATGATCGATCAGAATCAGTTATGATCGATCAGAATTTAGTTATGACCGATCAGAACTCTTTTAATCGATTAAATCTCATTTCAATCGATTAAAACAACTTAAAAATTTTTTTTACAACATTTTAATCGATTAAAACTTATTTTTATCAGTTAAAATAACTTGAAAAATTTTATGAGAAAGTTTTGCAGTATTTAAATAGATTGTTATGTCTCTAACCCCAAGGACCCAAAAGTTGTGGGGACCTAAGTTTACTATGTTCTTGTTTTGTAGGAAACTTCCAAATCAAAGAAGTCTATGTGGTATCTTGATAGTGGATGCTCAAAACATATGACTGGAGATAAAACGAAATTTGTAAGTTTCAAAGCCAAAGAACAAGGATATGTGACTTATGGGGATAACAACAAAGGAAAGATTCTCGGAATTGGAAACATAGGAGGTGCAAACACATTGGAAATTAAGGATGTGCTTCTTGTTGATGGATTAAAGCATAACCTTCGTAGCATAAGCCAATTGTGTGACAAAGGATTCAAGGTAACTTTTGAAAGCAAATTTTGCACCATACATTTAGTACATTCCGAAAAAGTAGAATTAAAAGGCATTAGGCATAACAACATATATTTGATTGATTTGGATTGTTTACATGAGTCTAGTATAACATGTTTAGTTGCTAAGGAAGAGAACCCTTGGTTATGGCATAAAAGAGCGGCTCATATAAATATGCATCACTTGAATAAATTGATATCAAAAGACTTAGTTATTGGATTGCCTAAGTTAAAATTTGAAAAAGATAGATTGTGTGATGCATGCCAAAAAGGTAAACAAGTAAAATCATCTTTTAAATCAAAGAATGTGATTTCCACTTCAAAACCCCTATAATTATTACATTTAGATTTATTTGGACCTTCTAGGATAAAAAGCTTTGGTGGAAATTATTATGGACTTGTAATTGTTGATGATTACTCTAGATATACTTGGACATTTTTCTTAACTACGAAAAGTGAAGCTTTTAAGGTCTTTAGAAAATTTGCAAAACAAATACAAAATGAGAAAGACCTAAGAATTAAAGTTTTAAGAAGTGACCATGGTGGTGAGTTTCAAAATGAAAAGTTTGAGAATTATTGTGAGGAAAATGGTATATTACATAACTTTTCTGCTCCTAGGACTCCCCAACAAAATGGTGTAGTTGAGAGGAAAAATAGGTCATTAGAGGAACTTGCAAGAACTATGTTAAATGAATCTAATGTTCCTAAATATTTTTGGGCTGATGCGGTTAGCACTGCATGCTATGTTTTAAATAGAATGCTCATTAGGTCAATTATAAAATCAACTCCATATGAATTGTTTAATGGTAGAAAACCTAATGTTGCTCATTTAAAGATTTTTGGATGTAAATGTTTTGTACTAAATAATGGAAAGGACAATCTAGGAAAATTTGATTCAAAAGCCGATGAGGGCATTTTTCTAGGTTATTCTTTAACTAGCAAGGCATATAGAGTGTTTAATAGGAGAACCTTGAATATAGAAGAATCTATACATGTTACCTTTGATGAGATTGTAGACCTTGGGGGAAATCCTCTTGAGTCAAATAAAAGACTTGCAGGTGATGATGAATATATAAGAGAGGCCCTTGATGAATTATACTTGGAAGATAATGTGCCTTCTCAAACTCCTCAATTAGCAAAAGAATGGCAATCACCTAGAGGACTCTCAATGGACAATATCATAGGTGACATCTCAAAAGGGGTAAGAACTAGAAATATGAATAATTTCGTATGTCCGTTGCTTTTGTGTCACAGATTGAACCTAAAAACATTGAGGAAGCACTTAAAGATGATCAATGGTGCATAGCCATGCAAGAAGAACTTAACCAATTTGAAAGGAATCAAGTCTCGGGAACTAATCCCAAGAGAAGAGTCACATCAAGTTATTGGAACTAAATGGGTATTCAGAAATAAGCTTGATGAAGATGGTAATATAACAAAGAATAAAGCCGGACTTGTTGCAAAAGGCTATTGTCGGGAGGAAGGTATAGATTATGATGAAACTTATGCTCCGTGGCCAGGTTAGAGGCTATACGCCTACTTCTTGCTTATGCATCTATGATGAAATTTAAATTATATCAAATGGATGTTAAGAGTGCATTTTTAAATGGTTTTATTAAAGAAGAAGTGTATGTAGAGCAACCCCCTGGATTTGAAGATTTTAATAATCCTAATCATATTTTCAAATTGAAGAAAGCATTATATGGGTTGAAACAAGCTCCTAGATCTTGGTATGAAAGATTAAGTAGTTTCCTAACTGCAAATGATTTTTCAAGAGGAAAAATTGATTCTACACTATTTATTAAGAAAGTTAAAGAACATATCTTATTGGTCCAGGTATATGTTGATGATATTATTTTTGGATCAACTCGATAATTCTTTGTGTGTAGAATTTGCTAAGATTATGCAGGGAGAGTTTGAAATGTCTATGATGGGAGAATTAACATTCTTCCTTGGACTTCAAATCAAGCAACTTAAAGATGGCACTTTCATCTCTCAAACTAAATACTGCAAGGAGATTCTCAAAAAGTTTGGTATGGACACCTCAAAGGAAGCTAACACACCCATGGGAACTTCATGCTATCTAGACAAGGATGAATTAGGTTTGGAAGTTAATCAAACTATGTATAGAGGTATGATAGGATCACTATTATACTTAACTGCAAGTAGACCCGATATTATGCATTCTGCTCGTGTGTGTGCTAGATTTACGGCTTGTCCTAAAGAATCTCATCTAATTGCAGTAAAACATATTTTAAAATACTTAAAAGGAACTACCTGGTTTTGGTTTGTGGTATCCGTCTCGATGCTTGTATGAGTTTAATAGGATATTCTGATGCTAATTATGGTGGCTGTAAAATTGATAGAAAAAGCACTAGTGGAACATGTCATTTGTTAGGTTCATCCTTAATATCATGGCATTCTAAGAAACAAGCATGTGTAGCTTTATCTACCACTCGAAGTCTGAATATATTGCAGCTAGTAGTTGTTGTGCTCAAATTCTGTGGATGAAACAACAGTTAGAGGATTATAGTATATATTTAAATGACATACCCTTAATGTGTGATAATACGAGTGCAATTAATCTAACTAAGAATCTAGTAATGCACTCTAGGACTAAACATATTGAGATTAGACATCACTTTTTAAGAGACCATATCAGCAAAGGAAACTGCAAAATAGAGTATGTAGACACTAAACGTCAATTAGCAGATATATTTACTAAGCCTCTACCCAAGGATAGATTCTATGATCTTAGAAGAGACTTAGGGATATTAGAAATAGCTTAAAATCTGCTTAATTTGACTGTTTATGGATAATTGTTATATTAAAATTCGTGGTGTAGCATGTTCATAGGTTATTATGCATATAAATCTCAAAAACTTGATATAGCCTCTGGAATAATCGATTACTGGAAGTGATAATCGATTATTTTCCCTCAAAACGTCCAAAACATGGTATTCTCCTCTGGAATAATCGATTATTTCGTGAAATAATCGATTAAATGCCTCAGATAATCGATTATTTGCTCTTCTGTCGATTAAATGCCTCATATTTTTATCTCTTCTGTCGGAACTGCGTGGCTACTTAGCTTGCAAAGAACCTGAAACCAGGCTAGCTAAAAGGCAGACTGTCCGAGATAAAAATATGGCTTTATGCGAAAAATATTTAGCATCCCTTATCTCTTCTGTCGGAACTGCGTGGCTACTTAGCTTACAAAGAACCTGAAACCAGGCTAGCTAAAAGGCAGACTGTCCGAGATAAGGGTGTTTATTGTAAAAAAATTTTTTTGTGTTTTTGTTCTATTGTTTGTTTATGCTATGCAACAGACAAATGCAACAAACATATGCGCACACAATTCGGTCATCTGCGAACAGGCGAGAATTCGTTTTTATCACGAGGTAGGGTTTTCCTGCAGAAAAGTGCATTGCGAGGGTTGGTTCTACCTGTTCTCACCAGGCTAAGGCCCCCAAGGTGCTCCCATTATAGGGTCCCCACTCTCCAGCCATCCGACCATGCTTAGCACTAAAGCCCTAGTCAGTCTTGTTGCCAAAAGAGGAAGGTTATCACCTTGAGTGGTGGTTTTCGATCACACTGGTGGGCTCAAGGCCCTCACTACAGCGAACCGTACCTGCCACCCACTCCCTATGGATTTCTCACTTGCCCCCGAGTATAGAGGGAACTGTAGTGTGCAAGGGTTTGTGTACAGTTTGTATTTCACACAATTGCGTAAGTATAAACAAGCAACAATTATTAAATCCAAACCGTAAAACATGTTATAATACAAGTTAAGGGTAAAAGCGTTATTTTCTTGGTTTATTTATTTTTAAGCTGGCCCATCACTAAATGGGATTAACTCTCGAGGCTTCCCCAGTGGAGTCGCCATCTGTCGCCGCCGTAAAAAAGAGAGGCGGTCGGAGCGACGCGATGGTTTCGACCCTCTTGTTTTCGCGTTTTTTATGGGTGGTTACAACGCCTTTAGGTTGTCCGATAACCGGGCTAATCCAAGGACTAATTTTTGAAGGGTTTTGTGGAGTCACCACCGATGTTTTTACCGGAAACATCGGAAAAGGAGTTTAAAAGGCGTTGGTTTTCGAAAAACCAACTTTGGTCATTAGAACCAGAGTTGGGTAAGGGAGTTAGTTACGTGTAAAGGAAGTGTTAGTTCCTTTACGACGCCCCTTTCGGGTTCCCTATGACAGGCCAACTATTTTGTTAATAAATAAACCGAAAAAACACGCTTTTGCCCTTTTATTTGCTGAATTAAAATATTATGACTACATGGCCCTATCTATTGCATAATTTAAATAAAGCGGTAAAAGTGGAGAGGGAGAATGTGAACCTCCGAAGCACGCCTCTTCTATTAATTCTCTTTAAAAAAGAGGGTGCTTTGTGGCAACCCTTCACTCTACAACGCCGAAAACCTCTCGAAACGCTCAGAAATCACTCTAAAGACACTCAGAAGCTCCGAAAATGCGTCGGAGGGATTCTAGAGAGAGAAATCCTAGAGAGAAGGAGGAGAGAATGTTGTGTGGTGTGTGGAAATGAGGGGAGGGAGCCCCTATTTATAGGTTTTCGCGCCTGACAGTCGCGAGACCGCCGTTCTCGTCTGACAGGGTCGAGACCGCCATCTCGCCAAACGAGACCGCCGTCTCATCCTTCGCAGGTGGCGAGACCGCCGTCTGGGAAAGCGAGACTGTCGTCTCGCCATTCGCAAGTGGCGAGACCGCCGTCTTGTTTGGCGAGACGGCGGTCTCGCCATTTGCATGAGGCGAGACGACGGTCTCAATTTCGAGACGGCGGTCTCGTCCCCAAAAAGGCGAGAAACCTTATTTTTGTGCCGAAAATCCTTCCTATCCTAGTATGGGGCCTAATAGTCTCTCCTAGTGGCTTGTTAGGCTTCGTCCATCTTCGAATAGGAAGTCTTTTACTCTTTATTTGGAGGCCGGGAAAGATTTGGGGTCTACAACTATCTTAGGAGAGTAAGCTATACAACCCCTGAGGCCTAGTAGTGTTATGCTCAGGTAATCTCCGCATCGTACAAGAATATAACCGGGTCGGAACCAAGGGCAAACCCATGATACATGCTCTATGTTCCAATTTTCTAACTCGGTTTTCCATTCTAAAGCTTGACGATGCTGAAGAGGGATTTTTGCAAAACTTCTTAAAGGATCAGGGAATATGCCCATGTAGCTTGAAGCGTAGAAGTGAGTGACGCCCCATACATATAGTAATGAAGTGCAACATCTAAGTGTTTTACCCTGTTTCTGTCGGCAAAAATCTACTGAAAGCAGGGTATTAGCAAGAATTGCAGGTATAGGACTCTTAGAGTATACATCCCAGGCAAAGAATGCATCTATTGCAGCATGATCCACTACGTTCACATGAAATGGGAATAATATGACTCCGAACATTGCCAATGCTAGAGTTTTGTTGAAGGTAGACCAATCTTTTTTTTCAGCCAAAGAGATTAAGTGGTCTTCTATTACGGACATTTTCCAACCTTGGATGTTCCCTTTTCCCTCTAGGATGGATTGATGAGGAGGCAGTCGTATGATAGTAGCAACCTTACTCACGACAACATATACTCCTGAGCAGACATAGGCCCTGACTAACTGAGGCCATCTAACCATGAGTTCATATTCTTCTAAGGTTGGTACTAAATCGAACTGCGAAAACTCAAAGCATTGTAGATTGGGATTCCAGAAGTGGACCAATGCTCTAACAAAGATTGGATCGATGCTGACTTTCAAGAGGTCAGGGATCCTTCCATAAGATTTCTCAAAGTTAGCACTGACCTCTGGCGGCATATATGTACTCAACTGCCTTAACTTCTCTACACGGCATAGAAGGATTTCCACTTTCTTTAACTATCTATTACTGGATCCCTCCATTATCTAAAAGAAATGAAAATGCATGATATGAGGATGAGTCCTTGTAAATGCATGCATGTAAGTGTTTGTTTTCTAATGTTTTATTCCTAATATGATACATGATAGTACTTGTTTTTTTTTTTTAAAAAAGAAAACTATCTATATGGATGTTTATGGATTTTGATGAAGAGAGTCCTATTTTCTTCTCTTATTATTTTTATGAACAAAGGTTGTAAGATTTATAGGACTTTTATCCAGAATCTTTTTATTGTAAAAGGAATTTTTATGGCTTTAATTTGTTTTTATATTTTTTATGACCCTTTATCTCTTCTGTCGGTCAACGTGACTACTTAACTTACAAAGAACCTGAAACCAGGCTAGCTTAACTGAATACTGTCCGAGATAAAGTGGTTTATCTTATCACTTTTATGATTTTTAGGGTTTTTCACTATTTTTGTTTGTTGTATGATTAGTCTATGCTAATGCATCAATACAAATGCAGCAAACGAATGCACACACAATTCATACATCCACGAGCAGAGCCACGCTTATTTAATCATGAGGTAGGGTTTTCCTGCAGAAACGTGCTTGGTTTAGGTGGTTCTAAACTGTTCTCACCAAGGCCAAAGGTCCCCAAGGTGCCCCCATTATAGGGACCTCTCAATCTCTCAGTCCTCGGGTCATGCACGGAACTCCGTGTCGACATCCTTGGACCAAAAGAAGAGAGTTATCACCTTGAGTTGGTGGTTTCCGACAACGGTTGTAGCCCCGTGTGCCAACAAGCCGGTCGTATCTGCCACCCACTCCCTATAGGTATTCACTCTTGCCCCCGGGTATAGAGGGACTATTGTGTGCAAGGGTTTTTTTGTGTGCAATTTATATTTCAGACAATTTTGCAGAAAATAATCATACAGCATTTATTAAAGCCATACAATAAAAATACGGAAGAGGGTAAAGGCGTAATTTCAAATCTTTACTTAGTTTGAATTTATCCGTCACTAAATGGGATCGACTCTCTAGCTTCCCTAGTGGAGTCGCCATCTGTCGCCATCGTCCGTTCCGACGTCTAGGGACATCTCGAACGTTTATGCGAGCGTTCACGAAAAGATGGTTTAGACTCGCGTTTTTTGTTAAAATGTGTTCATTGCTTCCGAGGTGCTCAACAACTGAACTATCCTCTAATAAAAGCAAGGTTTTCGAAAAGGGGTTCTTATGGAGTCGCCACCAATGTTTTGACCGTAAACATTGGAAAAGGATAAAAAGGCATTGATTTTAGTAAAAACCAACTTGGCCATTATAACCAGAGTTGGGTAAGGGAGTTAGTTACGTGTGGGGAAGGTGTTAGTACCCCCACAACGCCCCTTTCAGGTTCCCTATGACGGATTAATTCATTTAAGTGAAGATTATAAGAAATTACACGATTACCCTATTTTATTGCATAATATTTAAGAAATGACTATCTACATGATTTTATTTTATATTGCATACATAAAGCAATAAATAAAGCAGTAAATGAGAAGAGAAATGAAAAAAACCTCCGTAGTAAGCTTTGTATTGCGAATCTTTAATCGTGAGGATGCGTTTTGGCAATCCCTCGCTCTACAAAGACTCTCCTCTCTGAATACAATACCGACTCTACTAAATTTTATAGAAGAATCGAATACTGGAATGTAATTCCTTAACTGATTGTTACCTTATTAAGGCAATCAGAGAGTTCATTCGAAGTAGGAAGAGAAGACAAGTACTGGGAGTTGTCTGGGATGTGGAAAAGTGGCAAATGAGCCTCCTATTTATAGTTTTCGCAGCCTGGCAACTTGGGACGGCCGTCCGGGGCCTGGAAAACAGGGATGAGTGTCTGGAGAAGTTGGGACGACCGTCTGGGATTTGGGACGGCCGTCCCATTCAAATTTGGGGCTTGAGACGCGCGTCTCAACTTTGGGACGGGTGTCCCACCTGGTCAGGGTAACTTGGGACGGCCGTCCCACATTTGGGACGGCTGTCTCAACTTGTTTTGGCCAGCTTTCGTGTTCTGGGACCCCCGGAAAGCTTTCCTTTCTTTATTCGGACGTCGATTGATGTCGATAGATTCCCATTGAAGCTTTATCTTCATATAGGAAGTCTTCTTGGCCTTTATCGAGATGTCAGGCGAGCTTTATCTTGTTATAGGAAGTCTCCTTAGTCTTTATTGAGAGACCGGGCAAAATTAGGGGTCTACAGTCCCCACTCTCCAACCTTCTGACCATACATGGCACTAAGGCCTTAGTCAGTCTTTGTGCCAAAAGAGGGAGGTTATCACCTTGAGTGGTGGTTTCTGACCATACCGGTGGGCTCATGGCCCTCACTACGAAAAATTGTACCTGCCACCCACTCCCTATGGATTTCCCACTTGCTCCCGGGTATAGGGGGAACTATTGTGTGCAAGGGTTTGTGTACAGTTTGTATTTCCAACAATTACATAAAATAAACAAACAACAGTTTTTAAAGCCAAGCAATTAAAGAATGTTATAAAACAAGGAAGGGTAAAAGCGAAAATTTTAAGTCTATTATTTATCAAATTGGTCAATCACTAAATGGGATCAACTCTCTAGCTTCCCTAGTGGAGTCGTCATCTTTCACCGTTGTCGAAAGAGGCGATTGGAGCGACGCAATGGTTTTGCTTCGACTCGCATTTTTTAAAGATATGGTTCAACATATTTAGGTTGTCCGATAATCGGGTTGGACCTAAAGATGAGGTTTTCAAAAAGGGTTTTGTAGTCGCCACCAATGTTTTATCCGAAAACATTGGAAAAGGAAAAAAGAAGGCGTGGGTTTAGAAAAACCAACTTTGGCCATTGTAACCAGAGTTGGCCAAGGAAGTTAGTTACGTGTAGGGAAGGTATTAGCTTCCCTACGATGCCCCTTTCGGGTTCCCTATGATGGACCATTTATTTTATAAATAAAGAACTCTAAAATTACGCTTTTACCCTTATTTATTCATTTGCAGAATTTAAATGGTTGACTACATGGCCCTAACAACTAATGCATAGATAGATATAATAATAAAGCGGTAAAAGAAGATAGAAAGTGTAGGAACCTTCGAAGCAAGCTTTTGTATTAATATTCTTGGTAAAGAAAGGCACTTTTTGGCAACCTCCACGCTCTATAGTGTTGATCGCTCTTTCTCGCAACACTACGGGACGCTTACAAAGAATACTAAGAAACTCCGGAAATTCTTCGAAGGGATCCTAGGAGAAGAATTTGAGAAAGTTGCAGAAGGGAAAATTGTTCTGTGCTGTGAAAAGGATGAGGTCACCCCCCCCTTTTATAGGAATTCGCGTCTGTCAGGTCGGGACCGCCGTCTTGCCAAAAATGACAGTGGTCTCGCCCTCAGCAAATGGCGAGAAGGCCGCCTCATCAAACAAGACGACGGTCTCACCATAGGCGATTGGCAAGACGACGGTCTCGCCATTGGCAAGTGGCGAGAAGGTCATCTCGGCAAACGAGACGGCGATCTCATCCCTTTAGGTGGAATTTCTTATTTTTCCCGTACAAAAAAACCTTCCTACTCTAATATGGGGCCTATTGGTCTATCCTAGGGACCTTTTAGGCCTTGCCCTTCTTCGAATCGGAAGTCTTTTGCTCTTTATTTGGGGCGGGGCAAGATTTGGGGTATACAGTCCCCATTTCACTATTGTGCGCAAAGGTTTGTGTACAATTGTTATTTCAAACAATTGGAAAAAATAAACATACAACAATTATTAAAGCCATAGAATAAAGCATGTTATAAATACAAGTAAGGGTAAAAACATAATTTCAAATCATTATTTATTTAAATTAGTCCATCACTGAATGGGATTAACTCTCTAATAATTCCCCAGTGGAGTCGCCATCTGTCGTGACCATCAAAAGAGGCAGTCAAAGCGACGCGATGGTTTTAATGAATCGCGTTTTCTAAAGAAGTGGTCAACGCTTTTAGGTTCTCCGATAACTGGGCTGAACCTAAAGGAGAGGGTTTCGTAAAGGGTTCTATGGAGTCGCCACCGATATTTTTACCATAAACATCGGAAAAGGAAGAAAAGAAGACTTTGGTTTAGAAAAATTAACTTTAGTCATTACAACCAGAGTTGGGTAAGGGAGTTAGTTATGTGTGGGGAAGGTGTTAGCACCCCATAATGCCCCTTTCAGGTTCCCTATGATGGACTAATTCATAAAATAAAGACTGAAAGAAACTAAGCTTTTTCCCTATTTATTTATCTACTGGCATAAATTAAATGTCTAGATGGTCCTAGTATCTAATGCATACAAGGAAAGCAGTAAAAGAAAGTAGTAAAAGAGAGAGAATAGAGAAAGGAACCTCCGAAGAGAGCTTTTATATATAATCTTCGAACTTGAGGATACTTTTTGACGATCCCCTCACTCTACAAGCACGCTTCTCACCAGCAAAAGAGAAAATACCCTCCTAGTGAGTGTCAGATGTCTCAAAAGGAGACTTCCTTAACCGATTTCTACCTTAAACGAAAATCGAAAAGCTTACTCGAACTTTGGAAAGTGCTCAGAGTTATCCTGAAGTCTTAGGAGGCCGGGACGACCGTCTGAACTTCTGACAGTTGGGACGACCATATGGGATTTAGAGACGATCCTCTCTCCCTCAAAGAAAGGTGGGATGGCCATCTGGGAAAACGAGACGTTCGTCTCGACCTTAAAAGAAAGCAAGATGTGTGTCTGGCCAAACGAGATAGTCGTCTCGACCTCAAAGGAAAGTGAGACGGTCGTCTAGCCAAACGAGATGGCCGTTTCGAGCTCCCTGTCAGCAATTTCCTATTTTTTTTTTATTTTTAGCGTCAGAAAGCCCTCCTATCCTCGAATAGAGCCTAGTGAACATGACTAGGGGCCCAATAAAGCCTTGTTCATCTTCAAACGGATGATTTTTGGCTTTATTGTGAAGTCGGGCAACATTAGGGATCTACAAAGCATAATTTTTATGTCTTTATTTTTAAGATTATTTCATCATAGGGAACTCGAAAGGGGCGTTGTGGGGTGCTAATACCTTCCCCACACGTAACTAACTCTCTTACCCAACTTTGGGTATAATGGCCAAAGTTGGTTTTGAAAGTGATGAAGATTTTTTTAAATCATTTGATAAAGCGAAGATCGTGTGGATTTGATGAAGTCAAAGGCTACTTGGATTAAAGGGTAGAGTGGTTAGTGAGTCTCCATCTATACATATGTATAATCATTGATATCTCTCTGCTACATGAGGATTAATCATTTGGAAGAGTTTGAAAATGCCTCTAAAAGATGTTTTAAGTGATATTATATGAGCTTTATCAATTAAAATATTCTTAAAACTTACATGACAGATTTTTAACAGATAGGTTTTTGAAATAATTGATTAAAATCATTTAAAACATTTACTGGAGCTGTTTTAATTGATACACTTTCGAAATAATTGATTACTTTCATTAAAAGAGTGTTTGAAAATCTTCTGTCATTATTTTAACTGATATAGATTCGAAATAATCGATTAAAATCACTTAAGATGTTTTGAAAAGTGTTTTGGCAGTGTTTTAATCGATATAACTTCGAAATAATCGATTAAAACCAGTTGAAGTGTTTTTTAATCGATGTAATCTCAAATATAATCGATCAAAATAACTTTTAATCGTTGTAATCTCAAATATAATCGATCAGAATAACTTTTAATCGATGTAAAATCAATTAATCGATTAAAACTTGTTGTTATCAGTTAAAATCATTTAGAAAGTTTTGTGAAAGGTTTTGGAAGAATATTAATCAATTAAACTGTGAAATAATTGATTAAAACAACTTAAGGGGTTTTTTGTTAATTGTTTTAATCGATTGAAATGTTGTTGCATCAGTTAAAATAAATCTGGAAAATAATCAAGAACATTTTAACAAATTAAAAGATGTTTTAACCGATTAATCAAAGACTTTTAACAGATTAAAATAACGTTTAAACAGATTAATTAAACCAGCAGTTGAAAAATATCTCTATATAAATAGGTTTCATTCAACATTTTAAAACCCATCTTTTTAGCAATCAATCAAGCAATCATAAGAGAAGTTTTTCTAGAAAGAATCACACAAGTTTGTGGTGTTTTTCAAAGTTCTTTCTTGAGGCATTTTTGCATTCTTTTTGTGAAGAAACTCATTCTGCAAGAGCTCCATAATCCAGGTTTGATTGTTCTAGTTTCTTCTCTTTGTTCTTTTCAATTCTTTACTATATTGTGAGTGTCTAGAATTATTGGGCACTGGTTCTGTAGCTGGAATTTGGTTGCAAGTTGGTATAAGAACTGGAACTTGGTTCTTAGGTGGTGAGTGTCTGGAATTGGTGGGCACTGGTTTTGTATTTGGAATTTGGCTGCAGGTTGGTTCAAGAACTAGAATTTAGTTCTTAGTGAAGGTTTAGGTGCAAGAACTAGAATTTGGTTCTTGTGGTAGATTGAGTGTTGTGTGATTCAGAATTGTAATCTATAAAACATTCAATCTAGTGAAACTCAGCTGGAATTTGGCTAAGAACTGGATGTAGCCCTGGGGTTTGGGTGAACCAGTATAAATCTCGTTTGATCTCTCTAAACCTTACTCTCTTTAATTTTGCTACTGCTCTATATTGAATTGCTTGTTTTTCTTGATTCAAAAAGTGATCAGAATTCAAAATCTTTGAAATAGATAATCTGTATCAAGAAAAGTGTGAAAATCTTTAAAAGATCAATTAACCCCCCTCTTGATCTCAGCCTCTTTTTTTAACAGGTTTTTTAAACCAACGCCTCTTTTATTTTCCTTTTCCAATGTTTATGGTAAAAACATTGGTGACGACTCCAGAACCCTCTTATGAAAACCTCGCTCTTAAGGGTAGTTAGTTTATCGGACATTCTAAGAGCGATGACTATATTTTTACACTAAACGCGAGT
Source organism: Sphenostylis stenocarpa (assembly GCA_963425845.1). Classification (NCBI taxonomy): domain Eukaryota; kingdom Viridiplantae; phylum Streptophyta; class Magnoliopsida; order Fabales; family Fabaceae; genus Sphenostylis; species Sphenostylis stenocarpa. Next base: position 101,058,997 of record OY731403.1, read on the forward strand.
CATCAAAAATCATCGCGTCGCTCTGACTGCTATTTACGGCGGTGACAGATGGCGACTCCATTGGGGAAGTCAAGAGAGTTGATCTTATTTAGTTATGGAATAATTCAAAAAATAGTTGATTTTCTTAGAATCGCGCAGCGGAATATTTGCGTTTCCGGACAAAAACCAAGAGGGGGGTGAATTGGTTTCTTAACAAAAATTAGGGTTTTAAAAATTTCACCAAATTTCACCGATTAAAATGTTGTGTAAAGTAAATAGAGTAAGGATAGAGTATTACACAGATGATTTATACTGGTTCGGATCAAAAGACCCTATGTCCAGTTGCTAATAACTCAAACAGAGGATTAACGCTGTCACTATAATCACAGTTATACAATTAGATTACAAATAAGAAGATAAGGTAAGGAATACACCTCTCTTGAGTCACACAAGAGATGAACACCTCCTTTGAATCCCACAAAGGATGAAGAACAGCTTTCCCAAGAGACGGCACAACACACAATCCACCAAGAAAACCCACTTAGTGATTCTTATCGCTTCTAGCCCACACTAGGTTCCAAAAGCCCCTTTTTCCTCCAACAAACAGTTCTCTGGCAGTCACAACTCTCAACTTTTGTTTGAAAAAGGTTGTTCATTTTGCAGAGAGCCTTAGAGAACCTTAAGTAGAGAGATTAGGGTTTGGGAATTGGGGATTTTCAAAAACAGATGAATTGGGAATAGGGTTTTCGAAACTTGGTCCAATTTTGAACTTCAAAACACATATCTGACTGAAATAATCGATTATCTTGAGTGTTAATCGATTATTCCAGAGCCAAATTCACCTGGAACCCAAAACCACTCAGTTTAATCGATTAGCAGAGCAATTAATCGATTAACAGCCCTGTTAATCGATTAATAGAGGCTTTAATCGATTATTCCAGAGAGCAGATGCTGAAAATTGTTTTTCTCTCTGTAATAATCGATTATCCTACCATTTAATCGATTAATCCAGTATGTTTTTGATAAATATGAGTTTTTAGAACCTTTAAAGAGTAGACTATGTGTTGGCTATCTTGGACTCTAATATTACAGACTCAAGATCATAAAAATAGAGTTATTACATAATATTACAAGTCTTCAAATCTTTAAGTCCTTTGTTCTTGAATCGTCATCAAAATCAACATGCTTCATATTCATATATGTTCAACATTCATATCCTTGTATGTTTCAACAATCTCCCCGTTTTTGATGATGATCAAAATTTTCTTTAAAGTCCTTTGTAATAACCTGTTTTGTCTGTTACATCTAACAAAAACATTAAACATACCAGATAATATTGAAATTTAATAACCATAAGAAAACATAAGAGGCTTTAAATAATTTCTCCCCTTATTTTTATTATGATAAAAAAAATGAAATCTCCCCCTCAATAAATGTATAGTTTAGAAAATAACTCCTCCTCAAACAAAGCAAAAATTACCACTTTTATTCCATAAATTAAAGTAATTACAACACAGAAAATATGAGGAAGAGATTAAAACTTTTCACTTGCATCGCTATTGAATTGAGCATCAAACCTATCCTCTAAGTTACAGACCCTATCATCTACATTTGAGATATGGCAAATGATTTCCTCATGCAGTTCTTGAGAGATTGTGAAGAATTCTTGCATTCTTTGATGCATATCAAAGAGCATATCTTCCATTGATTGGCAGGATGTAGGAGGGGCAGATGATGTCCCAGCAGTATGTATATTTTCAGTAGGAAATTCAGTAGTTGCAGGCATCTCTTCATCAGAATCTTCAGCATTTTCAGCCATGTTGGGAGCGTCGTCTTTGTGAACATAAATGCTATTGACACGCACCATTTGAAGTTGAGTTAACGTGCTATCAAGCATTCGGTTTGAATTTGTTGTTCTTACCGTTTGCTCTCCTTCAACATTCACTCCTTTGTACTCTAAAATGCGAGAGATAAGAAGAGCATAGGGAATTTTAAAAGTAGGATGACGCTTAGCTTTCAACATGGTCATGGTGACAAGGCTGCCCCAATCGATTGGCTCATTATTCATGATTGCATGAATAATGCGAAGATCTATGGATGAACATTGGGCATGGTTGGTTGCCGGGGGACATAAAATTCAGACAAGTAGATGCAGTAGCAAGCGTTCCTCCTTCTTTAATAGGCCGGCCAGAAGAAGATGCCCAATCTCCATGGAGGGGTTGCGGAGAAAAGAACGATAAGCCATAATTCTATCAAAATTGTCTAACTCCGCAAAAATATTAATAGCATCATCTCTTACATTAAAATGGGTAACATTTTCCCATATACCGTCATCAAGAATGATAGTTACACCCTTGACACGAGAAGTGACTACTTGATCTCTAAATTTAAAACGAGAGTAGAATACCCTAACTAAATCAGGGTAGTAAGTACCTTGCATTTGGATAAATGGGAGAACACCTTGAATTTCAAGAAGATTCGGAAAATTAAATCCCCTATTGATGAATTGATCATCAATAATGTATTTTGGAGTAATGATACCCCTTTCCTTCCAGAAAGTGAGAAATTCTCGTCTACCCTCATCATCTGAGATCCATCCTTCAATAGAATTTGGATGGGGATGAGAGGTAGGAGCAGATCTTCTTCTTGTTGGGATCTTAGCACGAGAAGAGGAAGCCATTAGGATTAGAAAGAAAGAAAAGCAAGAGAGTTTTGAAGGCAAGTGAGGTTAGGAGAAAGCAAGAAGGCTTGAATGATGCTAGAATGCTTGGATTCAAGAATTTGAGGTGTGGAGAAGTGAAATGAAGGCTTCCTATATATAGAAAACATGTATAATGGTCATAAACAGTCATATTAGGGTGAAGGAGTGCCAAAAGAGTCGTTTGAAACGGCTAGAAAACGAAAACGTCCCAGTTTAATGAATTAAAGCTTCAGTTAATCGATTAAACCAACAACAAAACTAGATAATCGATTAACTGATGATGTTAATCGATTAAATCAGTAGTTAATCGATTATTTCTTGAAATAATCGATTATTCCAGAGAGAAACTTCAGGTTTTGAACATTTAGGTGCAGATAATCAATTATTGCTTCAAATAATCGATTATTCCAGAGAGATCATCAAATTTATAAGGTTTAGACACATGATAATCGATTAATACCCTACATAATCGATTATTACAGTACAATCATGCAAAAATTGATTAGTTAAGCAAATTTTAAGCTATTTCTAATGTTCTTAAGACTCTTCTAAGATCATAGAATCTATCCTTGGGAAGAGATTTAGTAAAAATATCTGCTAATTGATGCTTTGTATCAACATATTCAATTTTACAATTTCCTTTACTAATATGATCTCTTAAGAAATGATGTCTAATCTCTATATGCTTAGTTCTAGAGTGCATTACTGGATTCTTAGTAAGATTTATTGCACATCAAAGGAATATCACTTAGAAAGATACTATAGTCTTCTAATTGTTGTTTCATCCACAAAATTTGAGCATAGCAATTACCAGCTGCAATATATTTAGCTTCAGTAGTGGATAAAGCAACACATGCTTGTTTCTTAGAATGCCAAGACACTAATGATGATCCTAACAAATGACGTGTTCCACTAGTACTCTTTCTATCTCTTTTACATCCACCATAATCAGCATCAGAATAACCTATTAAACTAGGAGAAGCTTCAGATGGATACCATAAACCAAAACCTGTAGTTCCTTTTAAATATTTTAAAATTATTTTTACTGCAGTTAAATGAGATTCTTTTGGACATGCTTAAAATCTATCACACACACAAACAAAATGCATAATATCAGGTTTACTTACAGTTAAGTATAACAGTGAACCTGATAGGGAGTTAAAAGTGTATGTTAGGAAGAAGAAAATATTAAATAAATAAGAGCTAAACCGTTAGTTAGTTATAGGATGAAAGGTGTTGCGTTGGGGGAGGCTATATGTACCATGTAATGGGTGGGTTAGAAAAGAAGAAGAGTTTTGTAATAGAAATAGACAGGATCATCGTTTCCCGTGATTGTGGAAGATAGAGGGTTGTATTCTGTTTGTGGTGTGTTTGAATACAATAATCATTCTTTTCCTGAGTTGTGTTGTTGTTATTTGGGAGGAGAGACGGTGTGAGTAATCTTTTTCCAGGTTCTTACAACCCAGGACCTAACAAATTTGGTCTCACCTGCTGGATTCAACCTAGAGGCATTATGGAAGGAAGATTGGGAGTTTTAGAAAGGTGGGCAGAAAGGTGGACCATCGAGCAAGAAAAAGTAAACGCAGAAGTCAAGAATTCCATTCAAGAACTCAAAGAAATGTTTAAAACATTCAAGAAGAGTGAGAAGGGATCTGAGGGGAGTGAAAATTCGGTGAAAGGAGGTATTGGAGAAAAGGAGGAACGTGGAGATGATTCAGATGAAGAAGAGGAGGTGGTTCAACGACAGTGGATGAAGAGGGTCGATTTGCCCACATTTGAAGGGGAAGATCCTATGGGGTGGATAGGAAGGGCTGAAAATTTTTTTGAGATCCAGAATATTAATTCCAAGGAAAAACTAAGGTTGGCTTTTATTAGCATGGAAGGAACCACAAGTCATTGGTTCAGGTTCTGGAAACAAAAAACCAAGAACCCATCTTGGGAAGGATTTACCCTGGCCTTGAACAGACGTTTTGGTGGAAAAGATCACAGTACAGTCTTTGAGAGATTAGCAGCGATTAAACAAGAAGGAGAGGTGGAGGATTACATACAGGAATTCGAAATGCTAGTGGCTCAAGCTCCAGCCAGGTATTTATTGGAGCAGAGAATAACCACGCAGAACCAACAAAATTGGTTGGCAAAACTCTTGGGGTATGAATTCGACATTGTGTACAAAATAGGGTCATCCAATAAGGTTGTTGATGCATTGTCCAGAACATGGGAGGACTGGACTAAGGAGGATAAGGAGTTAAGGGTCCTATCCCAACCTTTTTGTTTATATTTTCCAACAATAACAGAAGAAGTTAAACAGGACCCTGCACTTCAGAAAATATGTCAAAATTTGATCAGCCACCCAGGGGCACAGGGGCGTTTTACTATGGAACAGGGACGACTACATCATAAAGGGAGGTTAGTTTTATCTGTTTCCTCTCAATGGATACCTAAACTGCTGGCAGAATACCACACTACACCAACAGGAGGACACTCAGGGGTTTTTCGAGCCTATCGGAGGATTGCACAGTCCCTCTATTGGATTGGGATGAAAAATCAAGTAACAAAGTTCGTAGCAGCATGTTTGATATGCCAGCAACATAAATATCTAGCTTCATCTCCCCAGGGACTGCTGCAGCCACTACGTATTCCTAATACTATATGGGAAGACATTAGTATGGATTTTATAGTAAGCCTCCCTAAGTCCAACGGGTTTGATGCAATATTGGTGGTGGTGGACAGGCTAAGCAAGTATCGTCATTTTATCCCTATAAAGCACCCATATTCAGCTAGAAGCATGGCAGGAGTGTTTGTGAAAGAAGTGGTGAGGTTGCATGGGATACCAACCTCAATCGTTAGTGACAGGGACCCAACCTTCTTGAGTTTATATTGGAAGGAGTTGTTCCATTTGCAGGGAACCACACTCAAAATGAGCATTGCTTACCATCCAGAAACGGATGGGCAAATAGAGGTCCTCAATAGAACTCTCAAAACGTATCTAAGGTGTTTCAGTTCAAGGCAACCAAAGGTTTGGTCTCAGTTTTTACCCTGGACTGAGTTTTGGTACAACACTAGCTTCCATGGAGCGGCTAATACCACTCCTTTTGAGGTAGTTTACGACAGATCCTCTCCTTCCCTACATCGTTTTGTGCCAGGTGAAACAACGGTGGAGGAAGTAGAACAAGATCTTCTAGCCAGGGATGAAGCTTTGAAACAACTGAAATTTCACCTAGACAGAGCTCAACAACAGATGAAAAACTTTGCCATCAGACACAAAAGGCCATCTTCCATTAAGGTGGGAGACTATGTATTTTTGAAGATCAGACCTCACAGGCAAGTCTCAATGCCAGTGAGATTAAATCCCAAGTTAGCTTCCAGATATTTTGGTCCATTCCTAGTACTACGATAGGTGGGCCAGGTTGCTTTCTACTTACAACTTCTAGAGACAGCTCGTATCCACCCAATATTTCACGTTTCTCAGCTTAAAAAGGTAGTGGGGACACATGCAGTTGAAAAAGAACTTCCAAAGGATCTGCAGGGTAGCCCATCTATGTGCTTACCAAGCAAAATAATTGATAGGAGAAGCGTGCGAGACAAAGAAAAAGGGGAAAGGATTCCTCAAGTGTTAGTTCGAGTGGCGCTTTCGGCCCTGAGGCAAGCAACCTGGGAAGATGTATCTACCATGAAATATCAATTTCTAGACTTCAACCTTGAGGACAAGGTTGTTGACGCAGGAGGGAGTAATGATAGGGAGTTAAAAGTGTATGTTAGGAAGAAGAGAATATTAAATAAATAACAGCTAAATCGTTAGTTAGTTATAGGATGAAAGGTGTTGCGTTGGGGGAGGCTATATGTACCATGTAATGGGTGGGTTAGAAAAGAAGAAGAGTTTTGTAATAGAAATAGACAGGATCATCGTTTCTTGTGATTGTGGAAGACAGAGGGTTGTATTCTGTTTGTGGTGTGTTTGAATACAATAATCATTCTTT